>JAOPHQ010004976.1:0-38607 GCA_030340625.1 Merluccius polli
GGCATTGTTAGGCGCCCTGCATGCGCCCAACAGACGATGAGGGACCGTGTTTATGTTGCCTGGCGTGATTCCTCGCCGTTCCTCTCTGCAGCTATCTCCGTCTTGCTTTCACTCTTATCCCCTCTTTATGTCCTGCTTCACACTGCCTTAGAAATTATATGGGGGGGGGGGGGGGGGGGGATGTGGAGGCTACGCCCTCCGGTTGCATGTTGTCAACGGCCATCAAAGCATCATTGAGAAACATGTACACCCCCCCCAAACCCAATCCAGTCCTTTTCCTGACATAAATCATCTGCACATGCCCTCTCTGTACTTTACTTTTCATTATGAAATGGACGGTTCCGGTCCTTGATTCTGATTGGCTCATAGCCACGGTAAACACACACACACACCTGTGACCGCGTAACAATTCATTGTTAGTATTCATGCGCCCGTACGCTAAAGCCTGTATGCTAAAGCCTGTGTTGCTTGGCAACCGTTTTGCTGTCTTGAGGAACTATATCGCTTTGGCGAGAGAACGACGATTGTTTTAAATGAATGACCGCAATTACGTCGCTGTGTGTTTATTCTGTGAAACGTTACGAGGTAGCCTACCGTAAGCGTTTTAACGCTTCGCATCGTGCATAACAGCGCCCCCTAGCTGGTCTGAAATCACTGTAAACACTGTAAACGTCACCAGGCAGGAAGTTAACAGCAACCCTATCATCCTGACCATGACCTCATTATATTATAATAATTTCACTGTATATACACATTTAAATCTGTATTATATTGCATTTTTTAAAGTTTTACTGCTATTATTTTGTATCCTCTGTTGTATCTTATTTTACTTTTTGTGCATTGACTATGTTTTCCATGCCAATGGAAAGCCCTTTGAATCTTGAATGGAAGAGAGAGAGAGAGAGAGAGAGAGAGAGAGAGAGAGAGAGAGAGAGAGAGAGAGAGACAGAGACAGAGAGAGAGACAGAGAGAGAGAGAGATATGGGGGAGAGAGAGGGAGAGAGAGAGAGACAGAGAGACAGAGAGAGAGATATGGGGGAGAGAGAGAGATAATGATACGAGGGCAACAAGAAGTCGGGGAGAGAGGGACAACAGACTTTACAAAGAGAGATTGGATCATGAAAGAGTGAGAGGACGGTGAGAGAGACTGGGGGGGGGGGGGGGGGGGGGGGGGGGATGAATTAGATGAAGTGGGGAGGAGGTGGAATTAGAGGAGAGCGCCATGACAGGGGAAGAACGGAGATGAAGAGGGAGGATTGACCCAGGCCTAGAGATGTAGAAATAAAAGGTTTTGTAACTTATGGTTCATTAGGACGAAAATCGATCGGATCCAAGCCCTATGATACCGCCGGCGAACCGACAGGCGGTTTCCTCGCTGCTAGTTATCGCTAACTTGTTATCTGTGCATGTGGATGGAGGTGAAAATACTGAAACTAAATGAGAATGATGTTCTTGAATGTGCAAAGATTTCGTCCGGGTCCATCCACACTCAGATATCCTCATAGTAAGCATTCATAAATAGTAGCATTCATAAACAGTTTCATTCATAAATACACACACATAATATAGAATACACATACCTCTTCCTCTACCCCTGAGGGGTAGTTGCGAGGTCAAATCCAGCAAAAGTGTGTGTGTGTGTGTGTGTGTGTGTGTTCAGGGGTCAAATTCAGGGTATATGCGTGTAAGGTTGCCACTCTAAAGTCGCCCTGCTCTTGTATGTGTGTCTATGTGCGTGCTTGTCTGTCCTCTTTGAATGCGTGCGTGTGTTTGTCTGTGTGTGTGTTTATATGTGTGTGTGTGTATGCATATATGTGTGTGGGTGTGTGTGTGCGTGTATGTGTGTATATGTGTGTGTGTGTGTGTGTATGTGTGTGTATACATGTGTGTGAGTGTGTGTGTGTGTGCGTGGGCGCGTGTGTACACTTGGCATGTCAGCGCAGGTCAGCACTACAGCTAATCTGATCCTGATAGTGAGGTTTTATGTCAGCTGGGAGAGACAGCTTATTGTCATTGGCCTCCTGCACCTGACATGTCTCTCTCCCCCTCTGCCTCTCTCTCCCCCCCCGCCGCCGCCCCCCCACCCCATCTCTCTCCCTCTCTCTGTCTCTCTCTCTCGTGATCTGTCTGATTGCCTCATCACTCCATGATGCGGTGACTTGCACCTGATGGCCCGACAGGCCCAGCCTCCTGCAGGTCAGATAATCAACGCCCTGTCAGCCCTGTCAATATCCTCCACCCAGAGAGATAGAGGAGGACAGACTATAGACACGCACTCACACACACACACGCACACACACATGCGCACACACACACACACACATAGACTGAAGCACACACAGATACAGAGACAGACGACACACAGACACACACACAGACTGAAGCGCACACAGATACAGAGACACAGAGGCACACACACACATACACACACACTAAAACGCACACATACAGAGACACACAGGTACGCACACACACACACACACACACACACACACACACACACACACACACACACACACACGCTAAAACACCCACACACACACACATACAGCGACACATACAGAGACACAAAGGCGAGCACACACACACACACCACACAGACGTACGTGTGGACGCCCCGGCCAACAAATCTGTGAACATCACACTGTCATACAAACAAAAAGAAAACAACGCTTCGCTATTGTGTGTGGTGTGGAGTATATAGTATAAGTATAAGTGGTTCCAAGTCTCAGGTTAACCCTCTGTGGGAAACTCATGGGCATGTTGTCTCAGACAGGAGGAGGCCTACAGGTTGGGGGTTCAAACCCATTATCTCTGGGCTGGGAGTTGAAGCCCCCCCCCCCCCCCCCAGCCACTACACTCTCCGGTAACGCTTTATATTAAGGTTGTTCTCGCTTTAGATCCGGTAGCTGCAAAAAGCATAGTTAACTGTTAACAAGTGCATAGTTAACTTATAATAGATGAGCAATAAAGTATATTTTAATATCAATAAGCAAACAAAAGAAGATTAATAAAGGCATGGCAAAGTCGTAATGGGTGGGTTATGGGTGTTTGTAATGCTATTATGAACAATTATAAGATACTCATGAGGCTTTTATTAATGTTCTTAAGCATTTGCAAACTGTTAACAAGTTTCTTATAAGCGCTTATAAATGTGTTATAGCCTGCTATTAACTGTATTATATGCCATTATTAATATAGGCTTATTAACACACAATAATGTTAATAAGCATCTTGTAAGGACTTACAAGGGCCGTATTACCTATTAATTAATGGTTATTACAAGGACCTTAATATAAAGCGTTACCCACTCTCCTGCCCAATGATTCCCACACCATTGGACACGATCTCTGTTTTCAGCCCTGCTTCTGCAGATTACAAACGGGCGGTGCAAGTCCACTTCCTTCATCCACTGCAACAAACTGGTTCCGAAAAAAGTACAGCGGCGGACAACAACAAGGCGCCGAGACACACACCGAAAACCATGGAGCATGCGTCAGTGAAGAGGCTGTTTTGGGGTCCCGGTCCCTCCCACAGAGGGAGACAAACAGTGGCTCGGTTTACCTTTTTTTTTTTTTTTAGCTTCAGTTGAACAAAGCATTGTTAGTGGGACTTCTCTTTAAATCTCGGCGATAACATCTCCGTTTCGTAATTAGGATGGGGGCCGCGCGTTCTTCGTCATGAAAACTTCCCCGCCGCCGTCGCCGTACCGCAGGGACACACGAAATGCGTTGGATCACACAAAGAATGGCTGTTATATGCATGCATGGGGGGGGGGGGGGTTGGCTGGATGATATTATGCTGTTATTCTGCAGTTGTTTGCTATTGGCCTCTTGGTAACTCCCTAATTAGCTTTCTCCTCTCTCTCGGCCATCTATCTCGAAGGAAGGGTCTGATCTATAGCCGCGGAGGTCCTGGCGGTCCCATACATTCTCCGCCGCATCGTTACCGGCCACACTCTGCACCGCTATATACTTAAGATATATTTAAATAGTTTGATTTCCCAGTTGTAATCTGGAAACTTTGCTCGTCAAAACGGCTCCCCGTTGGCCCACGTGTGTCTCAGCAGTGATACATTATGCAATATATATATATATATATATATATATATATATATATATATATATATAAACCTTATAGTTGGAGTAATGGCGGAGAGCAACATTTTCTAATTGTTTTGCACAAATTCAGGTGAAAGTGCTTGGTGTGTGTGTGTGTTTGTATGGAAATGGAGATACATACACAGGCACACACCTGATATTGTCCTTGGATATTACATTTGCCGTCCTAAAAATACTCAGACCATAACAAACAATGTCTGGTTTGAGTTCATTAAGGTCTTAGACGACGATCGTCACTAAATCATGTTGCCAAAGTGGTGTGTACAGAGTTGTTTTGGCAGTTACTTGTACCGTCTTATTCCATGTATTGTTTTCCCCCTGTCTGGATCAGCTGAACATCTGGAGGCTTATATAATGGATGATTGCATTGAACTTGGTGTAATTACTTGTACATGGAAATCATCAAACTCGACAGAAATCACTTTTTCTTTTTTTTTCTTTTTTTTACCTGAAGACTGAAAGGGAATATACAGACGGAGGATAATTGAAAGTGACATTTTGCTGTTTTGGTTTTGGAGCGAACAGTAAATTAGCGCATGAAGATGTTTTGATGTAGAACAGAGATTTGGGCACTCAAGGTCGCGCAGATTTCAAATTAAAATTTAAAGTCTGCGACTACTAAATATTCAGGGTATTATCCGTTTTTTGTTTTTTTTCGTAATTATTTAGACACATAAGATGCATGCTCTTTTTCTTTGGTCAAGATTTACAATAATTTATATCAGACCCTCAAAATTAGGACCTGCCAATTTAAACTTGTACTTGTAATATTTTTGATAAGCTCACTCTCCCATTGGGTGAGGTGAGCTGGATGGGTATTTGGTGGATGCGTCCCTCTGCCTACATGCGCTCTCCCCTTCAACTCCGCGTCACACAGGACTTTCAAAGGCGCGTGTGTGTGTAGCGCAGCCATGGTGACGCCTGACACACACTCACAGTCGACACTCGCATGTTTGTCTGGCAGTGAGTTGTGTTGTTTGTGTTTCATCACAGAATTCACACACACACACACACGCACAACAACCACAGCTTTTTCCACGCACCCCTTATCTACAATACCCCCCCCCCCCCCCCCCCCCCACACACACACACACACACACACCCCGAGGGTGCTGCACACTGCATTACGGTTCATGGGTGGAGGGGTGTGTGTGTGTGTGTGTGTGGGGGGGGGGGGTCCCCCCTTCACCACTGATCCAGCCATGACAGCCCGCTTGGATCTCACCCCGGCGCTCCCCTGGTGCCTGGCCACAGCCCCCCCCCCCCCCCCCCACCGCCACCCCACCCAGCCACCTCGACCCCCCAGTGGGCATGCACTCTGCTGGCTTGTCAGCGCCTCAGGCCCCTGCAACCTCTGTGATCCAGCTGCCATCTTGACGTTTTTCAAGCTCTGCCACTTCTGTCAGGGATCTACATGTATTTTGATGAGAGAGAAAAGAGCCATTCTCTCAGTAAAAACCAGTCTCTCCCCCCCTCTCCCTCTCTCTCTCTCTCTCCTCTCCTCTCTGTCTCTCTCTCTCTCTCTCTCTCTCTCTCTCTCTCTCTCCTCTCTCTCCTCTCTCTCCCTCTCTCTCTCTGTGTTTGTATGTCTGTCCCGGCACCGTCTCTGTCTGTGGGCTTGGCGGCGTTGCCTCAGTAAGTGGCACAAACACACATGTGCCCTCAGTCGTTTCATGGGAGACAGAGAGATGACAGCTATATCTGAAGCCTTCGCTCCCGCCTGAGACGACCGGCCCGGCGAGAGCGCCACCGCCGTTTCAAAGGTTAACCTTTGAAAAGTACACTTTTTGGCAAAAGGGGTCAACTCCGCTGCACCGCGCGGCACACAAACTCTGCTGCAACAAACAAAGCAACTGTATTGATACGAAAAATTCTGCATTTCTACATTTGCGTCTGGCACTAGCCCTCTTGTCAAGAGTTGTTTTATTAGCTCTTTTTTTTTTTTTTAAAGCACAACAACTTTTTGCTGTAATTTATGACGAGATAACTCGTACTGACAGATTAAAAAAATATATATATTTTGATAGCTTAAAATATCCACCACGCAGACCCATTACGGTTAAGAGGATATACTTAAATATACTTAATATCACATACTTAAGTTCACTTTAGTTTGCCATTATCCATCCACTCTGAAATATCATTGGCACACAAAGAAAGTTTCAGATTTAGTTTTTTATGCAGAGTGACCTCCCGGTGAGGCTAAAGCACTTCAAAATATTGCTTCACAATAACAATTGTTTACATGTTTGCATCATAAGCTGTACTTCTGTAAGTCAGTGAGCTGCATAATTAAGCGCCGCTTCCTTCAGACGGGGCTTGGCCACCGTTTCTCCTCGTTGTCGGAGAGACGACGAACGATTAAATACACAATTTACATCAGAAATGTTTGCAATGCTATAAACAAAAGTCTTCATTGCGCAATCATACCGAAGAGTACACACAACAATTTGACTGCGATGAATGCTGAAAACATTACACAAACAAGTTTCCACTACCCACAAGTGTTGGTTTTCAGACAACACAATGGCAGATTGTAGGGCTGGCCGATGAGGTAATTTAATATATTGATAAAAGCGTGTTTTATAAAAAAAAAACACACGGTAAAGCCTATTTTTGAATACTCATGTGTGAATTAAATTCTTGACACATTTTTCTTCTAATTTGTTTCATCACTTTAATATAATGCATGCTTTAAAACCAGAAAAAAGACAACACTTATGCCATATTACAGTATTACAATATCTGGAGAGAGAGAGAGCGAGAGAGAGAGGGGGGGGGGGGGGGGGGGGGGAGAGAGAGGGGGGGGGGGGGGGGGAGAGAGAGAGAGAGAGGGGGGGGGAGAGAGAGAGATTGGAAGCAACAGGGGATCAAACTAGCGGTGTGAGAATGTGGACATACGGACTCTCTCTTCCCTCATTTAGAACTAAATCAGCGTCCCCATCATCCATGTCAAGCCGGTCCGCAGGGAGCTGCTGAACACCATCATCTCCGCTCCACAGAGAGACAGTGACAGGGTGAGAGACATTGGGGACTCTCTCTCTCCCTCCAGCATCCATTCACCAGCCATGCTATACAAATGCATTAATTGAGCATATGATACCCCTAAAACGCTTCATATTTCTGTATGAGAGAGACAGACACGGAGAGCTGAATACATGTCAGAGAGAGAGACAGACAGACAGACAGACAGACGGGCAGAGGGAGAAAGACAGAAAGAGGCAGAGCGAGAGCGAGAACGCGAGAGATGGAATATACACATTTTTTTTGGGCCGGTTATTTAGTTATTTATTTATGCAAACCAGCCTTGTCAGCCATGCTAGGATTGAGAGGCTACCAATTATTCGGCGACGGTGTCGAGAGAGAGAGCGAGAGAGAGAGAGAGAGAGAGAGAGAGAGAGAGAGAGAGAGATTATTATCTAGGTGAGGGACTTGGTCCATCCTCTGCAGCTAGGAAGTGGCATATTGATTGGCCATCGGGGAGCTAATAACACAGGGTTATCTACATGTAGCACCAGACAGGCCTCCCCTACTTAATACTCTCCTATCTGGATTGTAAATGTCCTTCCAGCATCACATTGAGCTGAGGAGAGGGGAGGGCGGGGTGGGTGGAGGGGAGGGAGAGGAAGAAAGAAGGGTGCATACCTCCAAATGGCTAACAAAGTTCACGCCATCACCGGGAGCAGTGGGATGGTGGGGCTGGGGTGGGGGTGTGGGGGAGGGGGGGGGGGGGGTGTGTTGTGCAGGATGGTGATGCAGCAGGAAATATATGTATCGCTGTCACGTTTTTTTTTTTTAGTTTTTTTTACAATCGCATTGGACGCCTTCCCACTTCTGGTATTGATTGCACGAGAGGCTATATGCTGTTTAAACCTTTCCATCATCTCCGCATTGACGAATCCATAATGGCTGTGTCAATGTTGGGTTGGGTTGGGGGGGGGGGGGGGGACTACCATGGTAAAGAGGTTGGGAAGTTGAGTATGATCTGGAACTCCCCCTCTATGTTCCAGCCCATCCAACTTGCAATACACACACATATATATATATATATATATATATATATATATATATATATATATAAGTAAGGGATAATGCAAGACGAGGTGTCCATTAACAGAAATTAATGGACGACGCGGAGGCGTGAACCGTCCGCCGTGAAGCGGAGGACGGTTGCTTCCGCGAAGTCCATTCATTTCTGTTAATGGACACTTCGAAGGGCATTATCCCGCTTATACCGTGGTCACTTACGAAAGAAAGAAATATTTAATCAATTAATAATACTTTAATGTGTTTTAGAGTTAAAATTGTGAGGTTTCTTTTATTTTTACAAGTCGAGCTGGACTATTTAATATCTCCTGTATGCAGGCGTTGCCAAGCAACGTGGCCATAGCGTCTTCATAGCGTCAACGTCTTTGCTAGGTGTACATTAACACTTTTTAACCTACACCCTCCAGCCAATCAGAATCCAGTATTCACCCAGACCATGGTATAAATATATTTATACCATGTTACTAAGGTCGTCTCTATATACTGGAGTAACAAGGTAACGTTGCCATGTCGTTACTAAGAGTGTCTCTATTTACTGGAGTAACAAGGTAACGTTGCCATGTCGTTACTAAGATCTCTCTATTTACTGGAGTAATAAGGTAACGTTGCCATGTCGTTACTAAGAGTGTCTCTATTTACTGGAGTAATAAGGTAACGTTGCCATGTCGTTACTAAGGTCATCTCTATTTACTGGAGTAGTAAGGTAACGTTGCCATGTCGTTACTAAGAGTGTCTCTATTTACTGGAGTAATAAGGTAACGTTGCCATGTCGTTACTAAGAGTGTCTCTATTTACTGGAGTAATAAGGTAACGTTGCCATGTCGTTACTAAGGTCGTCTCTATTTACTGGAGTAGTAAGGTAACGTTGCCATGTCGTTACTAAGGTCATCTTTATTTACTGGAGTAGTAAGGTAACGTTGCCATGTTGTTACTAAGGTCGTCTCTATTTACTGGAGTAATAAGGTAACGTTGCCATGTCGTTACTAAGGTCATCTTTATTTACTGGAGTAGTAAGGTAACGTTGCCATGTTGTTACTAAGGTCGTCTCTATTTACTGGAGTAATAGGGTAACGTTGCCATGTCGTTACTAAGATCGTCTCTATTTACCGGAGTAATAAGGTAACGTTGCCATGTCGTTACTAAGGTCGTCTCTATTTACTGGAGTAATAAGGTAACGTTGCCATGTCGTTACTAAGATCGTCTCTATTCACTGGAGTAATAAGGTAACGTTGCCATGTCGTTACTAAGATCGTCTCTATTTACTGGAGTAATAAGGTAACGTTGTCATGTCGTTACTAAGATCTCTCTATTTACTGGAGTAATAAGGTAACGTTGCCATGTCGTTAGTAAGATTGTCTCTATTTGTCTCTGTTTCCAACCATAGAATCTAACGGACAATTATTTTTAGCGGAAGCAATACGATAATTTTTAAATCAATAAAAAAATTTGTTTTTTAATTTTGTATCAAATTATTGATTTCTTTAGTAATTAGCCATGTAAAAAGCAGGATAATACACAGTGAGCCGGTCAATGCAGCGGCTAAAGTGGGGATCAGCTCGCTGTACGTTATCCCTTACATGCACTACTGTTCTAGGGCTGCAACGATTAGTTGATTAGTCGATCGACGGAAAAATAATCATCATCGATGAATTGTTTGGGTCATTTATCAAGTACTAATACCAAAATACCAATACCAAATACCACAGAAATTCAAATGTTTGTGTCATGAATCATTACAAAATGAATACTTTAGTTTATCATGGCTGCTTGTCAGATAAAGTAAGCAAACGTGTCACTTTAAAATCACTTTGGACTGGTAACTTGTGATGGAATTTGCTATTTCTAACATTTTCTAGTCTAAATGATTAATCGATACATCGGAAAAAAATATCAATAGATTCATTGACTATGAAAATAATCGTTAGTTGCAGCCCTAATCTATGGAAGTCAGCAGCATCTGCATGTGTGTCACTGGGTACATACTACATACTTGTAGTATGTGCTTATATGTAGAATGTGCCAGTCAGTGTGCCAGGTCACACTGCCCTCAGGTACATGCATCAGTGTCACTGTACAAGGCTTGTCGTGTAGCATGATCTGTTGCCGACACATAAATCACAGTGGCAACAAAGAGAGAGCCAGGCAGGTTGAGAGGCAGAGAGAGAGAGAGAGAGAGAGAGAGAGAGGGAGAGGAGAGAGAGAGAGAGAGGGAGACAGGGAGAAGGATGGCGTCCCATGTAACCAATAAACCTACAGAGTGCCCGTCCCCGGAGAAATCAACATGACCTCAAAAACATGCTCGTTCCGTGTACCAAGTCGCCGGAGACATTTACACACACACACACACACGCACGCACGCACACACACACACACACACACACTACACACGCTCTCTCTGGCATTCTCGCCCTTCTCGCACCCAAGCATGCCTGAAAATATATTAAGATGTGTGTGTGTGTGCGCATGTGCCTGTGTGTAAGTGTGCGTGCAAATGTGTGTGTGTGTGTGTGTGTGTGTGTGTGTGTGTACATGTTTGTGTGTGTATGTGTTTGTGTTTGTGTGTGTGTGTGTGTGTGTGTGTGTGTGTGCTTATGTGTGGTCAAGGAGGAGGTAATCTCATGGAGGAGATATTAGCAGCCTGGTATCTGGTAGTTACAGCGGGAATAAAAGATGGAGTACCCAGCAGAGTTCAAGGTGTTGCTGTGAGGGGGGGGGGGGGGGGGGGGGGGGGGGGGGCTCAGGGGAGGCCTGAGCGATGTGGGGGGGGGGGGGGGGGGGGGGGTGGTCGGCGGGTGGCGAGGGGGGGGGCCCAAAGATTACATTTCAGTCCGGGTTTCGCAGTCAAAAAGCTTGCCAGACGGAACAGGAAATTGTGTCGCTGTCAGAGGGAACGTGCAGAGAGAAATGTAAATGGCCCTCTGTGCAGGAGGGGTGGGGGGGGGGCGACCCTAGGGCCCGGTCCCCTGGGCGCTGGCTGTCCTACGCCTCCATCTTGTGTCACAAAACCGCCTGTAATACGCCACAGGAATATAGGCAGATATGGGATGGGATCTATTGGTTTGTGTGTGGGGGTGTGTGGGGGTGTGTGTGTGTTTGTGTGGGTGGGTGTCTATGTGTGCTCATGTACGTGTGTGCGCATTAATGCTATTTTCTCAAGCTATTTCTCACGGCATGCCAATGTATACCAAAAACTGGCTATCCAAAAAAGATTGAAGAGGTTTTAGGTTGAAAACATAGAAAACACACACATGCAGGTGTGGAAGACTTCATTAAGTTTAGTAGACTTTAGACTTATTAAGGTCATTATGTCGCATTTAAGAAAAAAAAAACTGTTTGTGCTTGACCTGGAACAAAAAAATATGGTACCATGTACAGTAGATACTAGTTAATTTCATTGGATGTGATTTATTACAGTTGACAATGTTGTGTAATCTATACTACCTCTACTGTATTGGCCTTCAGTTATCTCATCAGAAAGGCAATCTGTATAACACTGGTGCATTCCTGTGTTTGTATGTATGTGTGTGTGTGTGTGTGTGTGTGTGTGTGTGTGTGTGTGTGTGTGTGTGTGTGTGTGTGTGTGTGTGTGTGTGTGTGTGTGTGTGTGTGTGTGTGTGTGTGTGTGGGTGGGTGGGTGGGTGGGTGTGTGTGTGTGTGTGTGTGTGTCCCTAACCCCATACGCTTATTTTAACTGGCACAATATTATAACTCCAAGATGAATGCTATATTCTAGATGAGGTGTTGCCAGACGGACTGCATCGTAAAAAGGCCAAGACCAAGAGTATAGGATGGAAAGGAAAATATAGAGACAGGGGAAAGAGAGGCCGAGAAAGATAGAGACTGAGGGGGGGGAGAGAGAGAGAGAGAGAGAGAGAGAGAGAGAGAGACTGTGAGAGAGAGATAATGAACAGAAAGAAGGAGAGAGAGAGAGAGAGAGCAACGATTTATCAATGCAAAGTTAATAACATCCATTTGAATCTAACTAAAAATCAATATTTCATTACCAAATTGTTAGTGGGAATGAAGAAGGATGGGGGGGAGGCGGGGGAGGCGGGCCGGCGGCCGCAGTGGTAGGGAGGCGTCGGGGCCTTTGATCGGGAAGACGGGATGATTCATGAGGCCATCAGGCCAGGAACGGAGGGAGAGGAGAGGGGGGCACAGGGAGAGGGGGGATGGATGGAGAGGAGAGGGGGACGAAGGGAGAGGGGGACGGAGGGAGAGGGAGAGGGGGACAGAGGGAGAGGAGAGGGGGACGGAGGGAGGGGATAGGGGGGCACAGGGAGAGGGGGATGGATGGAGAGGAGAGGGGGACGAAGGGAGAGGGGGACGGAGGGAGGGGAGAGGGGGGGGAGGGAGAGCGAGGGAGAGATTGAGGGAAGGAGGAAAGAGAAGGGGACAAGACCCAGACAACAGACAACACCAAGAATGGACAAAAAAACTTGGTGGGTTGAGAAGGGCTCACCAATGACCTTGGGCAGGGAGGGAGACATTATATATATATATATATATAGGAAAATGAAAGCAACTTTCAAGTCCACAAAGGGTCAGGATCAGTCCATAAATCACTTCCCAGACCAGAGGTTGTGTATGTATGTGTATGTGTGTGTGTGTGTGTGTGTGTGTGTGTGTGTGTTGTGTGCATTCATGTGTGTGTTTGCATGTGCATGTGCCTTTGTGTGTTCATGTGTGTGGTTGTGCATGCATGTGTGTGTGTGTGTGTGTGTCACTGTGTATTTTTGGAATGTATTATTTCTAAAGAACACAGAAAACAGACGGATACATGTTTGCGTGTGCACTTACTCACTCACTCCCACACTCAATCTCTCACACAGTCACTCTCTCTCTCTCTCTCTCTCTCTCTCTCTCTCTCTCTCTCTCTCTCTCTCTCTCTCTCTCTCTGTGTGTGTGTGGCCCTGCGATCTACTAGTCAGTCACCACACAACTTATTTCAGCTTAGTGGATGCAACGAGGTCCATATCGCTAAGAAACCTATGGACTTCGTGGTACAATGCAAGAATCAAGGCAACATAGATATGACCTATGGTCCTTTATTTCTAGGAAGTATATTTAGATTTAAATCAGTGTTTCTAAACCTCATCAGCTGGAGAACATACACACACACACACATCTATATATCTATACATCTATATATATATATATATATATATATATATATATATATATATATATATATATATATATATATATATATGTGTGTGTGTGTGTGTGTGTGTGTGTGTGTGTGTGTTTATAGATATACATGATTCCCACTCAACTGGGTATAATTACTCCTGGTATCTCCAGCCCAGTATGGTATAGGCTTGACAGAAACTCAGGCAAAAAAAAGATTACAAGTGACAGCTATTACAGCTCTGATCTAATTGACAGACCCCACATGACAGTGTCTATTGGCTCAAAAGATCACTGGTGATTTCCATATACTGGCATAATTGGATTTAGCAAGGATAGTGTGTGAGTGTGTGTGTGTGTGTGTGTGTGTGTCAGAAAAAAAAAAAAAAAGTATACAATCTTCAATGGCGTATATGTTATTTGTGTTGACGCGTGAGACATGTCCTGCGGCAACTTGTCCAGAGGCCACATCTCCATTGTCCATTACCTCCCTTCCCTGACTGTCTCCTCCTCTTCTTTTGTTTTGTTTTTTTGGCCTTTTTTTTGACAGCACTCCAGATTGCTGGCACATCAGGTGACAATTAACACGTAACAGCATAAATTGTCTGCTGTCAGACCCGGTTACCCTCACGGCGTTAACGATAGCTTCCTATCTACTAACAACCCCCCCCGCCGCCCCTCCGCACACACACACACACACACACACACACACACACACACACACACAACAACACTCGTTTCCGTCATGACATGAACACAAAAAAAGATCAACTGCTAAAAACACACACAACGCTAAGAAAAACAACACAAGGATCGCCGGAAAGGGCTTCAGCCAACGCCACTCATTACACCTTTTATTTACCTGCAATTGAGCAATTGTGTGTGCTCTGCCTCTTTCGATTACTACGAAACACGCAGTATCTAAATACCATTTAATAACGTTGTTGTGCATATTGGCCAACGCCACCCGCCTCGTACCTGGACGACGACGCACTTGACGAGGTCATCAGGGAAACACATCGCATGTTTGAATAACAGTTGGCTAAACAACTCTTGTTTTGTTTTCCCCTCTTCCCAGAATGCTGCTGTGACTCCCTGTCAGCCCACACACACACACACACACACACAGACACACACACACACACACACACACTCACACACACTGCGCTTTCAGACAGCCCAAAAAGATGCGCGCGGTTCCTAAATAATTCAGCGCCCGCTAACATTAAACAACTGCTAACACGCTAGCGTAATTAGTTGTGCTTGCTTGACATGTTTGCGTCTTCAATAATTAATGCGTTTGTCTTAATTAACGACAACAGTATTTCAGCCATGATATTTTTTTTCTCCTTCTTCCGGAAAACAAAGTTGAAAAAGGCAATTATGCTATAAATATTAATTAGCTGCTCTTATTTATTAGGAAAAAATAACTTGTTAATGGACTCCATGGGATAAATGAGGTGCATTGTCAAGGAAATAAAATTGAATAGTAATCTTCCGTTCGGCCCTAACAGGTAATAAGTGATAACATACTCAACACGTATCAAGTTTAAAAACGTAATCCCGGAACTGGGCATGTTATGCTATCTGTTGATTAATGGAAGTCATGCTTATATTATTTAGCTGAATTACAAATGCTTTCGCAAATCGGAGCCACTTCCTCTACAAAGCCCGATTATCTTATTTGCTTTGAGACGGCAAACGGAGATGGCATGCCGTGCCGACAGTATTTTTCGGTGATTTTGTTTCTCAGTATTTTAGTTTGTTATTTGTTTGTTTGTTGGTTTTCTCTTTTTTCTCCTTCTCACTCGTTCTTTTCTCTTCTTATCTCTCTCTCTCCAGACTCGCACGGTGGGTGCAAAGTTACAAAGCGAAGCAACGAGGGAGCTTCCCATGAAGGGACTCCCATCCAGATGAGGGGGAGCCAGAGGCGGGGGGGGATGGGGGGGGGGGGGGGATGGGGGGGGGGGAGAGTGGGGGCCATTTTCCCCCGCCACTGTTGGAGCTAAAAATGCAGCCGTCAACAAGAGCAGAGGCGGACAAGAGACAGGCGTGGCGTTGTACAGTACCGGGATGACTTTGGAAAGACTTTGACAAGCCGCCCAGGAAGGGGAAGTTGTGTGTGTGTTTTTTGTGTGTGTGTGTGTGTGTGTGTTTTTCCCCCCTCCTCTCACAGGCTGCTCCATGATTAAAAGCCAAATGAGTGACACTCGCTCGACACCCCGAATCAGCCTCCCCGCGTTATTATTTCACGCAGATGCTGGCAGCTGTGGATCAAAACAACATGGTGGCTAAGGACGGCAGACACGCGAGAGGCGGGGGAAGCGCTCCGCCGGGGGGGGGGGGGGGGTGGGGGGGGTGGTGGGGGGCCCGCATGCGGCGCCGTCGTGCGCTTCCCCCCGCCGACGGTGGCGTGCCAAGTCCGGCTGCACCGAGGTAATTTCGCGTTCCTTTTTTTTTTTTTTCCTGTCTCGCTCTCGGTGGCTCAGGTCTGACGGCTGTGGCTGGTCTAACCGCTGGGGGGGGGGGGTGGGCCCTCAGTAGAGGTCGTCGTCGTTCCTTATAATGAGTCAATCTTAAAAAAAAACACGAGAATTAACTTAGGCTCTTATCTGTAACATGTTGTTGTGCGGGGGAGGAGCCGGGGCCCGAGAGGGTGAGGAGAAGGGGGGGGGGGGGGGGGGGGGGAAGGGGGGGGTGGGGGTCGGAGCGGGCGCAATTGGAAATGTCTATATAAGGTGATATGCAAATGACATTGACGGGTGTAGTGGGGGTGTAAATCGTGTGGACACGACAGGCCCCTAACGTATCTGCGCCGCGATGATTAAAACGTGGATGTAAAGGCGTGCAGCGTGGCGGAGGTGAGGGGGGGTGGAGAGGGGAGGGGGGGCGGTAATCAAGCTAGAGATAACCATCCGCTGAACCCTCCACACGGATGGGATGAGACCAGATCAGTCCTCCCACACAAGGGTCCAGGTTGGAGGCTTCCTCCTCACCGGCACGGTTCGCCCCCCCCCCCCCCCCCCCCCGCTGTCGATAAGGGCTCCGGTCTCTCGTCTTGCCTGCCCGTCTGTGTGTCTTGTCTTACCCGTCTCTCTGCCCCGTCTGAATGTCAGTCTATGTGTCTTGTCTTACCCGTCTCTCTGCCCCATCTGAATGTCCGTCCGCTTGCCTATCTGTCTGAACTGCTGTGTCCGTCTGCCTTCCAGGTCTACCCGTCTCTCTCTGCCTGACTGTCCGCCTGCCTGACCGTCTGCCTGCCTGTCTTTCTGACTGTCTGTCTGTCCATCTGTCTATCTGACTGTCTGCCCGTCTATCGGTCTGTATACTGTTTATCCGTCCGTCTGCATGCATGTCTAACTGCATGTCTGCCTGTCTGTCTTATTTATCTGTCTGTATGTCTTGTTCATCTGTCTGTCTGCCTAACCGTCTGCCTGCCTGTCTTTCTGACTGTCTGTCTGTCCATCTGTCTATCTGACTGTCTGCCCGTCTATCTGTCTGTATACTGTTTATCCGTCCGTCTGCATGCATGTCTATCTGCATGTCTGCCTGTCTGTCTTATTTATCTGTCTGTATGTCTTGTTCATCTGTCTGTCTGTCTTATTTAGAATATAAAGTTTATTAACGGATAGCCCCTTGAGATGAACCATCTCGTTTTCGAGGGGGTATTTATCTGTATGTCTTGTTCATCTGTATGTCTGTCTGTGTGACTGTCTGTCTGACTGCCTGCACGCCCGTCTGTCTGCAATGCCATAGTCTGATCAGCAAGACACCCTGAGAGCAGTTGTCCCTCCCATCTGTGTGTCCCCTAGCGTAGGTTGAGCTCTCACACAACCAGATATCATGAGGACGACTACAGCCAGTGAAAAGGTTACGCGCATTCATGGGTTAAGGGAATGAAGACCTAACGGCGTTAAATAAATAAACTAAATTATTAATAATGAATGAGTGGCATTTGGAGCAATGACATTTGTGATTTTGTATGCGTGTTTACGTGTGAATACGTTTGTGTGTGATCGCATGCAGTGGTTTGTGCGTGTGTGTGTGTGCGTGTGCATGTGAAACTAAACTAACCAAAGCACACACACGCATGCACACACTGGGTTTGGGATTTCTGAAAATGTCACCTACTCTGATTTATAGTTATTCCTCTAAGTACATTACTTGACAATCTTAATCTATTTTTTTTTCCTTCATGGATTTTGGTAGAAATATATATATATATATTTTTTTTAAATGGCGGGGGGGCGGGGGGGTGGATTGCATGCAGTGTAGTATCAAAATGTCAGATTTTGTAGTTACAGCTCTGCGCTGCCAAGCGTGGGTCAAGGGCTTCAATTATTTGTGTTGGTGGAGTCTGGTGCTACATGAAAGGTTATGTCACCCGTCGGCTGTTTACTCCGCGACACGGGAAACACCACCGCCGTCGCCGCCGCCGCCACCGCCACCACCATCACCACACCACCCCCGCCGTGTCTAACCACACAGATATGGAACTGATAGAGCAGGAAATCGAATAAAAGAGAGAGAGAGCGAGAACGAGAGAGAGAGAGAGAGAGAGAGAGAGAGAGAGAGAGAGAGAGAGAGAGAGAGAGAGAAAGCGGTGTCTAGTAGGAGTGGACGCCTCTGGTTTCAAGGCTAGAGGGAGCAAGCCAAGAATGTGACAAAATACAAATTAACAGCCAACATTTTATTTTCGGGTTAAAATCCATTGACAGGCTTGCGGCCCCTCAGGTTGTGGGATATAACCGAGCTCTGTTTGTTTAATTGGATCATCTGTTACATGTGTTATATCCTCAAATGTATATATTCAATTCAACTGTTTTTGTACAAAAAAAAAAAAGTTTAAATAAATGAAATTAAAATCTAAGTTGTACTGTGACAATTTTTTCTCTTTAATATGTTGTCTTCAATCCCTGCATTAATAACGACGTAGGGCTCACCTATTTGGTTCCCTCTATACTCCCGTCTCTCTCACTCTTTTAGTTTTCCATGCTCTCTCTCTCTCTCTCTCTCTCTCTCTCTCTCTCCCTCTCCCTCTCTCTTTCTTCCATTCATTCTCATCCTCCCTCCTTCCCTCCCCTTCTGTGACACCTACGCTGCTCTTCCTCCTCAACAGGAGGAAGGATACGAAATTTTCTAAATGCCATTAATTGACACCTAATTCTGTAGTGGCTGTCTGTAGGGAGACTGAAAGGTCAGAGTGCTGCTGGTGATATATATTATGAATCTCCCCTCCTGCCAAACGGTGACTTACAGCTATTGTTAACGCGCAGGAATGGATGGCCAGGGCCCCTATTTTGAAAGCGTCTATTGATCCATTTCGAACCGACCCCAATCTTCGATGTTGAGGTTGGGGTTTCCCACGGAGTCTTGCAAGGGCCAAGTCGATGTCCCTTGTTTCCATCAACAAGGGGGGGGGGGATTGTGACAATGAAGCTGTGAGATCAAACACAGTGTTCAAAAATATAACCAGATACATTGCTCCTGCCAACATGGCCGGCACAAACACCAGAAGCAGGATAATGCCGCATGTGGGGTGCTCCACCCCGCACCCGGCCGAAAAATACCGAGTTCGATCCCGGTACCTTTGTACCTTTAACCCACAGTACCTTTGACCGACTGACTAGTAATTCCTATAGACTAAACAGCCAACACTCGGCGGCGCACAAAAATAACTGTTCGTAGAGATACATAAGGCAGAGCCCACAAGCCCCGACATGGAAACAGCGATGGAAACGGAGAGTAAAATCCTAGCGCAGGGAAGACCCATCAATTATAACAGACAAGCTCATTTGTCAAAAGTGCCGTTGGACCGTTTGCATTCTCTGGTGGCTGGCGCCGGAAGACGTGTGCAGGTGCAGCATCGCATGAGGCCGGGACACGGGACAGCGTTACGGACAGCAGTCCTGCAATCGTTTCTATTTTTTTTTTTTTCCACAAACAGCTATTTTTATGGGCTGTACATTTCCATAGATTCTGAGGATATTTACATAACCCTGTAATGAATGGAAACAATTCCCACTTCAACAGAGTCCTAAAAGGGTCCCGATGAATGAGCCGGTTTGTTTTTCAAGGTCTTGGCGGCGCCCCGCTATTAATGCCGCAAAGCTATGCTATAAACTGTTTCCGCAGGCTAATATGGCTAACCTTAATCACTGAGCCTCCAATCCAAATCTTTGACGGAGTCAACCTTTGGCTGGGGTGACATTTATTCACCTACACCCAACCGCACGCACGCACGCACACACACACATGCGCACACACACACACACACACACGCACACATGCACACACACACACCGAACTCAAGGCCAGCTCAGAGCACTCCCAGTGTTTTGAAACCTATTTCAGAAGTAATGTGACTGAAACACATTCTTAAAGCATGCTAAAGAAAGCCAGAGCAGATAAATCAAGCCCCTCGGCCCTAGACAGCCAGACTACCTATTCCCTCAGTGTGTGTGTGTGTGTGTGTGTGTGTGTGGGGGGGGGGGGGTTATGTGTGGGTGTGTGCTTGTGCATGTACGTGTGAGTGCGTATGTATGTATGTATGTGTGTGTGTGTGTGTGTGTGTGTGTGTATGTGCGTGCGTGCGTGCGTGCGTGCGTGTGTGTGTGTGTGTATGTGTGTGTGTGTGTGTGTGTGTGTGTGCGTGTGCATGCATCCGTGTGTGTTTGACAATCTGTGACGGGGCAGGGGAAAAAAAAAAAAAAACCTGGTTAATTTAATTTCAGACTGAATATTATGCTACATAACTATGTGGCATTTAAACTGAGAAATGGCTTTTTCTGCTTCGCCTGTCGCCGCCACTGTGTCCCCTTTCGGAACGAAAACCAGTGAAAGAGGGCAGCGAGGGAGAGAAACAGAAGAGCCCAATGGAGAGAAAGTGAGAGAAAGAGAGAGAGGGAGAGAGAGAGGGAGAGAGAGACATCCTGTGTTCCCTTTTATTCCGACAGTATGCTAAGTCTGACCTCTAACCAGTTCATGATGTTGAGGACGTAAATAATTACCCACAGAGATCAGAGCCACGGATAGACAGGGTTGAAGCCTCTGTCTCTCTTTTACTCTCACTCTTTCTCTCGCTCTCTCTCGCTCCCCGACTCAGTCCCTAATATGTCTCTCCCTCCTCCCCTTTTTTTTTTCTTTTTTTCATTTTTTTTCTTTTCCTAACGCACACCTACGCCAAGTGGAGACAGCCCAAGCTAAACATAAGTTTACTCTAAAGCCCTAAATCTCATTAGGGCCCCGCGAAACAGGAAGGCCGCTTGACAGGGGGAAAATGTTGAATCACTTCCTGTTGCCCTAACGTATGGCTTTCATGTGGTCCTGTAGCCAATTAAGGGGAACGTCGTCGCGCCGCGGGTTAGCGGCTACACAAGGCGGGCTGAAAAGCCACAAGTCGATCATATGCTCCGCGGCTAGGATACACTGAGAAAGCAGTGGCGACTTCAAATGTGGCCCACCCACCCTATAGGGCTTGTACAATGACCGCCTCCATTTTGAAAGCACGGGAACATTGTTATGTTGTTATGTTATAATATTAGTTATTATCTTTTGTTTTTCTGGGTCATTGTTTAGTAATTCATTGTGAAATTATTCATGATTTATGATCTATTTATGATTTATGGGGAGAGATTGTGTGTTTGAAACTTGCTACAGCGTTTCACATGTGAGACGTGGCGAAACAAGGTTTTTATTAGCCTAGGTTACGGTATATTTACGATGATTTAGGATTTTACAGAAGTACAACTCTCTTGTGTCCTCTCAATATGCCGGAGCATCGGCAACAAAAAAATCCCATGATGCATTCTGATGTACAAGCCCCATACACATATGATGTATGCAAGGGCGTATCTCTGGTTTTAGCTTCGGAGGGGACCATGTGTGCACAAGACAAGACGTGCACAAGGAAATTAGCAAAAAGTTTAGTTTTCGGGTTTGGTTTTCGGGTTAGGGTTTCCAATTAGGGTTAGGGTTTCCTATTAGGGTTAGGGTTTAGGGTTTCCAATTAGGGTTAGGGTTACCAATTACCAACCCTATTAGGGTTAGGTTTACGGGTTAGGGTTTCCTATTAGGGTAGGGTTTGATATTAAGGTTAGGATTTCATATTAAGGTTAGGGTTTCCAATTAGGGTTAGTGTTTCCAATTAGTGTTAGGGTTCGTGATTCATATTAGGGTTACGGTTAGGGTTAGGTGATGGGAAAAATCCGGTAGGGTTAGGGGTTAGGAGTAATAACTAAGAGGAGCCCTTTGAGGAAGAGCCCTTCTTGAATAACCTTTGTTCTGATGGTCGTAGAGATTTGTTAGGTGGCTCCATCCCCACTAATTCTGGGATGCCCGTTCCAACACAACATTTCTACATCAACCGGAAGTACCAGAAACCACTTATGTACCCTACACATGGCTGGTTCTGAGTCTTTGTGACCTTCAGAAAAAACATTATTAAAGAAAAACTATTAGGGTTAGAGTTTCATATTAGGGTTAGGGTTTCCGAAACGGAAAGTCGCAATGACTCACGACTAATACTGGCATGTTAAGCTTCCCCATAAATATTCACAGATATTGGTTCTGAGTCTTTGTGACCTTCAGAAAAAAAGTTATTGAAGAAAAACACAATTACAATTCACCCTAATGTTAAAGGGTGTCATATTAGGGTTAGAGTTTCATATTAGGGTTAGGGTTTCGGAACGGAAGGTCGCAATGACTCAGGACCAAGACTGGCGTGTTCGGCTTCCCTATAAACCACCAGATAGACATCTAATCTGAGTCTTTGCGACCTTCAGAAAAAAAAGTTATTAAAGAAAAACTAACTACCACTCACTAATGTTAAAGGGTGTCATATTAAGGTTAGGGTTTCATATTAGGTTCAGTGTAAGGGTTTAGGGTTAGGGTTTCCAATTAGGGTTAGGTTTCGGGATTCATATTAGGGTTATGGTTTAGGATTAGGGTTTCCAATTAGTGTTCGGGTTCGGGATTCATATTAGGGTTATGGTTTAGGATTAGGGTTTCCAATTAGGGTTTACGGTTAGGGTTTCATATTGGGGATACGGTTAGGGTAGGTGATGGGAAAAACATTGATTCCGGTAAGGTTAGGGGTTAGGAGTATTAACCAAGATGAGCCCTTTGAGGATGAGCCCTTCTTGAATAACTTTTGTTCTGATGGTCGTAGAGACTTGTTAGTTGGCTCCGCCCCCACTAATCCGGGGACGCCCGTTCTAACGGAACCAAACAACGTTTCTACGTCAACCGGAAGTACCAGAAATGCCTCAGGACCAAGACTGGCGTGTTCGGCATCCCCATAAACCATCGGACAGACATCGGTTCTGAGTCTTTGCGACCTTCAGAAAAAAAGTTATTAAAGAAAAACTATTAGGGTTAGGGTTTCATATTAGGGTTAGGGTTTCGGAACGGAAGGTCGCAATGACTCAGGACCAAGACTGGCGTGTTCAGCATCCCCATAAACCATCAGACTTTGCTACCTTCAGAAAAAAAGAAAAACTGACTATCACTCACCCTAATGTTAAAGGGTGTCATATTAGGGTTAGGGTTTCATATTAGAGTTTGGGTTTCCAATTTGTATTAGGTTTCAGGATTCATATTAGGGTTAGGGTTTCATATTAGGGTTAGGGTTTCCAATTAGGGTTAGGGTTACCAATTAGGGTTAGGGTTACCAATTACCAACCCTATTAGGGCTTAGTGTTTTATATTAGGGTTAGGGTTTCAGAACGGAAGGTCGCAATGACTCAGGACCAAGACTGGCGTGTTCGGCTTCCCCATAAACCATGGGGCAGACATCGGCTCTGAGTCTTTCTGACCTTCAGAAAAAAAGTTACTAAAGAAAAACTAACTACCACTTACCCTAATGTTAATGGCTTTCATATTAGGGTCAAGGTTTTATATTAGGGTTAGGGTTTCAGAACGGAAGGTCGCAATGACTCAGGACCAAGACTGGTGTGTTCAGTATCCCCATAAACCATCAGACAGACATTGGTTCTGAGTCTTTCCAACCTTCAGAAAAAAAAGTTAAAAACTACCTACCACTCACCCTAATTTCAAAGGGTGTCATATTAGGGTTAGGGTGTCATATTAAGGTTAGAGTTTCATACTTGGTTTCGGGTAAGGGTTTAGGGTTTCCAATAATGGTTAGTGTTTCCAATTAGTGTTAGGGTTCGGGATTCATATTAGGGTTAGGGTTTCCAATTAGGGTTACATTTAGGGTTTCATATTGGGGTTACGGTTAGGGTTAGGAGATGGGGAAAAAACGGATTCCGGTAGGGTTAGGGGTTAGGAGTATTAACCAAGATGAGCCCTTTGAGCCCTAATTGAGCCCTAATTGTATAACTTTTGTTCTGATGGTCGTAGAGACTTGTTAGTTGGCTCCGTCCCCACTAATTCGGGGACGCCCGTTCTCTAATATAGACTGTTGATTGACTGGTTCATTGCAGATCAGATCATGATGATGATGATGATGTCGTTTTCGCGTTTTCTTTTTCTTTTTTTTTTAACACTTTGTCTCCATAAATACATTTTCAGTTTGATTGCAACAATGGATAATTTACTGGTTTCATGACATTGATGGGGATATGGATGTACATATAGTCAGGCTTTAAAGAATAGTGTGAAATACTGTGAAAGTACAGAATAGTGATCCACGTCAATGACTAGATGTGGTTTGTCAGTCACACAAATGTAATTGAATCTAAATTTGGATACAACAGATTATTGCATGTCAATCAAGGCAATTGTTTTGTGTTCAAGCCCCACTTATAGGATAGCTTTATTAAATATGTTTAACTGCATGATCTCGCTTTTGAACTCTATTGTGTTATTTTGTTAATGTTTGATGTTGTTTATTAGGAATGTGTGTGGTTGTGTGTGTGTGCGTGTCTATTTGTCCTCTTAATAGGTCAATATGATCATTTTATGTTGTGTGTGTGTGTGTGTTAGAGAGCGCTAGTAGGTGTATGCGTATGTGTGTTTTAGAAAGACTGTGAATGTGTGAGAGAGAGAGAGCCTAGCCTATGTGTGTGTATGTGCTAGAGGGAGAGAGCGTGTGTGTGTATGCGTGTGTGTGTGTGTGTGTGTGTGTGTGTGCGTGCGTGTGTGCGTGCATGTGAGTACATGTGTTGGGAGAGAGTGCAGAGTTGTTAGGGCATCTAGGCAGTTACTGAGAGGGTAATTCGTCTGATCAGGCTGATTGGTCTCCGGCAAATAACTCACTACAAGATTATAGGGGTAATTCCTGGGCCAGAACAGAGGCTGGAAGTGCTAATCAATGGAGCTGCCTCACTGACGAGACGACATTTTGGCTGCTTGACCGCTAATGTACAGAGGAAGGGGGAGGCAGGGTGGGGGAGCTGTTGGAAAAGGGCGGAGAGGGATAGAAATAGATGTGTGTGTGTGTGTGTGTGTGAGGCTGTTTATCTGCACATGTGGGTGGATGCACTTGTGAGAGAGAGAGACTGCATGCATGTGTGACTGCGTGTACATCAGTGTGCGTGTGTGCATGTGTCGTATGCATGTGAGAGAGACTACATGAGCGTATGTGTCGGTGTGCACGCGTGTGACTGCATGTGTGATGTGTGCGCTTGTGTCGTATGCGTGTGAGAGAGGCTGCGTGTCGTGTGGGTGTGAGACCATGTAGGTGTGTGTGTGTGTGTGTGTTGTGTGACTGTGTGTACGTGTGCGAGCGCAGCATTTGTGTACGCGTGACCGTGCCCGCCGCGTGCATGCGTGAGTGTGATGGCGTGCGCGGGTGTAAATGCGTTGCAGTATCTGACAGTTTGAAGTCTTTTCAATTGTAATGCGTGATTAATGAGAAGGGGTTTTCTAGTGGCGTTGGAGGCAATGTGTTGGGAGGGGAGGGGTGGGGGATAAAAGGGCAGAGGGAGAGTAAAGTAGGCTGGGGGTGGGAGGGGTGGGGTGGGGGCTGGGTGCTGGTTGGTGGTGGGGGGGGGGGGGGGGTCAGAGTCACAAGGGGAGTATTGACATCTCCATTACTTACTGAGTGATCGGAGCAACCGAAAGGCCGCTGATTAGAAAACAATAAATGCGGCTATTGGTAATGGGGTTGGGGATGGGGGGACGGGGGGGACGGGGGGGACGGGGGTGCGGGTGAGGTTGGCGGGGATTGCTGGGGTTTGGCCGGACATCGCCCCCAGTCAGCCCCCGGTCGTTACTGCGGCCACCGAGCGGCGGGCCTAAAGCTGCCCGCCATTTTGCTACTGTGGAGAACAGCCTGCCCCTCTCTATCCGATCCGCCCTCCCATTGAGTTTTTTTTTACGTCCTTTCACTCCTTGGTGTTTTGGATCCACCTAGCTGATGTGGTTTAATTCGTGATTTGTGGATTTGTACCTGCGATGCGCTGTGTGTGATGATGCTCTTGTGGGTGTTTTTGTTTTTTTTTAGTCTACTTTTTTGTATTTCAATTTCACCTGCCTGCTCTGGGCTGTACAGCACCTTGGTCAACGTGAGTTGTTTTTAAATGTGCTTTGAAAACGAATTGTACTTGACTTGACTTGACTTGAACGCGGTTAATTCACCACAGGGCTCATCCAGTAGTCACCCACCCGTGGAGCAAAACAAATGTAAAATGGTCAAAGTCTTTACGTTTGCATCTTCGGCGCGACGTTGGCCGTATAACTGCAGCCTTTCTTCATTAGGGGGAAGAAGGGTGGGAACGTTTTAGTTGCCCGGCTTAGAAGTGTATCCTGATAGGGAATACGTTTAAGGTGAGGTATGATGCTATTGTTTATGTTTCCTATTTGGACGATGTGCCATACGCCCCTTTGTGAATCATATAGCGTAACACACACACACACACACACACACACACACACACACAGGCGTGCACCCGTGCTGAACATGCCTAATGCACAATAACTCACCGAGCTGGAGCCTGGATCTATAGGGGCCCGACCTAGGGAAGTGTTCCCGACCGGAGAGTGAGAGGGGGGAGGGAGGGGTGAGAGAGAGAGAGAGAGAGAGAGAGAGAGAGAGAGAGAGAGAGAGAGAGAGAGAGAGAGAGAGAGAGAGGGAGAGACGGACAGGAGGAAGACAGATAGCACTCGTCTTGTTGAATTTATGTCTGTCTGGTGAGGGAATCAGAAATATCAGCACCCAACTTTAGCTCCTTTCCCTCCCTGCTTGTTTGGATTTATGTGTCAGTTAATGTGAAGTGACAGCGCTGTCCTTGACTGCAACACCTGTCAGTGCTCCGTGAGCAGCAGGGCCCACATACCCTGGGATATATTAAACATAAATAAATAAAATATATAAATCCACCATCTTGACAAGACGTTAGGCCACTAATCACCTGCTGTGTTTTACTGGGCTCTGGGATCTGCTTTCAGACCGACTTATTAGCTGGACAGGAGTGTACGTGTGTGTGCGCGTGTGTGTACGTGTGTGTGTGTGTGTGTGTGTGTGTTTGTGTTTGTGTGTGCCATTATGTACCTTATACCTGTTTTGTTTAACGTTTCAAATACCATGAAAGGCTGGACCTTTATAGTTTGTATTGTCTCTCTCTGGTCCCTGTACCAACTATAGGCTATCAGTAGCTTATCAAATACAATGACTTGTAGATTTAATACACTTTTTCAATTGTCTTATTTAAATACGTCAAACGCCTTTACCAATACGCGATTCATCTCTAGGCAAAACGACTTGCAAATGTGAGCGTTCAAATCGAAAGCCAGACATAAAGCCCACCTCTTTACTCTGAAAAAATCTACAAGGCAAAAACAAGAGACAGACGGGAAGAGAGAGAAAATGTGATCATGTGATCAGAACTGGGATTAGAGTATATCAACAACCTACAACAGAAGGGGGGAGAAAGAGAGAGAGAGAGAGAGATCGTCTGAGTGACAGTCTCCCAGCCATCCCATCTCTGTCCATATGGGTGGGCGGGGCCTCGCGGCAGACAGAGTGTGCGTCTGAAATCACCCATCTGCAACTTTGCAGGTGTTTCCAATGATTACAATATTAGCTGCGCTCTTTGATTTTTTTCTCCCCCTTTTAAATATGGGATATTTTACTAGCACCAATCTGGTTATGGGTGGCTCTGAGCATCTGCAACACCAACTGGATAGGAGAGGAGGGGAGGAGAGGAACAGAGAGAGAGAGAGAGGATGAGTATGTGAGGAGAGGAGAGGGGGAGCAAGGGGGGGGGAAGGAGGATCCGTATGTGAGGAGGAGAGGAGAGAAGAGGGGGGAGATACGGGTGTGAAAGAGAAGCGATAGGATGAGTATACATGTGTGGAGAGCAGAGGAGAAGGGGATAGAGGGGAGGAGAGGATATAGGATGAGTATGTGAGGAGGAGAGAGGAGGGGGGGAGATAAGGGTGTAAAAGAGAGGAGATATGATGAGTATATATGTGTGGAGAGGAGAGGAGAAGGGGATAGAGGGGAGGAGAGGATATAGGATGAGTATGTGAGGAGGAGGAGAGAGGAGGAGGGGGGAGATAAGGGTGTAGTGGAAATGAGAGCGGATGAGTGAGGAGAGGAGAGAAGCGGGGAGGAGACGAGATCAGAACAGAGGAGAGGCTAGTGGAGGAGAAAAGGGGAGGAGAGGAGCAGGAGGAGGAGGAGGAGTATGTACATCTGTTCCTCTCGTTGCAAATGCATACAAATATCAAATTAGATGCCTTAATGATCTGGTGATTTTACCGTGGCCAAGTTTATATTGTCGCCTTCTATTGGCCATAAAGACTCCACAAAGGCAGCCGTGTGATTGGTCAGCTCTTTGTCTGTAGCGTCTAGCGCGCCCTCTGCCTTCCTGACTGCGTTGCCCTGTGCTTCACAACGCATTCGGCATCACGGAAATGGGAGTCTAACCACACCCACCGCTCTGAGGGCCCTGCTTCATCTTCTTCCTCTCATTCTTCGTCGTATTTATACACACACACACACACACATGCACACACACAAACGGACACACACAAACACAAATGTACACTCTCGTTTGATTTATTTGTGAGTGTCCTCTGTCAATGCGTGTCCGTCTACATTGCGTGTGCGTGCGTGTGTATTGACGCTCGATTCAAAAGCGGTGTGTGCGCGCGCGTGTGTGTGTGTGTGTGTGTGCATGTGTGTGTGTGTGTGAGAGAGAGGGCTGTACTGCAGCATTTGGAGCTGGGGTGTAATAGGAGAGCAGGGTACGGTAATAATGGCACCGGTTTAATGATGACAGATAAATCACAGTTTCCTCCCTGCCAGAGAAGGAGCTGTCACACACACACACACACAGTTACAAACACACAAATCCAAACAAACACACAAACAACTGACAACCAAGTGTACTCACAAAAAACACACATTGAAAGACACACACACACACACACAGAAATAGACAGCTGCTCACCAAAAGCTCTCCAATGACCAATACATATAGTGATGAGCCGTGGCACACATGCTCATCTCTCTCTCTCTCTCTCTCTCTCTCTCTCGCTCTCTCTCCCTATCGCTCTCTCTCTCTCTCTCTCTCTCTCTCTCTCTCTCTCTCTCTCTCTCTCTCTCTCTCTCTCTCTCTCTCTCTCTCTCTCTCCTATCTCATTCTCTCTTATGCGTTTGTGTCAGAATGCATCATTGCATCGACACCTGCACCAAACTAAATGTATTCCTGGATGCTCAACAGAAAAAAAAGTTACAAGTTTCTTATTTGAAAGCTTTCCGGTCGTCTTGATTATTTGCATTGTCCTCCTGCACCAATCAGCGCGAGATCAGCCCCTGTATCGATCATCAACATCATCATCATCATCATCATGACCATCAGTATAATGACCGTAATCACCGCACCTTACCATCAACCACGTTCATGTTTAACCTGAGTAGCAGAAACATCGGCTGCAAGAGGTTAAAATGTTTTTAAATTTTTGGTGAGGCTGCACTGCGGGAATGCGACCGACTCAAAGGGGAACCGCCGCGCTCGGCTCGGCTCCATGCGCGCGTCGTGAAGAAATCGCCGGCCTGCGACATAAACTCTGTTTCCGCGGAAAAAAATCACAGAAACGTCAGTTTGTTTACGTAATTTCTCCAAATCGGGCCAACGGAGAACGCACATCCTGGAGCGACGACGACGTCTGTGGTCTTTTCTGGATTTTTTTTTTTTGCTGAAACGGAATCGATGTTACGGTCCAAACATGCGTATGTGCCAATTTGCGGTCCAATTTGCGTATTAAGTGTGTGACAAGGCCAAAAACCTCAATCCCTATATAGGTCATTTAATATCTCGATAACGATATATATGACGACATAGCATGTTTTCTGGTAATTCCATAAATAGTCTATATAAAATACCCACATGGTAAAGCTTATTTTTCTAATACTGCTGTGTGAACGAAATACTTGAGAAATGAAAACTACCGAGCGTTTTAAATCAACACTTACGCCATATCACGACGTTAGGATATGCAAAATCTAAGACGATATCTAGTCTCACGTCACAATATCGACGTAATATCGATATATATGCCCAGCCCTATGTGACGTTCGCCTGTAACACCCTTTACAGTGATTGCGTTTCACATTCATACCTGTTCCAACTCAACACAACGCAGAGAATCGGTGGTTGAAGTTCAGAGGCTTTGCTGCCTTACTTCTCTCCTCTCCACCTCATACATCTTTCTGTCTCTCTTTGCTGTCTTTGTCTCTCTTTCTGTATAAAAAAAAAACCCTTCCCAGTTGAAATGACAGCCACTCCACTCGGTCTCAGTATGTTTCTTTCCCTCCTCCTGTTATCACAAGGGCGGGAGCTAGAGGTTGGACTAGTTATAGAGTGTGTGTGTGCGTGTGCGCGTGCATGTGTGTGTGTGTGTGTGAGAGAGAGAGGTGGGGGGAGTGGGTGGGTGGGGGGGGGGGGGGGGGTTGGTCCCTCTGGGGATCCCATGTTCACATCACTCTCCTCTTCTTCTACTGCGTGTTTCTAACAACAGTGTCATGTTTGTTAACACGCAGAAGCGCTTGTCTTGTTCCTTGTTCGGCATTAGCGCGCGAGGGGAGGACAATGCACATTTTTAATAATTTCCCCTTTGTCAATTGTCAAAACCTTAAAAACGGCAAACGTATCTATATGCATAGTGATATACACGTGATATTATGTATATATATGTAAATATATGTGCGTGTGTGTGTGTGTGTGTGCTTGTGTATATATGTGACTGAACTGCTATTACTTCTTTTCATCCATGTCTCCTGCTTTTTATCGTTTGCTCTTCCTGCCAATCCACTTCACACATGAAAGCAAGGGCTCTCTCTCTCTCTCTCTCTCTCTCTCTCTCTCTCTCTCTCTCTCTCTCTCTCTCTCTCTCTCTCTCTCTCTCTCTCTCTCTCTCTCTCTCTCTCTCTCTCTCTCTCTCTCTCTCTCTCTCTCTCTCTCTCTCTCTCTCTCTCTCTCTCTCCCCCCTCCTGTTGTCAGGGCTGCCTTGGACCCAAACTCGACCCAAACCGCTGGATAGGATGTTTGGTAATGGTCGTTTAGAGTAATCAATGAGGCTCTTTGAAGCTGCGAGATGAAAGAGCGGTTTGACAGCTAATGTGAGGCCGTCCCGGTGACGTGAATGGCATGGCGATGTCCGGACGCTTTGAAGGCACCGGGACAAGGGGATGAACGTTCAAAAGGAGGAGACATAAACCATGGCAGTTTTGGGTGTCGTGTAAAAAAAGAGAAAATGTAATAAATACAGATTAAGCGTTCACATCAGGATCACACGAGGGGTTTCACAGAATAGTCCACTAGTTGACTATCAAAACCCGTTGTGCATCATTGTAGACTGATCCGAAATTTTGAACATGGATTTGTAGATTCATTTTCTACGTCATGCCACGTTAAATACACTTAATTTAAGGTATTTGGAGGAAGGAAAGACTCCCGCTATCCCTCACGTTGTTAGTGCAGTCCACAGTAGCTCCAGCTCAGACAAGCTGGCTGGGGGTTCGGTCCAATCAGATCGCGGCTCATTTGTGAACAGCCTCTCAAGAGCCAATGGAGGACTCTGATATTATTTCACCTGCCCCCAGGTTGGTCCTGCATATAAACCTAGCAGGACTAGCGCTATTCATCCGAAGAGAAATAACCAACTCATTATTATTAGGAGCTTTTTGGTATATTTTGCCTTCCATTGAAACCGCTGCTGAATATGTTCGTGATTAAAACCCTTTATTATAACCATTCCCTAAGTATTTCCAGTAGGGTCGAGTCGGTACCATGCGGTGGAAAAGGGGCAGTTAACCCTTTAACGGTTGTATTTGAGACCTTTTTGACGAGAATTGATCCTCGTTATCGGGTGAAAAATATATGATACATCATATATTTGGGAGCGGTTGTCGACTAAAAATGCAGCCGTCGTGAATGCCCTATACCACACACATGCACAAAATAAGCACACACACACACACACACACACACACAAATGCACACACACAAACAAATAAACACACACACACACATGTACACGAACATGCAAAATAACAGACATGTGCACACACAAACCAATCACTTTTCACTTTTCTCTCTCTCCCTGATTCCCATCCTTTTCACCCCCCACCCCCCCACCCCCATGGGTTTCTCTTTCTGCCTGTTTTATATACGTGTCAGATCAGCATGCCTGCTCCTTCGCAGCTCGTGCCATCTCCCATTCCACGCTCTCCCACAGCAATGTGTTCAAGTAAACACTTCATGGCTGCTTATACTAAGGGGAAGTGGCAGAGGCAGGTAGCTGACAGGCGGAGGAGCGTCTGTGCCTTCCACCACCACCACCGTTATGGATTTAAGTTTCCGAACTGGAGCCACAAACCACCAGGAACCGAGGGGTTGCAATCAATCGTCCGGTTCGTTTATCCAGAGAATGACGTGAAACGCGGACGGCCGTGATGTTTGCCACGGTTTTTAAACAAATACATTCATTAATTAATTATAATATCTGGGCCCAAACAAATCCAGCCTTTAAATCATGTTGAATATGTGCGCATTAAAGAACCATAGATATTTCAACTAATGATGAGCCAAACGTGTACTTCATCATGATATTATTTAGCAAATTAGATCAAAGGCTGTCCGCTAACCTTCGTGTCAATTCCTCAGCACACCGTAATCCCCAATTCTGCCAATGTTAATACACTTTAATACACGCTTGAGGGTATGGTTTCATTATTTTAGGGGGCTCCCTGCTGTAGGATTTACAGCAGGACATACAGATGTCAGATACGGCGTAACAACGTTTGACAACAGGGAGCACAATACAATTCCCCCCCCCCCCCCCCCCCCCCCCCCCCCCATGGGGTCCATCAGATATCTCAACCCATTGTGGTAGGTTACGTAAAATACAGAGCAAGGAGGAGGAGGAAGTCTTTATCAACAGGCCTCCGTTTCTAACGTGGGAGGTGCTACCGCAAGTACACCGAACCGCCGCTTGGAGTCTCCTTGTGGAGAGGAGGGGAAATAAACTTGCAGTTTCTAACGACCACAAACAGCACACAAAAAGCCTCCCTCTCTCCTCTCCTCTCCTCCCCTCTCCTCTCCTCCCAATTCCTTTCCTCTTCTCTCCTGTCTTTCTTCCCCCTTTTCCTCTGCCCCTCCATTCCCCTCCCATTTTGTCTCCTCACCTCTGTCATTTCTCCCCCTTTTTCTTATACTCTCCTCCTGTCATCGAACTTCCTCTCCTCGTCTCATCTCCCTTTCTCTCCTCTCTCCCCCTTTCTCTCCTGAAATATTGGTGTATGGGCAACAGAAGGAGAGGGAGAGCATGTTCACATGCATTACAATGCTTAGAAAAGCCATATATATATATATATATATATATATATATATATATATATATATATACCAAAAGGGAAAGAATAATACTGATGAATAATAGAATAACATGACCAAAAAGGAGACTGTGTGGAGCATGGCCTGCCCAGCGGTTATGTTTCAGCCCCCATGTCTGTGTACACTCGATTCCCTCGGGAAAGGGGGGGGGGGACCCTCAAAGCAAAAAAAAAAAGGAAAATAAAATAAGGGAAAAGAGAAATCAAAGGGATGCGGAGGCGGATCATTTTCCATATCCACCGTTCTTTGAACCGCTCCACGGTGGTCCGTGACCTCTGAAGAAATACGGTGGGATTCTGGGTAGGCGGGCCTCCCCATATGAACACGCGCATACACACGCACACACACACACACACGCACACACACACACACACATGTGGAGTAAAACAGGGAGCAGTGCGGATGAGGAGAGAAGGGTTGATATATGGGTATGTATGTGTGTGTGGGGGGGGACTGTTAACTCTACAGCCCTTTGGTGTGGGGAACGCAGTGTGTTACGGCAGCAAATGACATTTTCTAACACAATGTGGTTTCATTTTTCCTTTTCCTTCCTTCCTTCCTTTCTTTCTTTCTTTCTTTCTTTCTTTCTTTCTTTCTTCTTTCTTTCTTTCTTTCTTTCTTTCTTTCTTTCTAACTCCCCTTCCCTTTTCATTCACCTCTACTTAGTCTCTCTCTCTCTCTCTCTCTCTCTCTCTCTCTCTCTCACACACACACACTCTCTCTCTCTGTCCCACTTGGCAGATGCATGCTGGGCAGGTTAACGGGGGTCTTGTCGAGTCACCCCCACACCACATGTCCTTCTAACAGGAAACACATTGCGTTGTCCCCCCCCCCCCCCCCCCCCCCCACGGGTGCAGGCGCTCAGACACAGGTCGAACTGACGTCATCGTCTCTCTCTCTCTCTCTCTCCCCCCCCCCCCCCCCCCCCCCCATATTTGTAGCCTTCACATGCGTGTTAATGACCTGTACCTAAAATGCACTTCAGGTCAATTTGAAAAAAAGCAGCAAAATGACTAGTAAATACTCACTTCCTTGTCTTTTATTATGAACTTGATATAACGTGATGCATCTATCAAAATAAAAGCACGAAGGTTATAGAGCACTGGTGTTGGGATACATAGTGTGCACACGCGTGTCATTGTGCTGTACTCTTCCAAGAAATATCACAAGATGTAATATCTCTTGAAAAGTTTAAATGTGTAAGTAGAGAAACAAACAAATTGACCATGAAAGTATTGAACTGAATGAAATATTGAGATGAAAGACTTCTAAAGAAATCTGACCTTGAGGTTCCTATGCGCTTCGAAACCCTCCAGGCGACAGATGCAACACTAAACCAACATTTTAACGACAAGGACACATGGGCACAAATGACTCCCATAATTCTCTGTCTCGGACGTGAACATTCAGTGACTCCCCCCTTCCTCCCCCACCCCCCCGCTCCCTCACCTACCCTCCCTATACTAAATGATATCTCCATCCCCACACATGCTGTGTATAAATGTGGCCATACTCTTTGCGCCACACAATCTTTACAACCGAACAAATCCATGAGAGAAATGTTAACACGCTTATCAACAAAAAAGAAAAGGAAAAAATAACTTATTGTGACAAAAGACGCACATGCACTTCTGAATTAGGGTTAAACCCGGTTGGGGTTTAACCCACACTATCTAAACTGCAGAAATATACTTACAGCTATGTGAATAAGGTTTTTTTTTCTTTTTTCGGGGGGGGGAAACTCTTGGAGTTGCCATTTTTTTAGCCCTGATATTCGTATTCAAAAGGCACTTTAAGTCCATTGATGCCATCCTGAATCACCCCCCCCCCCCCCCCCCCCCCACTCCCACCCATCCTCCTTAACACACACACACACACACACACACACACACACACACACACACAGAAACACACTCTCTCTCCCTATGTTAAGCTCCTCCATGTAAAGTATCTCTGCGCCAGTAGCACAAAGGCGTACTTATCTGGGCATTACCTATTAACCGTCTAAAGCCCCGTGTGTCTGATAAACACTGCCTATAAGGCTTTTATCTCCCCCGGGGCCTTATCGCCCACCCCCCCCCCCCCTCCCCACACACATACACACACACACACACACCCCATCCCACCCCTTGTGGCGCTCAACAACCCCCCACCCACAAACACATTCCCCCTCTACCCGATTTTCAATCTAATTTGTTTAATTAAAGTGTCATTTTGGGAAGGAAATATGGCCGCGGCGGTGGCAGCCGACGAAAGACGATGTCTGCCGATAAACTGTTGATGAAAGCCCTCTTCCTCCCCATGTCCTTCTCTTCGCCTGCTGCGCCTCTCCCTCCTCTATTCTTCTGCCTCCTCCCTCCTCCTCCTCCCCCTCTCCTCCTCTGACTCTCTTTCTCTCGACCGTAGCCAGGATTAAAGTTCAGATTAAGTCACTTGTGTTTTTTGGTGGAGATCGCTACGGCAACCGAGGCAGTAAGCAGGAGAGGAAAACTGAATCAGAATCCGATCAGGCCCGGGGAGCCTTGTCTTCAGTCTCTCTCTCTCTCTCTCTCTCTCTCTATTTCTCTCTCGCTCTCTCTGCAAGGAGACGCACGCTGGCCAATCAGGAGTGGCGGCGGAGAGGCTTGTATTGTCAGCACTTTGGACCATTTGTGTTCTTTTTCATTAAGGAGACCAAAATAACAGGCAGAGACGAGCAGAGAGCAGAAATATGTCTATGCAAAGTGCCTGTCGGAGCCCGGAGGGGGTGCAGGGATCGCCCTTGGCGCACAGCAATCACTCTCGCGGGCACTCACACTCCAAGCACTGTTTCTCATTTCATCATTTCACATCCAATGAAGACAAATGCCCTCCTCCCCTTTTTTTCACCCCCCCCCCCCCCCCCCCCCCCCACTTCTTTGTATGCAAAAAAAAAAAGGGGACTTAGCCTTCGGTGGTCGTTCGCTTAGAGACGGGGGGGGGGGTGAGATCACGGACGTTCGCGGCGCCCCGATCGCCGCCGCCGCACAAGAGGGCGACGCAACGCCAAAATCGAGGAGACCGCAACGACGAGTCGAGACAGAGGCGCGATCACCTACAGCAGCAAAGGCACAATGAAACGTCTTGTTTTCCTAGCTAAGGTCACATTAAACAACCTAATTCTCTCTTTGTTCTCTCCTCTCCCCCTTTTTTTTTTTTCTTTTCCTTCGCCGTCGGGGCGCCCGGCGCCCGAGGAGGACTGATATACCGGGAGGGAAAGGAACTGTTGGGACGGCGATGGCATCAACAACAACCGCCAACATATTATGTGCGTTGGCACATTCTCCAACGCGCCTCTGACGACAGGGCGGCGAGGGCCGAGAGATTTATGCACCGGCGTGCCCAGACACAGCGGTAAGCTGTGTTTCGAATATAAGAAAAAAAAATGGGAGAAAAGGGAAAAAGAAAAAAAACGGAGAAAAGATAGAACGAACGAGATACAGAGAGATCAAACGGCACCGTATGATAAGCGGTGAAAAATGGCTCGGCGAGGTCGTAAATTAACGACAAAAGAGGGGGAAGGTTGTCATTATTTTGCGCGCGAGGGCCCCGGGACAGGAAGGTGCGGTGCCCAGATGGTAGGGGAGAGATAGCATGGGTCCGCGTTTGAGTAATTGATGACTTAACCAGGAGGCGCCGTGGGTTCATCTTGGGAGGGACGGAAATAAAAAAATAAAAAAATAAAATATATATATATATACAATGGGGAAAAAAAAAAGAAGCGTTATTTGCCCCAAACAAAACAAACAGTACAAATGTATCATCCGGGCCAAGAACATGTCCAACATTTCCTTTAATTTTATTCAAAAACTTGGCAGAATTAACTTTTGGTTGCTGTACCAAGGTTCATAAAAAGGACTTCACACACCGAAGAGATTGCTGTGGCTGATGAATTGATCGTCAATTGGAAGGTGATTAGGGAATTGGTCAAGACACGTCTTTATATGTTTGTATTTCAACAATGGCAAACATTTTGTAATAGATAATGGTAAAAATGTATTTCTTGAAATGTATTTATTTTTTCTCCACCTTGCCAATAAAGCAGATTAAACCTCTCATTAGCTTTGTCTCTTCACTGTAATTAGCAACCACATTTTCTGAACCTGGATTTTTCTTTCTCAGAAAAGGAAATTATACCTCTGTGAAATGGACATGGAAATATAATTTCACCTCCTTGACTTTTATTTTTCACATGCCTGTCTCTCTCTTTCGTTATCTCTTAACCTCTTCATCACTAGGCCTATTTCTCAGGTTTTTGCCGAAAATAGCAAAGCCCAAACTGAACAGACTATATCCCCACAACTACAGGGGCTTTTACCGTTAATCTGGGTACCAGAAGAAAGATAACACCTGTGAGGTTGTTGTGAATCATTGCTTATTTCAATCCACGTTGAAATAATCAATGTGGATGCTACTGGATCAGAGTGAATAAAGGTAGAATACAGAAAAAAATGATGATTTAATTTCCGCCTGAAATAAATGTCATGTTTTAGTGTGAATAACACAAAGTGCAGTATCAGTTGGTAGCCCTATAGTACCATAGCACAGCATCTGATGAGGGCCTGTGTCAGGATGTGATGCCAATAAAGTGAAGTAGAGCAAAAGTAGAGAGGTTTTAGTAGAGCCACCACATAACAACAATAAATCCAATGCAAACCAATGCAAAAATGACCATACAAACATGATGAGACACAGACAGGTGAATATCTTGAGAACCATTTGTTCAATTGTAACATGTGACCCCTCTATTGAAAGGTCAGGGACAATAGAATTGAATGAAATCAAGCCCAACCATCGCAATTGCACCATACGGCCACCAGATGGCAATGAAGACAATGTGCTCTGATTGAAGGCAGTGGACCTATTTTCTGTGAAACCCTCTCTCACCTACTGTACATGATTGTAAACATGATTGGGAGGTTTCAAAATGTTGCCCAGACACTGGATTATCTGTTTATGATGGTTTAAAGTGATCAAACACAACTTTGATGACAAAAACAACAAAGGTAAGACATAATTTGTGATTGTTACTAGAAAAAGTTTGTTCTTGATGGTTTTTGGCCTCTAGTTCGGTGAGTTATGGTTTGGACGGTTGGAATCAGCAGAGTCTCAGCTTTAATATGATGTATAGTTTTTGTCGATAACATGTCGGGAAAAAGATAGCTATTTATTTTTGTTTACAAGCACAATTATGAAATACATAACTCTTGCTGTTACTTGCTCCTTCTTTTGGTTGGGGTTGGAATTGTGTTTCATTTAGCTAAAAATGGTTATAATCGTAACAAAGTGGAGAATCTTATGGTTCTAGGGGTGTATGACATGACTGCGTTCTCACATGTTTAAATGCCTTACGAAGTCTTTGATTTTGGGAGGGGGCACGTCTTCCCGGATACGGGTGCTCTCGGGAGGAAGAGGTTACCAACCCCTAACCATGTCTGTGTCAAGGTGTGCAGCATGTGTGCAGCATGTGGTCTCGTCTACAT
>JAOPHQ010004977.1:0-10000 GCA_030340625.1 Merluccius polli
TGCCGATCCAGGATCTCTTGGGACACGTATCCTCTGCTCCTGTTTTTAATGTAATTTCTCTTTTTTAACCTTCCTACGCAATAATGGATGAAGTCACCACACACATGCATCAGTCTGAGTGCATGGAACAGACAAACTCACACAGAAACACGCACACGCACATGCACATACACATGCACACGCACACATCCAAACACACATATGGACATATCCAAACACACACACACACACCTACATATCCAAATACACATATGGACATATCCAAACACACACACACATACATACATATCCAAATACACATATGGACACACACACACACACACACAATCACACACACACACACACACACACACACACACACACACACACACACACACACACACACACACACACACACACACACACACACACACACACACACACACACACACACACACAAAGACACACACACGCACATACCCTGGTGCTTACTGGGCCAATTGGAGGCAACCTCCTTTGTCTCCACTTCTGGCTGTGTACAAGGGCAGGTCCATTTAGTTACATTACATCGGGTGACAGACAGCGAGACCTCGCTTCTGTTCCTCCCAAGTAATGAATAAAAACGTCCTGACGAAACGCACACAACTGAAGCGCGGTGAGCAGTGGCTACCACAGGGGAAGCGGAGATGGAGTTAGATGGAGAGGCACACCCAGAGTTCAATGCCACCGTCTGTGCAGTGTGCTGTCATTTCTTCCCACTGATGTACCTCTTCATTGTCATCAACTGCCATCGCCCCAAGACAAATTGTCATTTGTTACATTGTGTGAAATTATTATTTTGTTGTGTTGGTGGGCGACTTCTGTTGCCAAAAAAAAAAAACCCTATTTGGATGAAAGGTCAACAATATAGGATATCCTCAATATATGACAATATAGGTTGACTTTTTCCTCTGAATATTTAAGTGGATAGGTCATTCTTCTAAAACATCTCTTGATTGTCTATTGCCCACACTGACCTTAAAATACAAAATTTATTATATCTAGCCGTGGCTAATGATGTGTTCTATACTTGCCATCCTTTTTACTGCATAAAATATATCAGTGTTACCAATGCAACCTTTTTGGAGAGGTGTTTTTCCTCCACATTGTTCTCTGTGATTTGACCAACTTTTGGAGGCAATTTTGTCATGCAACCTTAATATTTAACCCTCCGTTAATAAAGTGCACTAGGGTTGCGATTTAATGCCAGGAGTTGAAAACAACTCACACGAGCGCAGTCCAATATAAAGGTGCTCTCCCCAGCAGGCGACAGCTTGCAGCAGTGTAGCGCAAAGGGCGCTTAAGGTATCTGGTTGGTGTTGGTTGGTGAAGAAATGGCGGTCACCATAGTAACGGGGTAATCCCAGGTCATCTGCTTTGCTTGCTAACTGCCCACAGGCTGCAGATATAGTGTATGGGACATTTCCTCATGAGCTTAATTCAGTATCGTTAGGCTTGTTTTCGCTAACTATCGTTGGCATATATTCCACCGTAACTCTCAACACGACGCGTTTATTACATTTTGCATGTCTTGCGGTAGCGCTAATTGCATCTGGTTTGGATTTTCGTCTCATTTTTTTTGTTTAAAAGTTTTTTTTTTAGAATAAGAGACACCCGCGTGGCAAAGTGTTGTGCTTTTCCCAGCAAAGTGGGGCCTTCGACGAGCTGCCGCTGCTTTGTCCTTGGGAGGATTTATCTCTTAGTCTGTGTACCTTTGTGCATTTGGCTGTGGCTGAATACTCCTTGTTGCTATTGAAACGCGCAATTATACGATGTATGTGATAACCCTGAGCGCTTTCACACATGACAATCTATGTCTGAGGTTGCCTTGGAAACTCCTTGAGACATTTGAGCATTCACAAAAAAAAAAAAAAGGTACGAACAACGCGGTTGCCCCGGCTCTGACCTGCCAGACGCAGAATTATAAGATCCGCAAGGGATAGAAAATGAGCATCCTGACCCCGGCTGCCCCCGCCGTCGGTGTATGAATGTGTGAATGTGAAGCGCTTTGAGTGTCCACAGGTTAGAAAAGCGCAAAAATGCCAACCAGTGCAGTCCATTGACCATTTATCCCATGTGGATCTCAGAACACACACAGGCGGCAGGCGTGTCGTGCGCAGACACGGATAAACGCAACAGGCAGCTCGGGGGCACATACGCACACATGCATGCCCCCTCTGAGTGACGTCGAAATGATGATGATATGAATTCATTATACGGGAGCAATAATCCCACAACGGGTATTGGATTTGAAAGTGATTGATGACTTGTATTGAGTCTTTTTTGTGTGTGTGTGTGTGTGGGGGGGGGCATTTTAGCCGCAGGGCTCCTCCGAGCGCCGAGTGTGGCCGCTCTTCTGCCGACACAGGGAGGACTAAAACATCTAGGCAAGGAGAGTAAGGAGAGGAAAGGAGAGCGGAGGGGAGCATAGACATATTATGTCTATGTATACATTATATACATAGAGCCGCTTTGGCCTTCGGAGCGTAATATTGGAGCGGCCAAGAGACTGGCCTGTAAACAAATACAAGTAAACAGGGGGGACTGTGGTATTGGTTCTGGATTAAAAGCACTATAACTCAACCGCTTTCAATGAGTCGTTTTTATATTCAAGGGTTAATGACCTACGTAAAAGTGAAACGTTTTAAAAACCTTTTTTTTTTTTCTGGTGTCCGATACGGCGGCGAGGTTGATGTATCGCAGCAATGGGCCGAAGCAGTCAATGTCTTTAAATATTTCCTTTAAAGGAAGCCACGAAAAAACATTTTAACTGCTTTAGCAGGTCAGCATCCTTTATTTTATTCCACTCTTTATTGAATCTTCAACTCTGAACTGATTTCTTTCTTTCCCCAAACCTGGTATTTATAGCTACCGTTTTAAAAATTCTTACTAAATCAACCCTTTAAGGCAATTAGCTGCTTCATGACACACAAACACACACGAACACACACACACACACACACACACACACACACACAGTGACACATAGCCACATGCACACGTCAATGCAAATGAGCAGCGGAGACTGACAGGTGTGAGGTGGACGTGTGGAGCGGGACCTGCTGTGGTGTGCTGACCTGTGAAAGCCCTTCTCATTACGTACCGCTGGCTTCACCGGTCAGCAAACTGCCACCAATCCTATCCCGCTTTTCCTCTGCCCACATCCTTGTGTCCAAATCCCCATTTCGGGGGGGATTTCTTGTTGGAAATGAGAAGGAAAATACGCTTTGAATTCCTCTTAGGACTACTGCTCTTTAACGTTTCATTGAAGAGCAATTTCGGGTCGACTGAATGAACAATCTTTATTGCCAGTATGGGAATGATGTGACACGCATCAAATTGAAAAAAAAAAAAACGAACAAACTAACAAGATGAGTTACTCTGGATGGTAAAATAAACTGTGGTTGCCTTCGTGACATTTCGACTCGATGAAACGGGGACGAGCGAGTCTCATCGTTGATGCTGGCATTCCCCCTCGAAATGCGATGAGCTGGCAGAGGAGTCTCTGCCTGGTGTAATTCTTCATGAATGAAGCCCACCCTTAAAGCGCTCACATAGGCTGTAAGTTTAAGTACAAGTTTGTTTGCCTTTTCATAATCCAGTCTGACCAACGCATACCCAAGGCCTACATTTCCAAAACAAACACTGTAACCTTGACTGTAAACAACATGGCGGCGTCCGGGGATGAGGAAAACGAAAAAAAAATCCCAATTGTCTCCTCTATCAGTTCATTGCGACAGTGTCCTCCTGACTGTTGCTCTTTTTTGGCTGATGAGGTGTAATGCTGGTGCTCCTAAGGCTGAAGTATCGTGGCGTTAATCTCTACCATTTAGGGCATTTAGCAGACGCTTTTGTCCAAAGCGAACACACACACACCCTTTTGTATTGCTACACGCCTGCAATCATATGGCACTTGCCTTCTTAGTTGCGCCCTGTGTCTTCTAGTGAAGTGGGTATGTGTGTGTGTGTGTGTGTACGTGCGTGCGTGCACACCTGTGCGAGAACGTGTGCACAGATGTTGATGTGGGCGTGTGATTGATGGCACAGAGGCACGGCTGGGAGAGCGTAATGGTTTTGATGTGACGTGTGCGTCAGTAGCCTACAGCCAACCGACTTGATGCATGTCAGCGGCGCGCCGAAAGGAAGATGCGCGCTCCGAGAGCAGGCAGAGGAGAAGGGCGGCAGTAATGCATGCCTGCGTCTCACCGCCTCCCGTTGCGAACGCCGCGTTGAAATGTGTTGAAAAGGGGATACTGTGTTAGAGATAGCCCCCACTTTTAGATGAGCGCACACAGAAGACTAAACTCATGCTTTCTGATGACCTGGACTAATCATGAGTTGCATCATTATGAAATTATAAGGCGTTGTTAACACGTTGTAAATCATCAACGTGCGCTTTATAAATGATTGTATAAATCCATTATCTCAGTAGTCATTGTTAACTGATTCTGAATTTCTTACTAATGATAACTAATAATTTTCATGTAGGAACAATGCTTTATAAATGATGAATTCACTATGAATTCACTGTTTTCTTCTACTTTATTAATGCTTCGATTCTACAGTGCTACCCTATGTGTGTATGTGTGTGTGTCTGCCAGTTTGTTGTCGGTTTTCTTTCTGGTGGGTAAGAGTGTGTACAGCGGACAACAGTGGAAACATAGGATATTGATTCAAAGATGGAGATGTAACACTGATAATAGCAAAGCGGAGTACACCCGTACCGAGCAATAGGGACATTTGAGCAGCTGCGGTTGGAATAAACAAATAAATATGTTTATCTTTTAGACAGTGGGGGTTGCAAATACCACAAAAAAAAATCAAGAAGCATCTTGCTTTGTGGCTTCGTAACCCGCCGTGCCGCTGAAAAGATCAACCCAGCACTGAGTCATTTACAGTCATGAATTGCTATAGCTGTACTCGTATGAGATCAGATGATATCCTACGAATGTCCACGGTTGTTTGTGCATAATCCTATGAATGTCCAGCGATCGGTGCGCCTGCGCAAGCCCCTGCAGTGCACAGCAAAAACAATGGTGGACATGGCTTTTATTCTCAGTGGAAAATGCGATATTTTGAGATAGTTTCTGCATTCAAATGCGTTTTGATAACATTTCTAGTTAGAAATGTGCATTTCATTTTCAAAATCTTCGCTCAGTGAATGTATATGATCTTTAGTTTGTTATTATTACGAAGATTGGCTATGGACACCCGGAAGGATTATTTTAATTAATATATATATATTATTACTATTTATTATTATTATTGTTAGGGTTAAGGTCAGGGTTGGGTAAGGGTTAGGGTTAGGGTTGCTGGACATTTGTAGGATTACGTAAAAATATTACGAAAGTTTGTGCATTACTTTTCGTGAGATATCATACAAACATTTTATGAGACCAGCCTGCTGCACTCGAGTCGTAAGTGTTGTGAGTGACACACACACACGCACCTCGACACTCTTGAAGTGATGGCTTCAAAAGGACGAGAAGCGAAAAGCTTCTTATTTCTTCCATCACTCTCTCTCTCTCTCTCTCTCTGTCTGTCTGTCTGTCTGTCTGTCTGTCTGTATGTCTCTCTCTCTCTCTCTCTCTCTCTCTCTCTCGCTCTAATATTTTCCTTCTTCATGATGATCCCAGAGGCATCATTCATCATTCCCCGTGTTATCTTGAAATGTAAACTAACCTGGCTGTCATGTGACAGAGCGCCCTTACTGTCTGTCCTGTCTCTTTATGCCCCTGACATTATGTATGTCTCTGTTTGTGTCATCGCATGCCCTTGTGTCGCATGCCAAGTTGCGCTTGCTATGTAGATTTATTTCCGTATGCATTTATTTCATTTTTAAGCATATCACTTGTCCGTAAACGCATGTATTTGAAGGGTAGAGCCGATCAATGATACACAGGAGAGAAGGAGCACAAGTAACTAGAAGCATTCCTCATTACCCTGCATGCCTTTCTGTTCCAGAACAGGGGAAATACAAAGACCCATTGATATTCACTGTGAACCACTGTGGTGTGTATACTTCATCCGAAACGCATTAGAAACCAGTTTCTGATTAAGCAAATTTCTGGTCTGATCAAACAAAGCTATGCAAACTTCAGCTAAATTAATAATTCATTGACAAACCAGGTTTTTTTTGTTTTTTTCTTCTCCTGCCTCTTCCCAGCTTGCTACACGTTCTTTCTAATGTTCAGGGGTTTTGTGGGTTTAGCACCAACTCAACTGTGAAACCCGGGCCTGTTCAGCGCTCTGGCTGAATACAACATTAAAGTTTCATGATGTGCTTTTGACGAGTGCTCGGCTTAACAACGAGCGCCGTTTGAAGATTGTGCTTGAGGTAAACGGATTGATTGAGGCCGCTGGGCTCTTCCAAATCATTGTATTATGTTATTTTAGCATTGATTTGTTATGGATTAATGATGAATCGATTTCTCCTTCTATTTTTTAAACGGAATGAGGAGTGAATCGCTTTGAGACGTCAATTCTCATGGCCTATTTATATATGGATGCACTGGAAAAATGGTTTGACTTTGAGTGGGCATATGAACATGTGCAAGCCAAACACAGCCAAACGCATGCAAGCCTAAAGTGTGCTAATCTGGGCTTCCTTGAGTATGTTTGTGTGTGTACCTGCATGTGTGTGTGTGTGTGTGTCAGTACATCTGTGTGTGTGTGTGTGTGTGTGTGCGTGCTCATGCATTTTGAAAGTTGCAGCATGTATTTTCCTCTTCTCAACACTTCTAAAATGGGTACCCGCTTTTAAAGCCTCGATTTTCAAGCACACCCTTTGTACATGTATGGGAACGGGCATACTTTGATATGAAATCTATAAAAAAAATGTAACAGCCACGCACACACATAGAAAGGGAGAGAGAGAGAGACAAAGAGACAGAGAGAGAGAAGAGAGAGAGACATGCAGACACGGAGCGACTTCAATGCTTAACTAAAAAAAGAACATTTACTCACTTGGGGGGCGTTTGTATTCACACTGACGATCACGCCCTGTGGCCAACACAAAAGCCAGATCGACCGAGGGGCCGCGTCGATACGCTGTGATGTAGCGTTCGCCGCCTTTCGAATGTTGAGGCTATTATTCTATCCCCTCGTCACCATTGTTGTCACCAAAGACCTAAGCTCTCGCCATTTGACAAACACACACGCACACACACACACACGCGCGCTCAGTTACGCACTTCCTCTTTGGTCCCACCTTCTGGGACTCGACTGAGCCATCACGCGTCCATCACACATGGATAAAACCAGGCCTTTAAGTCCTCTTGTGAAATGTCATTAATACGTGATCATGCATGTCCATGGCTAGGGGTTTCAGTGAAATACCGCTAGGATGTAGGGTGGGATTTGTGTGCCAGGTGGGAACCCTTGTAATGGACTGTGGCCATTCTTGTGTTATTCTCTTATCAACACCTTCCGATCAACCACACACACACACACACACACACACACACACACACACACACACACACACGCACACATACACACATTGAAACAGAGAATACAAATGCAGCATCAAACAGCAGGGAGGGAAATGAACCAGGTGAAACTAAACATTGTAGATGTTCGTGTTACTTAAAGGTATCTGACCTTTCCAAACATGCTGGCACAGTGAAGGACCCAGAAGACAAGTTTTATTTTTGATAGCTAATCTTGGTTAATGGAGTTCATGGAGTAGCTAAGGGGATACATATCTGACCACACAACAGTTTGATTACATTTTGACATTTACGGAAATAATTCATTGCATCAGGTAATCTCTACTGTAATCATATTACAATTACATTTTATATCATTGAATCCATCAATGCAACATTGTAAAACAGACATACATATCATGCACAAATGTAGCTGAAGGAAATGACAGAAGGAAATGCATTCTATAAATTAAAGACAATAAAAACAATACACAATGCCTGCAATTATTTGCAATCTATCAGCCCATCGATATAAATGCCATATTTTAATTTTCTAAATAAAATTGTTATTCCAAAATCAATCATAATATTGTAACGTGCCAAATCGATGCAGTGGAATCCATCCCATGTTGAAATAAATGCATTAGGAGGCAGCAATGCATTTTCACCAACAGATGTGTAGAGAGAGAGAGCGAGAGAGAGAGCGAGAGAGAGAGAGAGAGAGAGAGAGAGAGAGAGGAAAGGTCTCCTGGAGGACACTTTAGCGGAGGAGACGTGAAGGTTGTTGTTTACCTTCTCATCGAGCAGCGCTGGAGTGCACTATCTTCCCCTCTCAGACCAGTTGAGCAAGCTAGAGACACACACACACACATACACACACTCATATACACACACACACATATACATACACATACACACACATACACATACACATACTCACACATACACATACATACAAGTATGCACACGCACGCATCTAGTCACACCCACAGAGACATAACATGTATTTCTTGTACAGTGTGTGTGTGGGTGTATGTATGTGTGCGCGCGTGTGTGCGTGTGTGTTTGCAAGCGCTGCCAAGTCACACTTATACACATGCTGTAGTCCATAATCTGGCCACCTGCCTAGTTTAGCATGCCTCTTCACGTCCAACACAAGCATAAAGCAAAGCAACATGTGCCAACTTAGATTTGGGATTTTATGCATAACCGTTTTGCCCCAAGCTTACAGTGAAATGTGTGTGTGAGAGAGAGAGAGAGAGAGAGAGAGAGAGAGAGAGAGAGAGAGAGAGAGAGAGAGAGAGAGAGAGAGAGAGAGAGAGAGAGAGAGAGTAATGTGGAATGTAGCCAAATGCCTAAGCCTACTATTATGTTGTCTTTCACAACCAACCTGTCTGATTCGAGGGGTTGGTCATTAAGACTGTGGTTTTGCAAGTTTGTGTACAACAGACAAGTGCATGATGGATTAAAACCAATGGTGGTGGTGTGAGGTATAGTCACTGCAGAGTTGCGCGGTGCGTGCCTCTACTGCTGATCCTAGTCTCTGTGGAGGCCAAACGGGCAACTTTAAATACACTTTGGAAAGATGTCACGGACACATCTGCAGAGAACTGTTTGAGTCTAGCCACCGTGGACTTGGAGCATGTGTTGCATAGTTCACAATGTATTGTTTAGCTTCTTTTTCTGTTGACTATCTCCCCGTTGTGAATATTCTTACATCCTGCAGCCCATCTGAGGCTTTACAATCCCGTTTTTTTACCTGTGGGGAAACAGGTATGGTTTAAGAGACAAAGTATGAATATTACGTGGATATATAGAGATTAGTGCTGTACAGATATCACTATAGGAAGAAAACGATACAGGAGAAGAATAAAGAAATGGTGGTGCTTGTAGCCTCAATTTGGTTTGTACTTTTGTGGAAAGAGGTGTGGTTTTTAACAGACAGTATTTATGTCATTATAATATGTAGAGACGAGGGCTGTATAGATAACATAAGGACAACACGGGAGGATTACTATTATGAGAATATAGAGTAGTGCTGTGAAGATAACAATGTAGGGGGAAAAAAAGCGAGGAGAATAATACACAAACGGTGGGGCTTGTAGACTCACTTGTTTTTGTGCTTTTGTGGACAGAGGTGTTGGCTTTAACGGACAGTATTTATATCATTATAATATGTAGAGACGAGTGCTGTAAAGATAACGTAAGGGAGGAAAGGATATAGGAGAAGGATAAACACACGGTTGCCAATGTGTCGGTTGGAGTACTTGGTAGTTATGGGTTGAGTTCCCGGCACACTACACTGCACAGCCTTCGTAGCCTTGACTGACAGGAAAATGGCTTCCTGGCCGCTGGAGTTTGCAGGATCCTTGAACATTATTCTGCACGGTGGGTCGGACCCATTTCCAGGTGTGCTCACGTGGCTAGCGAGGCGCGGTGGTGTGTCAGCCCTGCATGAACTGCTGGGAGCTCTGCTGCAGGCCTGTTAACCTGCTTAGCTAAAAGCTAACGGCTACTTCCCCTACCTTTTACTCGCCAGGGACATCTGTGCC
>JAOPHQ010004977.1:15000-43341 GCA_030340625.1 Merluccius polli
CAGTGGAGGACGTCGAATGTTCTTCTCGTCTTCCCGTTGAGTGCCCTATTTTTTGTACCATCCACAACTTTTGCCACTGGAAACCCAAAAAATAACTTGTTAACTTGTAATGCGTAGCGAGCTGAGCTGAACCGAACTAGACTGTTTGGTGGAAATGAGGCTCTGTGTTGTATCACAGAACTACAGGTGTGTTGCGATATGCATCACAATAAGCATCGTGGCCAGTGTACTGGCTGAAGATGAACTGCGGTACGTGCTGTGGTTTTTAAAGGTGAGGAGCTGAGCGTGGGCGAAACTCTGCATTCAGAGTTATAGCTGTGATTAAGAGAAGAGATAAACACTGATCTGGATGACTTCAAATCAGCTGGAGGAGTTTATCAAGCTGGCTCTATCTTTTTTTCCCCCACCACCCTTGTGCACCAGCGATGGTGGCACCGTTTTTATTTATTTTTTCATTGGCACCTCATAACAGCTGGCAGCAAGCTATTTTTTCCTTTAAACCCACACAACTTGTGTACAATAGTTTGCGGATTCAATATGCATGCATTAATTATTCGCCACTCTCCATTTGTCTCATTGTTGCTCTCTGCGTTTCCTTGGGTGTTTTTTTATTTTATTTAAAAGTTAAGCGGCGAAGTGGCTATAAGATTGAAACTAGCCGTGCTTTTGTTGCTATGGATACGTGATGCGTCATTTCACAAATTCTGCCTGTTAAACTTCCTCATGGAAGACGAAGAGGTTTATTGTTGTGTGTCGGTAACCCAGCGCCATGCGAACCAGGGAACCCGAAAGCGTGGTCATACATATTACATTGATTTAGGAGATACTCCCGGTCACGTATGATCGCCCAGGGAAGTCAACTCCCAGCCCCCTTGAATTGTGTCATGGAGGGTATCATTTTAATTGACTTTTTATACAAACTGCAGGAAATTCATCTCATATTGTGCACGGTGCATTGTTCTGCATCCTGCTTGTGTCACGCCACAGCGTGCCCGATGGTCCACTATAATTTGCTGTGCATCGTATAGCCTATGGACTATAGCCTACCTACAGTTGTGTGCTGCTCATGTGGAAAGACGTCGTAATGGTGGCAGCAACAGAAGCTACGCTAGCCAGCTTACCAGTCAACCAGTCGGCTACATTGGCTGCTTCTGCTGGTTATTTTTGCTTTCCTCCTGGCGATCTTCTCTCTCTCTCTCTCTGCCTTGCTTTCATGTGGCTCCACTGAATCGATTTCTTCCCGCCTTGTCTCCCGCCTTTGTGAGCCACACGAAAGAGAGGGAAAGAGGCAGAGAGAGAGAGACAGAAAGACAGAGAGACAGAGAGACAGAGAGATAGAGAGAGACATAGAGAGACAGAGAGAGAGGGAGAGATGGATAGCCATGCTTTTGCTTTTGATGCAGGTTTCACACTTTGTCTCCCATCCAAAGGAAGGGTTTTGTGCTCACTTTATTTATTCTGTTCTGCTGTTTCTTTCCCTTTTTGTTGTATTTGGGAACAGAACTGAACCGGCTGGAGACTCAAAGCAGGGCTATTCTGGCGATGCTGCCGGTGCTTTGTGCCATGCCGAGGGGCTGCGTTGGGGATCCTTGAACCCCAAGAATCAATTTTGCAAAAAAAAAAAAAAAAGATTGAATAAAAACCTCCTTCTCTGGCGGCCTAAATGGTAGAGCATACCTTGGGAGACGATTGGCCCCTGACACAGGTGAAAATAAATACACAGAGAAAGTGTCGGTGGGAATAGAAACATGTTGTGTCAGTCGACGAGAGCTCGAACCCCTCCTGTGTGTGGGCTTCCCTTTGGAGAAGACTCGATTTTTTTTTTTCCGTCACCCTTTGATTATAACTCTCAGTTTGGGTCTCTCTATGCCCGGGCTTTCGGCGGCATGCAAAAGCTATCATGATGATGATAGCCAGCGTGATAATGATGCCGGACACGTTGATGACGTAACACGTTTAGGAGGGAAAGGAGAGCCGGCGCTGCTAATTGAGAAGATTATCGGGAGATTCTGCCTCAGCGTTATCAGTCGTCGCGTATTATTTCCGACTGGTGTGTCAAAACACATTAATACATCAGAATGAAATATATAAAAGCAGATGAGACAGATTTGTGGGCATAATGTGTGTGTTTGTGTGTGTGTGTGTGTGTGTTCGCGCGCGCGCATGTGCACACATGCATGTGGAACACATGCAACATACCTTCTCTCCTAGTAATAAACCCTTTGAAGTGAGGTGCTTACTGATACACCTACACTTCATCTCTTCCAGGGTCTCTCTTTTTCTCCAGTCCTCTGTCACAGATCACTCGTCACTGCCCTTAAAGTTCCACATAAAAGCAGGTATGTAGAGGATACAGAGAAGCAAGAATCCGGGCAAACTCCGGTCGAAACGCTCGCAGGCGTTTCTGCCATGGAGCCAGTAGACCAGTGTAGATCGATTGGTCATATTATTGTTAGTGGTGGTGGTGGTGGTGGTGGGAGCTAGCCTCGTCAAATTCCCTTTCCCTCTTCAGATCAGTCTGGCCTTGTTCCCGTTGAAAGTGGGGTGTGGGGGGGGGGGGGGTAGTTTCGGTCCATGATGAAGCAATGAGCGCCGCAGCCTGCGGGATTCAAAACTGTTTATCTGAAATAGACTGAATAACGATGTTGAAAGATGAACACAGATCTGCATGGATGGCTTTTCTCAAAGGGAAAAGTGTTCTTGCTTTGCTTCCAACCAGATTCGGCCAAGAGCGGAGAGAGCAAGAGCGCCACTCTGATTGGCTGGATGTTTCTTTTTTCCAACGTAAGGCCCCGCCTATATTTGGGAATCAATGGCATGCTCAACCAAGGCCGGCCTGATATTCATTGCGAAACACACATTTGAATATCTGGACGGCCTCAGGAGGCTCGGTGGGAGCGTTGGTGGACCGGAAATAGCAATGACAAGACCCCTTAAGGCTGTGGCTGATAACCTTCTGGTGTGATGGAGCATACGTAAACTGCAAGCGACGAGTTTACGGAGGAAAAAGCAACACTGTGATTGCGTGTTCACAAGCCGTCAACATACTAGCAAGTTATCACGTAGAAGTAGGTCAACCATGCGTGCGAGTGTCGCTCTCGGGTTTCGAACGAGGAAAACCTCTGGGGAAGTTCCCTTCAGGAATTACTTCTCAACGTCCAACAGGTTTGACCTTGCCCTTGCCATTGTGGCCGAGGACTCGCCATTGTCGGGGCGATGGTGGCGTGGGCGTGTGGAGAGAGCAGGGCGAGTCCACCCATATAGAAGACATGGCTTCTGTGTGGTGGCGTGCATGTGTCCCTGTGTAGGTTGGACCCCTGCCAAGATGCTGTTGGTTTGACTTACACTTGACTCATGCTCCAGATGTTCCCAGCACAAGCTGCTGTGTGTGTGTGTGTGTGTGTGTGTGTGTGTGGGTGTGGGTGTGTGTGTGTGTGTTTCTGTGAGCCAAATAATATGTAGTTTCTAATGATGTTTGGAACAGTTTGATGTGCAATGATGTCTGGTGGTTTTGGGGTGTTTTCTGTCTGTCCTTGTATAAGCACAGGGACAGACAAACAGCTCATAATAAAGGACATGGATAATACAAATAATTGGCTACAAGTGGGTTTGTGTAACTCAATCAGTCATATGTATACACATAGGTTATTATTACTAAAGCTACAGTGCATTTGCAGCTGTACTTTAGTGTTACTTTCTTTGGATACTTTGGATTTATTAGTGTGCCCAGGTAACACTTTACAATAAGGGTACATTTATTAACATTAGTTAATGCCGAAATAAGCATTAACTAACAGTTGATCAGTAAAAGTTTACTAATGTACACCATTTACCAATGGTAAATGGCACAGTCACTGCTTGTCACGCTCAATCGCGAGTTTGACAGTTATTAGTTTGACATTTGAGAGAAGCCCCGCCTCCCATGCACAAATGGGCGTGGTTTAGTGCATTCAGCGGACATGCCCCCAGCATCTCAGAGCTGAGAATAATGCTTATTTTTTCTTATTTTTTGATTTTGAATCCTAATTTTACATACTTGCCGAATTTTTTAATCATTCAAATTTGTCTGGGTGGTTAATAACATATTTTTCTATAGTGTGACAAACTCTAAACACTTATTTACTTTTAGTTTACACAGACTTTAACTAAGGTATTAATCTATAGATTATTTAATGGTTTATAAAGATGCGAGAAGCTCCCCTAGCACACGTAGTCACACACACAGCAGAATCGAAGATCCAGAGTGCGAGTAATTAAAACTTAAAATAAATATTCAATAAGTATCATAAATGTATCGTAAATGAGTATCATTTACTGGAAAAGGAAATGCTTACACTTGGGTTACCTCACACACTGGTTACCTCAACATTATTAATAAACATTAATAATATATAAATGCAGAGGGAGCATTGATGGAAAGATGGATACAGTTCTGATGTCCATGTTGGTTCTAATGTGACACATTCGTCTCGCATCACATGCTGTACTCTCCTAGGCTACTGAACTAAACCACTGTCTTAAATCACTGGCAGTTTACTGACAAATGACAAGGCGGCTATTACGATTAAAATGCGTTGGAAATGATTCTTCTTTTGCCTAACAGTACCATAATTATCTATGATGACTTAATTATTATGTCCCTCTGTAAAGAATGCCCCCCCTTATTTCAGACTGCATTCATCTTTCTCAGCCTCTTATTTTTTCATCCTCTGGTTATTTAATGAAAGATGCGGTAGTCCACGGTCCTAATTTCCTATTGAGTTTGGTGAAACACAGACATAGGCCTAATGTGTCTCTTAGCCCTGCCAGAGCAGTGATTAATTCTGGGGAACACAGTGCCCATAAATATATAGAAATATAGATAACCCAGTTATACATTCAACTCATACGGAGCTAACACTACTAATAACACTTACCCAGCCCTGACCACAAGTTGTGATGTGCTAACGGTGCACACATAATAATGTGGTTTAAGGGATATTTTGTGTGAGTTTCAGAATCTATAAACTGCCGCGTGCCATATGCCACGGCATATTATCATAATCGCCCATTTTACATTATCACACACACACACACACACACACACACACACACACACACACGTGAACACCTGGCCGTTAAGGCTGTCACGTTTCATCTATCAATTATTTACTCCATTAATGGATTCATTTAAAAGTTAAATTGAGTTGTTTACTGAGTAACAATAACTCTACTTTCAGCCCAGCATAACATTGTAGTTAAATTTAGAATTGCCAAGCAAACCCGCAATGGCTTCTGACCACAAATATCAACAAACGTTTATCAGAACTACACTAAATATATATGCATGAAGCATATACAGTACATGGCCCATTTTGGCTCTAATAGTTGTTTAATAGTTAATCTAATAGTTGAGATTTCTGTTTCTATGATTTGCGGCTTCTAACAAAGCACTGTTATCATCACTCATATCGGCGCTGGAAGGTTCAGACAAATAACCGATAAAGTAGAACATAACGCGTCAACCAAAAATAATCATTATATGCGTCAGCCTAATCAATAGCGGTGTGACAAAACGTGATGGTCATTGACTTAGCATATAGCAAGGCACTATCGGCTGTGAGTTGAGATGTGTGTGTGTGTGTGTGTGTGTGTGTGTGCATGCATTTATAATAATAATAATACATATTTATATTTGTCCACAAATGTGGAAATTTGCCTTCGGCATCACAGGTTGGTTAAAACGCATCACGTAAATCAATAGATACAATAAATACAATACAATGATAGATAACTCAACATGCACAGTAGTACGTGTGCATGCTTGAGTACATATACACAACGAGTACAATATGTATGTGTGAGTGTGAGATTGTGTCAAAATACTGCACCACGTGTGTATCCCCTTCACCACATTACAAAAAAATAATAAAAATAAATTAAATTAAATCACCCCACAAAATCACCTCACATTCTGTTGTGAGGCCACCCAGGGCCAACGTACCCTGATACGTACCCAATGAAGTCAGGAGATGGCAGTATGAATATAAAAAAAATACTCGCAAACATTATCCATTTTATTTTATTTTACTCTGCACCAGAGTACAATAGTGTGTGTGTGTGTCCGCGTGTGTGTATGTGGGTGGGTGGGTTTGTTCATTTCCATATAGTCTCTATTCGTTGCTTGCCTTGCCACATTCCTTCCTGCTTATGTCTGTGACACCTGAGACGTCTCTGTCTCTCGCTCCCACTCTCCCTCCTTCTCTCTTCTTTCAGGTGGATTTAGGTATATGTTGAGCAGAAACAAATATCATTTACAAGCCGCATGACTCAAGTACATTTTTTACGTTATTATTTTATTTAATTTGGAAACATTTTGGGCAATCGTATTAGTAAACTATTCGTAGCATTTGTAACGTTTGTAATATGTATCTTTACTTGCCACCGAGAAAACTTTTTCAGTATACAGTATAGTATACAAATCATCGTTTGTCATTATACCTCTCTGAAGTACAACAATTTCTATCTATTTCTCTGTGACTCTCTCTCTCTCTCTCTCTCTCTCTCTCTCTCCCGAGCGCTCGCACTTCCTCTCTTGCTGTCTCTCTCTCGCTGTCTCTCTCTCTCTGTCTATTCTTCCTTGGCTGTCAAACTAGAGTTTCATCAGCACCATTGACAGTTGACAGTTAGCTCAGAGGTTCTGTCACAGACACTTCCAATGCTTCGCTCCCCCCCCACTGGCTAGTGTCACTCGTACTGCATAAGAGCATCCCTCTTTCCTCTGCATATGTGTGTGTGTGTGTGTGTGTGTGTGTGTTGTGTGTGTGTGTGGTGTGTCCCTGTGGGAAACGCCGCCGATATTTATTGTATGTTTTCATACAAAAACTTACAATAAACATTCAATGTTTCCCATTGAATTTCACTACATTGTTGAGTTTTTGTCCCTGTGATTATTCTACAACATGTAGGCCCATTAACTGCGTTGAGTCCCTCCCTTCCCTCAGTCTGAGTTAGCTCTGATAGGGAGCTTGCCGTGTTAAGGTTACTGTATTGATATTTCTGGCCAATATACCATGGCCCGGGTGAATACTCGATTCTGATTGGCTGGAGAGATGTGGATTATTTTTCGATAACATGCACGGCCATGACGTGATCGTCTTATCACCGGTCTAAAAATGAATGCACTAAACAAAACGTTAATAACTGTCACCTCGGACCGGATTCGGACGGGACTACATTTAGAAAGCTTCCCCGTTGCCAGGTTGTTACTAAGGTCGTCTCTATTTACCGGAGTAAAGGTAACATTGCCAGGTCGTTACTAAGATCGTCTGTATTTACTGGAGTAATAAGGTAACGTCCGCATTCCATATTAATCTCATGTTAACTGATATTAGACATTAGTCAGACCCATATATTTCTCCGCTCATTTGCCATTTGTTTACAGGCACACATAAAGTAGTGCAAGCTAAAAGTTGTACTTTTGAGACTGAATTAGCCCAAAATATGAATCAATACCCTTATATTTTTACTGATTCGTGTGGCCATGGTATAAGCGGGATAATCCACGACGAGGTGTGCATGTATCGAAAAACAATGCACTTCGCGGAGGCAAACCCCTTCTTAGCCCCTGCACTGTGCATTATTTTTCGATACATGCACACCTCGTCGTGGATTATCCCTTACTTATGCGACATTCTTAAGTTTGAAATGGGCAAGTACAACTATTTAACCTCACAAACAACACCAAATGCAGTACCAAACACGATAACATGCTAGTTGCTGACTCTGAACGTAGCTTATCGTAGTCTCTTAGTAGATCAATTGCTGTCACCTGTTTCACCATTATGGTGCTGTTTCTGAGGTATGAATTTAGAGTTTGGTTACTCAGTTATAAAGCGAAGAACAACTTTACCATTAAAGAGCTAACAATGGCAGGTTCAAAGCCTAAGGCCTGTTAAGTAGGGCTGTACAAAGAGAGGTGGATGTGGGAAAAGTAGGCAGTATAATATCATTTATCATCATGATCATCGCAGGGATTTTTATATAATGTATGTCCTAAAAACATGAAATAATGACATCAAAATATGATGAGTACTAATAATAATTATGGCCCAGACCTAATGCCGGAGGCACACTTAAATGTAGAAGGACCAGGAATTCTGCCTTACTGTTTTGAAATTGGTATGAGAGAGAGGGAGGGAGATAAATCTATATATATAGAGATAACTATATATATATATATATATATATATATATATATATATATATATATATATATATGGATATCCATCGATATAGCTTCCCTGTGTGTTTGTAATACTGAGTGTGCAAGACATGTGTTCACAGGGCAGACTGATCACACTGTGTGTGGCAAGCCGAGAAAGGTTATGAGAAAATGAATCAGTGTCTTTCCCCCAACAATAGACCCCTTTATCTTCGCACAAACCCTGCCAACACAGCCTGGGAAAATTGGCCTGTGAAACCGATAGACTCACACACTTACACATATCCTCAATCTGTACAGTCAGTCTGTACAATTCAGACACTGTGCACTTACATACTTCAGCTCCATTTCCCATATATTTCTTTCTGTGTGTGTGTCCCGCACACACACATGCACACACGGACATTGACCTACACATATACACACGCACGTGTGCGCGCGCACACACAGACATCCATGCTCTCACATACATGGCACTAAATCAATTTTATAGGAAAAAAAACGTTGCCAGTACACAGTCAATTGGTAGTCAATTGGTAGCGGACTGCAAATTGACTGCAACTTGAGATTGGTGGATTCTCAGGGCCGAGTCCTATTGTTGTATTGGCCTGCGGGCGAATGCAAATAGTACATTAGTTCCACGCTGTCAAACCCCTTACATACCAAGCCCCTTATGTAGTGCAAAAGCTGCAGTAACGGCTACAAAATTACACTGTATGTGTGCCTCTAAAACCTCCATGTGTGGGCCTCATGCCACAGGACTGTGTGGTTGGGTGCCCTCAAGTTTGGTGATACTATAGACATGATGTTTATCCAAAATAACAATGCCGATGATAGGAAAAAGATAAACATATCCTCATAGTGGGGAGAGGGGGCGGGTGGATTGACTATATTCATCATATAGTCAATTCATGTAGCCTACGTTATTTATTGTCGTTATTTGTTATGCACTATTGATAGACACACATACCACTTGCATTTACATTGTATTGTAGCTTACACATGTTTCTTCAATAGTTCTGGTAAGCTGCGACAGAATGAGTTGCTTTTAAGAGATTGGGCTGGGGATGGGTGTTGCAAATTAACATCCGCTATAAACACTATGATACTTGCATTGGATAGCTGTTCTCAGTTTGTCTATGTACACTGTATCTGTCCCTATCAAATAAATGACAAATTGTCTCTATTTATTTCTGGAAATAAATCAATCTGCAATTTATGCAATTTGGCTGTGTAAACTCCCTACACACTTACTAGAATACAGATGTAAAACTATTTCCTTCACCCGTCTTAAATACAAATACCGCGATTAGATTGACATTGCTTTTCCACTTTTTGATGAATATATTTTTATTATTATTTTTTAATATTCTCCAATTAGTATAATATATATGTTTATATATTTTAGTCTCAATTGGTTGAAAAATATACAGTAAATAATTCATCATATGAAATATGAATAACAATGAGATCATTATTTTGTTGGTTGGTGATGTAATGAGTGGAATAATAAAATTTGAATATAGTCTTAGCACCATTCACCATGGGGCCATGCCATTATTATGGGTCTTGTACACCGCCACGTCACATTGCAATGACTGCCATCATTTTGGGAGCATAGAAACATTGGGATGTTAGTCAGTTAAAAGCCTTATTACTGAAGAGGCCTCCTAATGTGCATCCCTGAGTCTCTGCTCTTCCTTTCAGTGAGAGAAAAGCCAAACAGAGCATTGGCATACAGGTAGCTTACAAAATGCTTCAAAAAGTTCACAAGTCAGGCTTTTTTAAAACGATTCTCAGGGTAGGTCGTTCGTGCCTTTTCACGGATTGCGCAGTTCAAGATATTGATGTAAGCTATGCTAGTGCCGCGGATTCACGTTCTCTTCAAAAAACGTTCAAGCTCACAAGTGTCAAGATACTACATGATCCTTATAAGTTCACAACACTCAACAGGTGTTAAAAAATGAATAAAGGGTCACTTGCATGTTCATGGTAGACTGGTGATGCACAAACATGGTGCAAGGTCTTTTGGTGATGCTGCTTTTTCATATGTTTCTTAAAGCTACACAGTACACGCTTGCTAAGTTGACATGTTGCTCATGTAGGCTATTACGCAACCAAGACATTCACAGTCAAACAGCTCCCTGTTTTTTACCACACCAACAGATCGCAGTGAGGATTAACTAAGACAAATTTCGATGAAGTGGCTGGTAATGCACCTTGAGGACATTTTTCTTTCCTGCATGGGATTTAATGTCCTCAAATGTTGTTGCCTGTATGAGGTCTGTGGAACACGTGGGATATGCTATTAATTGTCAGTAAGACCTTGAAATGCAGGTGAGTTGGACAGATTCAGAGCTCTGCGTCACTTTTTTTCCCCCTCTCTGATCTTTTGTAAAGAGTATAATGCTGCAAATTATTTTGTATACTAAAAACTAGGGATGGCCCGATACCATTTTTTTCAAAACGAGTACGAGTACGAGTATTTACATTTGTGTACTTGCCGATACCGAGTACCGATACCGATATTTGCGCGATTGTTGACGGGGGGCGGGGGCGTTTGTAGCACACCCCGGACCTACGACCGACGTATTATGACAGTCCTGGACCGGCCCAATAATCTGGACCGGCCCAAAAATAATAATACACAAAATAAAAAATACAAAATAATCGGCCTGAAATCGTCCGGCCGAACCTCCCTATGGCAGCCCGTCCCTGGTTATAGGCCTATGCGGCGCTCGTAAAAGCCGAACAATGCGCCTACATGCGCTCTTAAAGGTTTGGAAACGATTCAACAAGACTAAATCTGTATTCCAATTACAATAAGTTGCCTACTTATCGGCCAACAATAATCAAACAAGGCAGTAAAAGTGGGCATTAAACCAACTGTTTTGAAAAAAGGGGAAAAAAGGCCGACATATGCCGATACACTATGCAGCCGGCGCTCGGAAAAGGCTCGCGACAAAAAGATGAGCCACACATTTAGAAACAATTGCATGAACTATCTAAAAGAAATACCTTAGTCAGAAAACATATATGAGGCTGAACGTTTTGCTAAAATGTCACAGTTATGGAAATATTGAAAATGTTGGAGCGGCTGGCTTGACCACGCGAAACCGAGAGACGGCTGTCTTGACCGCAGTACGCGATCGGTCATTAATCAATAATCGTATTTAACGGTATAACTGCACAAAACTTTATTTAAAAGCAAGCAAATGGAAAACATGTGTGTTTGTATTCTGGTGTCCGGTGCGTGTGAATGTGCGGCTCCTCCGGCGGAGCGGTTCATGTTAATAGCGGAGTCCGGGAGGGTTCACCTTCACGACGTAGTTACGAGGGATGTGCGACTATCGTCTTAAAAAATACTGAAGTGTTTTTTAAAGTTAGAAAGATATTAGATATTCAACCGATATTCATGCTCCGAATTACAGCGATCAGACACGGGGAACTAAAGCCGCGATCACCGCACCGCTTCAAGACTCACAGCAACACAACGTCCTTTTGATCGATAACAATATAAATTGATCGACACATTTCTTAACGATCAATGATCGATCATCGATTAATTATGCCCATCCCTAGTCTCAAGTAAACTACTGCATATTTCAATTAAACTACTTGGCTCCTGATGCACTGTAGCACTCTCCAACGGTCGCGCGGCGGTCAGTTTCGTTGTGCAAAATTTACGTGGTATCGGTGAAGTTTTTATGAGTATGAGTACGAGTACATGAGTACAGTATCGGCCCGATCCCCGATCCCAGTATCGGTATCGGGCCATCCCTACTAAAAACCTTATTAATGTATCTAATTTGAATACCGGTGACCTTGTAAACTGAGACAGTGTCAGCACTGGTTTTGGAAACAATGTCTGCCAACAGATGTCTTAGTGAATTTGTGTTTGAAGTTTGTGCTTTTCATTTTGTGGAAATCAGAATAAGCACAGCATAGGCAAGGCAAAGCAAGTGTATTCAAATCGCAGCCTTGACACACAAAGACCATTCAGAAAGAATATGTCCTCTGAAAAAGAGTGTGAATGGATGGGTGCTTTACTACTTTTTCCTTGCTCACTTCCTTACCTCACACAAGCTGTGTGCAATTGGACAGCCCTAACGGTCAAACACTCGATGACTGTGACATTGACGGATGTACCACTTTTTTTTTTACTGAAGTCCAAACCAGTCTTCTAAAGAGCATATTTATACTTACTGTACTCACTTTCTTTTAGCCCCCTGCAGTCAGTTGAAGACCCATTTGTTATACAAGCTGTTGTACTTTAGATCAATTGTGACAGCAGAGAGAGAGAGAGAGAGAGAGAGAGAGAGAGCTACTGAAGGTGAAACAGAGCAATAGGAGAGTCTGAAAGAGAATAAGGAAAGGATAAAATTGAAGATATGCGCCCCTCTACAATAGTCAACATGCCCATATGCCCATGTACAACCAAAAAATGACGACCCTTGTTTTCAATGAAGCACCAGTGGTCCCGACCGGTGTGCAACCCGCTTTAAATTGCTCAACTCATGGAATGGAAGGGTTATGGGTAAGATTGAGGATCGTACAACATGAAGAGGATGATGATGATGACTTATTAACCATGATTAACCACAAACTTAAATGATTTAGTTTGTTTTGTAAAACATTTGCTGTGAGTTATTTAAGTAAAAACGAGGTTCATTCAGCGACTTGACCCCTCAAAAGAACCTTACTTTAGTATCATGGGTGACATTTGACCTCGCTCCCAGACGCTCTCATCTCATGACCGGACGCCCAGAGGGACAATACAGATCTGAACTGAACTGAACTGAACTGGAACAAAGTGCTCCAAATGAGCGTTATTGGCGAGAGAGAGGGCGGGACTTCACAGCATGCTTCGGAGGGAGCGGTATCCGTTATCCCATTTTTCACAAGGTTCACATTTTTTGTCTCCTTGCCTTTTTTGTTGTTTTTCTTGTTATGTTCTTATTAGTGTTGCACCGATACCATTTTTTGGCCCCCGATACCGATACCGATACCCGGCTGTGCAGTATCGGCCGATACCGATACCATACCGATACCACGCCGGAAAAAAAAAAAAAAAAAAATATATATATATATATATATATATATATATATATATATATATATACACAAGCTTTTTTTCTTCTAATACTAAAGAACTGCATACTCACTTGGATGTAAAATCATTGCTATCATGGCTTAATTACTAGTATAATTAGATAATATAGTATAACTAGAGATAATTACTAGTATGTAGCGGGGGGGGGGAAGAAGCCGATTACAGCTTAACTCGTCGTCTGTGATGCGGTCACTGTCTGTCCATTTGAGCGATCTCCCGCCTGTGAGCAAGACGCGTCTCCCTCTCTCTCCTGCTTTTTCCCCTCTTCTCCTTGTTTGTGTCCGCATGGCACCCCGGGGAGCGGGGGGGGGGTCATGGGTGGTGACCGGGTGCGTCGCACCGGCAGGCGGACCCGCTCACTGAGTTTCCCCGCACCGGCGCGTCCGCAGGCGGAGCAACTTTTCTGTGCGCCGCGCGGCTGAAACGCGCGCCCTCCGCGTCTCCGGTGCTTTTTTTTCTTTCTTTTTTTTGGTACTTTGTCGTCGTCGCTTGTCGGTCGGTCAACATGCGCGGCCGGGCGGCCGGAGTGAGGATAGCTGCTTGGCACGGCATGCACTGAACACGTGTGATCACACGCAGCAGTGAGTGAAGGGAGAGAAAGACGCAAAGCGCTGCGTTCCAAGTTTCATATTAGTATATGTAAATGGCATCGGCGCATTATTTGTTCGTACTCGCCGATACCGATGCCAGCATTTTAGCGCGGTATCGGGGCCCCTCCCGATACTAGTATCGGTATCGGTGCAACACTAGTTCTTATTCTTCTCGCTATGGGGACTGTTAACCGACAAACACAGCTTAAAGGAAGTAAGAGAACAGAAATTGCGTTCAGGTAAACCGGAAAAATGATAAAAATGTTGAACTTCTCTCAGCCTAAATGACATATGACCAGCTGCATAATTAAGTAGGTGCATGTGAATATTCTGGTCAATGCTTGTGTGAGGTAAAGATTTTTTAATACTCCAATAGTAAACCCACAGCTAATATTTAGAATGGACAGTCAAATGTCACTTTACCTCAATCAAAAATAATGTATGGATTTGGATATCTTCCCGGTACTTCGCTGCAGTGGTAATTTTCTGCTTGACTAAAAGCTTGACTTTTACTGGTCCCTGAAGCGTCCTCAATGCCGTTTATGCCATAAACAGAAGTCAGGGCATAGTTATTAATTAGAACGAGGTAGCCTTTCAAAATATTAAACTCTACACATGGGCGGAGGATGGAGTCACACCAGTGGACAATATTCATGCGAGCTCTCACGAGTGCCGCTACATTGAAAAAACAGACATTTAGAACATTTTAATGATAAAGAATACATAATACATGATACAACAGCTTTAATAAGACTTTCTGGGACATCAAGCTCAAATTATCGCAATTCAACACTTCATTTGACCAGTTGTTAAAAGTAAACATTGTATCGGGTTCTTCGCAGGGCTCACTACTCAAGTGGGTGAAAACCGAGGCCCGTCTATCTCATTGCGCTCCTTTGCTCGCAGTCAGCGCTGTCGGGACTACTCATGTGGAGCAGGTTGATCGCGGCCTGCCGTAGGGCATTGTGGTGTTTGTAGTCTTCTCGGCTTTGGGTTGCAGCTTGTGGAGCGGGCGCTCTGCACAGAGTCTAATGATGCAGAAAACGGAATACAAACAGACTGGATGACTCCATTTGGGGATAAGCTACACACGCTCCAGGCCCACATCAAGGCCAGGTCCTCTCTGTGCACACTTTCTGTGTGCGTGTGTGTGTGCGTGTGTGTGAGTCATCATGCACAGGTATGACGGCACCTTCGGCAACATTTTTACACCTGCTATTATTAACTGGTTTATGTGTTGTACATGCATGTCCTCTTGTGCGCTTCTACCGCCAATATGACATGGGGATATGTGAATCCCCAGTTTCCACGTAGAATGCGGGTAGAATATATTATTTGAGAATTTGAATGGATATCATTGCAGGAAGGGAAGGAAAAGGATGCAAAACCTTGATAAACCTGAACAGAGAGCAACTGTGAACCTGGTCAGCTAAATGCTACTATATAGACTATCAAGAATGTGTAGTTAGTACTTTTAAGGACCATACCTGTGTTATTCTGACTTAAAGCGGAAAAGAAAAAACAGTTTGCGTGCAGGCATACACACAGTGTGAATATTAGTACCTTGCTCTGCCAATTACCTGAAAAGACACAACTTTCGCGAAACATTTCTTCCTCCACTAACATTTAAATTTGTGCATTAAAACCTCCGTGAAGCTAGCAGATATAAAATAAGGACGTCCTTTTTGCCTTTAAAAATCTAAGTGGTATTTATGGTGATTCATGTGTACGACACTGTTGCGCTGTATTATGGGTGGTTATTTTCTTTCTTTGGCTGAGATGATCCACCCAAACTGCCCCAACCTGATATTGTGTGGGGAGTTAACCCAGGTGTGTGTGTGTGTGTGTGTGTGTGTGTGTGTGTGTGTAAATGACATACACGAGTAAGTGCATCTCGTTTAGGACTAAAGACATCACATTTTCATCTCTTTATGCTCTTGTCATTTTTTTCTGGCAGAGTGCCACTGACACATTTCTATACTTTTATTTAATCATGTTTGGCATCTTGTTATAGCTTTCCCATATAATCATATCTTGTCCATCTCTTATCTTTTATAGAAGGTGAGCAACTTTATGTCTAATCTGCCAGCAAAACTAGACCGCAGTTCCTCCTCCTTTGCAGTACTGAGTCTGTATTCCTCTGAAATGTTCTGTATTTCACAGGAGGAAAATGACAAAAGCTTTGGTATAATTCGCCGTTTGGGGGCGAATAGAGGGAGAGGTGAAACAGGCTGAGGTGCGTATCAATTAGGCCCATCTTTTAGAAGCGGTGACATGTTGTTGGCAGCTTTGAAGCCGGGAAGAGCCCTGGGAGAACAGGGTTTGGGGAGAACACGCCCGGGGCCCTGCAATAGAAGAAGTAACAGTTCCCCGGGCGGCCACAGAGTCCTGCGTCTGTCTCTGCCAAAGCTGTCTTTACACAATCACCCTTTTCACCCGCACGTCAAGCGCCGAGATCAACTTCAAGAATTTATTTTGAGAGTAGAACGCGTCGGTTCTGTATTTCCCCTTAATTGTCGAGCTCTTTCACTTTTGCAAATGGTTAGTGGCGCCGAACATTATTCTCAAGATCTTAATAAGGCTTTGACCTGCACCGTTACAATGACATATGTGTGTGTGTGTGTATATATATATATATATATATATATATGTTCTGCCCTGATGGCCAGAGGTAATATCAAGGCAGCCTCACACAGCCTCACATATCCTCGCCTGTGTCCGTGGATGGGTGGTGGCCGGACCATTACTCACGTCGTTGACCTAATTGCAGGCTTCTCTCGCACATATACATCTACACAATTGCTGAGTGCACCTTGCAAACTTCTAATTGAACTGAATGAATTGATTAGTGATACCGTGGGAGTCCAAGCATGAAGGCCAATCTTCCTGAGTGCACCTGAACTTACGAGAGCGGACATGTGGGGAACAGCTCAGTCAAAGCAAGGTTGAAGAAGAATTATTATAACTCTTTACACAAATGTATTGGCAGGTGACTTGCATTGCAATGAAAATGCTTGTATGATCGTGATTTTTTTGTTGTACGATACAGCTAGCCCTACATTTATGATGAATTTAGGTATAGTATGTGAAGACCACTGACATATTGCCTTTATGCTTTGTAATCCCCCAAACCAATGTTTTCACATGGGAAATAAACCAGTCAAATAGAAACTATGCAAATTGCACAAGGCCTTCTCCCGTTCCATTGTGCACTCCCTCACCTCCTCCCTCAGTGACGGTGACGCAATAGACCCTGTGTACACCATTGAAGCACACCAGGGACAACCTGTCACGGCGGGGTAACTGCAAATACAGGTGTGGACACTTTTGAGACGCCTCCAAGAGGTACAGCAATCCAATAAAAACATGCAGAGGTGATCAGGTTCATTATCAGTATAGTGTGAACATTCAGATCATTTGTATGCATACCTTGTCATAGCCACTCCACTCATCTGACAGACAGCTGTGTTTTGCATATTTCATACACCAAAATCCATATATACATTACTATACTGCCACCATTATGTTTTTATTACTTTGAATATAAGCGTTTTGCGTTATGAGCTTAAGGAAAGCCACATCTGAGCAAAAGTGATCACTGGGAAAGCATGTTATTGGCAGGCGGGACAAAAGCCAGGCAACAAACTAGCCAGCCAGCCAACCAGCTAGCCAGCCAGCCAGCCAAACTAGCCAGCCAAACTAGCCAGCCAACTAGCCAGCCAGCCAACTAGCCAGCCAGCCAGCCAACCAACTAGCCAGCCAGCCAGCCAACCAACTAGCCAGCCAGACAGCCAACCAACAAGCCAGCCAGCCAGCCAGCCAACCAACTAGTCAGCCAGCCAACCGTCTAGCCATCCAGCCAACCGCCTAGTCAGCCAGCCAACCGACTAGTCAGCCAGCCAGCCAATAGCCAGCCAGCCATCCACCCAATACAACTGACATGCTTAGCTCCATTCTTAGCCTTTATGAATCTCCGGTCATATTCAGCAGTCTGTTGTAGGATCTGCGACGCGGGTACAAGCTTATATATTTTTTACACTCCTTAAATATGTTTGGGAAAGCAAAGATTGACAGACGGACAGAATGATGCCTCAGAGGCTTAACTCTGGAGAGATGATGGGGAAAACAGGCTGTGGATGATAACAGCTCAGAGAAACTTTTAATCTGAATTTCTCAAGTGTGGAATGATGATTCATATTTCCAACTTTCTGGTTGCTTAAGTGCTGCCTACATTTGCTTATGTCAATAAAACATATTCAGCTGTGGTACATTTAGGACATAACATGTTTCCACCTCTCTATCTGGCTACCTATAACACGGCAACTAATAATATTAATAATAATCTCACAAAACATCACAGAAACTTTCCCACGACTTCCAAATATGTAAACATATCCAGCTTTTATTGCAGTAACCAATAGCATCCATTGCACAACGCATCCCCGAATGACATGCGTAGAAATAAAGGTCCCAAGGTCCTAAACATTGTGTGCAGGCTTTTTCATGCTCAATTCAAGGGCAAAAAAAAAAAAAAAGCAAAATGACTTGTAAATGACTTATAATGAAATTAACGTTGTCTGCAGCTAAGCTGCTGTTTGCGGTTCCTCTGGGGGCTGTTGAGTCACATATTCCAACAACAGGATGCTTCATAAATCACTGCTGCTACAGAGACAGGGGATTTACATCACTCTGCCTTCTTACAGTCAATTTGAGAGGGAGGGAGAAAAAGCCGGGATGGGCCGCCAACGTGTGTGTGTGTGTGTGTGTGTGTGTGTGTGTGTGTGTGTGTGTGTGTGTGTGTGTGTGTGTGTGTGTGTGTGTGTGTGTGTGAGAGAGAGAGAGAGAGAGAGAGAGAGAGAGAGAGAGAGAGAGAGAGAGAGAGAGAGAGAGAGAGAGAGAGAGAGAGAGAGAGAGAGAGAGAGAGAGAGATACTATGTTTAGGGAAGGCATGATTATATGTTTCTGAATGTGTGCACACGGCCTTCTGTGGTTGCTTACAGTCTCAGCATAGGCTCTCCGTTCCTCCGTCACTCGCTGGGTTCGCCATGACGATAACCACGGCATTCTCTGTCACCATGGCAACCACCCGCCAGGACTTATTTGTCTGTGTTGAGGTGTGACTTGTGCAGTGGATCTGACATCTGTCAATCACTTGATGGACAGACAGACAGACAGGAGGGCAGACAGACAGACAGACACACTTAAAGACAGCCAGACAGAGAGTCAGACAGGCTGGCAGGCAGTCCGGCAGAGAGTAGGACAGACAGACAGACAGACATGCAGACAGACATGCAGACAGGCAGACAGACAGTCAGTCAGTCAGTCTGACTGACCTACTACTATGACTGCAGCCTGACTGGATGGATCCGGTTTGACTTTGGAGCCTGTGCCACCAGTGTCACGTAGACGGGGTCTGCGGTGCTGCGAGCGGCGTGCCAGCTACTTCATTAGCCGCGGTGCTGCGGATGGAGGGCGACGGGAACAGGCCTTTTGAGCTTCATTCTTTGTGACTTGTTGTTCATTAACATCTAATTGTGTGTCAGGAAGCATATCTCACTAAATACAGGATAGAGTGCACTCATCGCTCTGAAAAGGTTCCTGCATGCAAGGTCCACACGTGTGAATGTCTGGGTATGTGTGTGTGTGTGTGTGTGTGTGGGTGTGTGTGTGGGTGTGTGTGGATGTGTTGCTGTGGATGTTTTGCATGTGTTAGCTTGACATTGTATCTGCACAGTACACATGCATGTCTATTGTCTCCTGAAACAGAGACACTCATCATGGTTGTGTTGAGCTATTGACGTTACACTACTTACAATAGCTATACAATACACATGTATTAGAAAATAGATCATGTTTCATTGACCAACGTCAAACAATGGCCCCATTGTTGATCAGTAAAATCATTCGGGATGTTTACTTTAGATACTTTAGCATTACCATGAGCATTATAATACTATAATATATTGTTATATGGAACAAAACTATTATAATATATTATGGGGCTTTAGCCGTTGTATTCATCCCTTGTTTATTTCTGAGTAACCCTACTTACAGCTAGATTATATATTTGGATGCTACGTTAGCTGCTAACCTAAGAGAAAGTAGATGCCTGTGTGTGTGTGTGTGTGTGTGTGTGTGTGTGTGTGTGCCATTTTAAAATGATAAATTATATTTGTATGCTTAAGTTGAAGTGGTTGGCTGGTAAAAAAAAAGCCTTTATTATTTGGGAAGATAGCGATGGGACAATGGAGGGGGGGGGGGGGGGGGGGGGGGGCGGTTTCTGGTCGAATTCATTATTTTACCCAATTTATTTCCAGCACCCAACGGGACACGTACACTTAATGAAAACAATGTCATGTTTGCTTCTTTTTTTTTTTACAAACTCAGGAATGAAATAGGTATTTTTATTCTAATTATGTCAACTGACAGCTGAAAACTTTAAGTTTGGGGTGTCAGCCCTGCTTGAATGAATTGCACAACGTACAAAGAACATTCACTTTATATATATATATATATATATATATATATATATATATATATATATATATATATATATACAGTATATAACAAGGAGATATGTAATGTACCCGGTTTTAGCAAATTGCTATTTTCTGCCCGTAATCCCTGAGCTTAAATGTCCGACGGGGCCAGGCCAGAAACGCTGTAATGTAGAAAACTTGCTTTTTTTCTACGCCTCTTCATTTTCTCTTCAGTCGATTTTATTCCCCTATTTTCTCCCCTCAAACTGTTTTCTCCAGTGCCATGCTTCAATGGGGGAACTCTCTCTGTCTCTCTATTTAATTCTCTTTTAAGCACTGACCAGTCTGCAGTTAATAATCCATTACCAGCTCTAGGGTCACACTGACCATCCATGAACTGTCTGACTGTGTGTGTGTGTGTGTGTGTGTGTGTGTGTGTGTGTGTGTGTGTGTGTGTGTGCGTGCGCATGTGTGTGTCTTGTTGTGGCCTAATGTTCCTGCCTTCTGCTGATCGACAAGGTCACCGCATTTGCCATGGTACCTGGCCCCCTACTGTCACAGAGACGCACGCACGCACGCACGCACGCACGCACGCAAGCTACCACACAGGAACACACACACACACACACAGGAACACACACACACACACACTGAACACTACATCATCAATTCTCCCTGTGGACTTTTCCCTTCCCTTCATCGCAGTGGCAACGAGAGATAACAGGTTGTGATTCTGCATTATGTCAGTGACTTCATTGAATTAGCCGAGAGGCAGGTGCATTGGAATCAATAGTGATGCTGGGACCGGCCCCCAAGTGAACAAAGATGTTAAGAGAAAATCAGGTGTGACAACGCATCTTCAATCACCAATAGAACCACCTTTCTCTTTCTAGCTAGCTCTCTCTCTCTCTCTGTCTCTCTCTCTTTCTCTTTCTCTTTCTCTTTCTCTGTCTGTCTCTCTCTCTCTCTCTCTCTCTCTCTCTCTCTCTCTCTCTCTCTCTCTAGACCAATTATTGATTGAGGTTGATAGAGGACCAGAGGGAGGTGTAGATTGATCGCTCATTTGTTCCCTCCCTTCTCTCTCTCTCTCTCTCTCTCTCTCTCTCTCCTTCTCCCTCTCCCTCTCTCTCCCCCTCCCTAATAGGTGTGCTTTAACGTGAACAGAAAGGGAAATGCGAGGTGAGGGGAAGGGAAACGGAGATAAAAGAAAGGGAGATAGAGTCGGGTGGTGGGGCTTCCGTCCGACTGCCTTTAATCAATGGCGTCTTGAGGGCTCAAGTGTAATCAGAGAGAAGGTAGGGCCGACCCTTATCCCTCTGCCCAGATAAAGCTATTAACGACCCCCCCCCCCCCCCCCCCAACCCCTCACACACACACACACACACACACACACACCACCGCCACCTCTCGGGGATCAGAATAAGGTTTTTAAGAGAAAGGGGGAGAGAGAGGGGCCGAAGAAGAAGAAGAAGAAGAAGAAGAAGAAGAAGAAGAAGAAGAAGAAGAAGAAGAAGAAGAAGAAGAGGGGGAGGGGGTAGGGTGTAAACCGACTGGTTGGACGTAAGGTGTGGTCTAAACTGACGACAAACTGGCAACGGTACTAGGTGCTTTAATTAAGCCATACAAATGTTTGTTTAGCTGTATTGCATGCCACACACACATAAAATGCATACAGTGCACATAGCATCAATCAAAGCCCACAGTCAAATATTCAGCTCAGAGTCAACACTGTTTTTCTTTGAGCCGTGTGCAGCAGGTTTGTTTGAATAAGAGTCACAGGTTTTGAAACCACAGGTGGTGGATGGTGTTGGTGTTTCTCTTCCTATTGCTTGTTTGGTTTGTGCTCAGTGTGAAATGAAATTATAGTTTCAGCCAGGCATAGCAGAACAATACAATACATAATGCAGGCATTACTATGTCACTAAACAATTCTCAATGACATTAGGGGATGGGAACCTGAATGAGAAGCTGCACACACACATATCATTAAAAAGTATGTGTCTGTATGTATGGTGTTATCTTTATTTCCTTCAGTGCAGTTCACAACCTTCAAAGTTGAATCTATTGCATTATATTCAATCTACCTTTGTCTATTTCCATTGCCATGCCATTACCGTTGCTCTTATTGGCAGCTTTGTCAACGTGATGAGTTGCAACTGAAATGTGAAAGCCAAAACAAATTCAACTTCACTTCAGTGTCTAGGGTCTTTGTTCAAGCATTCAAGTGCAACATATTCTTCTGTCCCTCCGTGGCGTGCATGAAAGGGGACAGAATAATATATTCCTCATGCAATAATACAAAATAATAATACGAATAATATGAACTAGTATACATAAGAAATATTGTTTTTAGTTTTTTGTTTAGAGGAGCTTGTTTCTTTTCCTGCATGCATTCCATTAATAATGATTCAAGACCATATCGGATCCTAAAGCTTTGTATTAAAACCAGTTACAAGATGGCACAGTCAGACACGTTGAAACTTTCCCGACTGTTGTCTCCCAGGAGGTGATTTAGGGATTTTGTGAGTACATGCACATGCGCACACACACACACACACACACACACACACACACGCACACTACGTGTTTGGCTCTTCCACTTCCGCAATTTATTGCCAACCACATTATTGTATTACAAGATGTATTCCCTCCCGCTCCTCCAAAAGTGTGTAGATTGCAGCCAAGTGAATTTACTATCTGCATGGGGCACTGATTGCTTGCTCTGACCAAGTGTTAGCCTATATCTTTTTAAAGCTTCAGTGCCTGGCTATTTACATTCCACCACTAAGCCCTAAAACAAATTATAATCGATCTGGGGCGTGATGAAGGGTCGCTCCTGTCACAAATTGAAAGTAATCCCTGGCAGCGAAGACAAGGGCAGCAGAATCAGAATCAGCCCTTCATGGTGAAGGAACACAGCAAAAGCAATAAGGCAAGAGCTATATCTGCCAGACGCCAACAACCGCCTCTTTTACTCACATGTCCTTTAAAAAGTTTGTTTGGAATACCTTCCCTATCATTTGGACTTGGTGGCGCAGGTATGCTGCTCTGCTAAGCTGAGAAAATATGCATGCTTTTGCACACACAGACACACACCCACATGCACGCAGGCATGCACGCCCACATGCACGCACGCCCACATGCACGCACGCACACCCTCGCAGATTCAAAGGTCCATGCTGCTCTCTGCTGGGATTTGTGTGAGAACAACATGTGAGCTGGAGAACAAGAGGGTGCTTACATATCATTCACAGAAATAGGTCGGTTAGGTTGTTGAAGGCATTCTGTGGTGAGATTTGGCCAAAGGCGAATTAGCAAAGAACAAAAAGTGGAGAAAACTGGGGAGAAAACATGGAAAGTGAAGGACTTGTTCTCAGGGTCTTTATAATTGTTTCACTGTTTGGAGAGAAAAAAAAGAGCTAAAGCTAATGATACAAAATAGCGACATTTTCTTTTAATGTGAAAACAGCATGAAGAATAATTGGATAATCTAAGGAACTGTGAGATAGTGTCTTCCCAACAAGTGTCAGCTCTCGGCACTTTGTTTATAGTTTATTTATACTTTATTTATACTACACTTTGTTTGCCTTTTGTTTTGAACCCCCCATCCATGCTCACTTTACACTGGCACTGAAGTGTATTCTATAGATGTATTATATTATTATTATTATTATTATTATTATCAATGTGTAAAACTGCTAAACGTGACAGTCCCTTTTGTTTTCAGCTGGGCAGGAGATACAGTTTCTCAGTTAGTTTCTACTGAAATGACACACGCACAATGGAATAACACCGTTAGCCCGCCTCAAACTGTATACCGCCAAAAGTATCCAAGGGTATTGTACACACTGATTCATGGCAGTTATTGGTTCCTGTTTTGTAAGTGTTTCTTCTACCTGCTGCTTAGTGGCGTGCTGTTGGGCCCTTGGTCAGTATTTACAGGCTGCCTTACCCCCCAAACTCATTTTCCTGAGAAGGCAAAGTGGGAGTCCTGGAAATTGACTAGATCAGCTATTAATCCACCAACCGTCCTCCTACACATTACCGCACACACGCACGCACGCACACGCGCGCCCACACGCTCACGCACACACACACGGACACCGACGCAGACGCACATGTGTACGAACACATACACACACGCACACGCTGAGACACACACACACACGCGGACACACACACACGGTCACACGTACAGACACACATGCACACACACACAAACACACATACACACACCCATGCATGCACACACACGGACACACACACACACACCGACACACACGCACACGGACACACACACACACACACACACACACTGTTGAGTAACATATTTCCGCAAATGCACACACTACACATTTTCTCTACAATTACACACACACACACACACACAGGCCCCCAACGCAACACACTCTCATACGTTTCACCTGTGGCACCGAGGCAGTGAGTCGCTGAGCCTGCTGAGAAATAATTTCCTGGGTAAGTGGGCAAGGCAATTCCGTCACAGCCAGGGAAAAGAAATTTGACTTTTTTTTTTAATGGGGAGAAATGGGAGGCAGGGGAAATGTTAGCAGCAGCCGCGGATAATTGATGGCAACTGTTTGGGCGCCAGATTAAGATTCATGGGCAGGACCACACAATGGCGGAGTGCAGGAGATGGAAGGTGGAGGCATGAAGGAGACGCGGCGCTTTATGACCGTCTGGCCGCTCGGCGAAATGAATTGTTGTTGTATCATCGCCGATATGTATAGAAAACTAGTGTCGGTAGCGATGCTTCAAAACTTGCTTCAGCACAGTTCAGCTGGAAAATAGCACCTGTGTGTGTGTGTGTTAAGTGGTTGCAACGTATGTCAATATTTCACATCGTTTACAGTCAGCCTGGAATGAGTTAAATCAAATTGAATTGAATAGGATCGTACTGAAACAAATTGAATGTCATTGTGCGAGACAGATACACAGACAACATGTGTGTAAAATTGCTACCACATAAGTAAATATGTCACATCATTCAAAAGGTTTGAATGTAATTGAATTGAGCGGGTGAGATACAAAGCAAGAGAAAAACCGAAGAGAAAGAGAAGACACACAGAGGATGATGAAAAGCACAAACGTGTACATGAAGCACATGAAGCCATCACATCACATTACATTAATCTCTCTGCACCCTATTATGTGCTACTGTGTAAACTCAGAAAGCTTACTTGAGGCTGCATATATAGGATAAGGATTTAAGGATTTTATTTATTGCATTTATTTAACGTGCATTAAACATGACTTTTGTCTCGGGCGCTGAACCTAATTCTATATTATTTGTCACTATGTATAGCTGTGAAAACAAACTTTGTTATAGACTGAGAATCTTGAACAATTGCAATTTGTCAAAACAATTTGAACACTGAACACACACACACACACACATTGATTTAAGTATGGTATGAAGGCTATTTTGAATGAATCAGGCAGTGTGGATGGCAGAGTAACTAGCTAAGCTTTCCTCTGCAGCTTAGGAATATAATGCATACACACTCCCACACACATGCATCACTACAGTGCTCTGACCTGCACACTGCAGGGTTTGAACTGAAGACCTCAGGATCAGGAGTAAAACGCTTCAACGGCCAAGCTAAATGCCTGCAGCCTGTGGCTCTGGCGTGGGGGTGTGAAGGTGGGGGGGATGTTTACTGCGCACACTCACACACACATTCACACACTCATGCGCAATAACCCACACCTGCACAAATGTACCTATTATATACACACGTGCGCGTGCACACACACACACACACACACACACAATAACACACACACACATGTACCTACAACACGTACACACATACACACACACACACACACACACACACACACAATAACACACACACATGTACCTACAACACGTACACACACACACACACACACACACACACGTGTGCATGCACACATACACACTATATGTTAGCTTTGCTCTTAAGTGTTGATATTGGTTGGGATCCCTTAATATAGTATTATCAACACAGAAATATTATATGTACTTTATTCTCAACACGTGTGTGTGTGTGTGTGTGTGTGTGTGTTTGTGCATGCCTGCGTGTGCACTTTTTAAATTGTATTTATTTTATTGATCCCAAAGGGAGTAATTCTCTTACTCGCCCTCTGGTTAGTTTGCAAGGATGCAGTGAGCTAGCGCATTTCCCCTAGGAGCATGCATATAGTATACAGAGGTTAAGTGGATTGCTCAGGGATACCCCGGCAGGGAGTAGCTCTCCGCTCGGGGATAGCTTCATCGATCACTTTGGCCATCACGCCGGTGTCCACTTCAGATTGTCTTTTTTTGTTTGTTTTGTTGCACCTATTTGTTTTCCCCAACAGGGGGTACAGCCTGGTATGTGTACTGCACACACACACACACACACACACTCACACACGCACTAAACTAATATCGATATTAGGCTAATAATGAGGCGCGCGTAAGTCGACGGAGGAGAGGGAAAGCAGCTGCTCCTGCATAATTTACGGTGTATATTTCGCATTTGAGGCGTGGCGTGCGAGGAGAGAGAACAGCGTAGCTCCCGCTCCCAAACGACACCGCTGTAATGAATGATGATTGTGTACTGAGTTTGTGTCTTTCAGGTTCAGAAAACATTTTTTTTTTTTTTTATTTCCCCCCGCGATCACGCAAATCCAACACCTTCTGCGCTCATGTTACTTACCCTACGAGCTGCGTGTCTGTGTCTTATCTGCTGGCTGGCGCATGGGCCAATGCACAGGCGCGCACACACACACAAACAAACAAACCTATTACACATTACAGTACGCAAATTACAGACCCCCACTCTCCTTGCTCCTTGTTGTCTCACCTCCCACGTCCCTCGCTCTCACTCGTTCTGTCTCTCTCTCTCTGTCTCTCTTTCTCTCTCTCTCTGTCTCTCTGTCTCTCTGTCTCTCTCTGTCTCTCTCTGTCTCTCTGTCTCTCTCTCTCTCTCTCTCTGTCTCTGTCTCTCTCTCTCTCTCTCTCTCTCTCTCTCTCTCTCTCTCTCTCTCTCTCTCTCTCTCTCTCTCACACACACACACAGCGATCCACATTCAGCAGGTGTGCTGTTCACCTGACCTGACTCCTACCTGCTATCATTCCCTATTTAGCTTTGCTACCGGGAGGAGACGTACCTCAGGGTGTCGGACCATTTTCCACTATGAGCGTATGTAGAGCACACCGTTGACCCTGTTTAGCACCTGAGTCACCGGAGACGGCGTCTTTGAGCACGGAAACCCCCAGAATAACCTCATTCCCTGGGCTTTTAGGGCGCCGCCGGGTTATAAAGCGGGGTATCGTGCGAAAATCGAATGCGATGAACGGCGGTCTGAAATGTGAACATGTATGTTGAACACACGCATGCGCGCACGCAAAAACACACACGCACAGGCACACGTATGCGCAAACACACCCACACACGTGTACACATACACATAGACATGCAAACGCATTATTAGCACTGGACCTCCCAAGCGTAAAGGATGGTCCTCACTAGACCTTGTGTCAGCAGTGCAGTCAGTCAAGGAGATGTGGCGTAGGAGGATTATACGTAATGAAGTATGTGTCAGTATTGGCTAATCACTCCCTTGTTATTTAAGCAGACTTTTTCAATTTTAAAGGCTTAATCCCGGAGAGAGACAGAAGACGGGTGAGAAAAATGAAAGGTTAGGCAGAGGATTTGCGGGCTTGCCGCCTCTAGGGACGCCTCTGAGTTTCGAAAAAAAACCCAATTTCGATTGGGTGTGAATTGCAGAAGATCCTTCAATTCGGTGGCACAGCCCCCTAGTGGAAAGCCTTTCCCTCGGTTCCTTCCCCTTGTCATCTCATTGATTGTAAGCAGTGGCATCCGATGCATCATAGGGGAGGTGGCGGTGGCGGTGGCGGTGGCGGCGGCGGCGGCAACACAAAAACAGCTTAGTCCAGTTAGTTTG
>JAOPHQ010004978.1:0-39060 GCA_030340625.1 Merluccius polli
CTTCTCTCTCTCTCTCTCTCTCTCTCTCTCTCTCTCTCTCACTGGTTTCATTAGAACCAGTGCTATATGCAGTGAGTCTGTCTAGACTAGGCCTGGGACTAACGACTGTTTCACTTTAACCATATGCTGCTACATACTGCACTGTATGTAGCAGCATCATCAATTCAGCATCATCTGTTCATATACATATATATATATCAAACTTCATAATTTTATAAACATTTTATTTTTGCTCTATGTTATATATACTAGTACTTTTATTACTTTTATTTTACTGTTCACTCTTATACTTATATTGTGTATTTTATCTTATATTGTCTAAGCAGAGTCGAAGGAGCAGGCAAAGTATGCATTCCACTACTAGTTGTACATATGACTTTGTATGTGACAAATAAAACTTGAAATTGAACTGTTTCAGTAAAACACGCGCATGTGTGTGTGTGTGTGTGTGTGTGTGTGTGTGTGTGTGTGTGTGTGTGTGTGTGTGTGTGTGTGTGTGTGTGTGAATGTGTGTGTGTGTGTGTGTGTGTGTGTGTGTGTGTGTGTGTGTGTGTATATGTGTGTGTGTGTGTGTGTGTGCTTACCTTGCAGTTATGACAGTAGTTTTCTCCATTGCACGGAGAGAGGATGATCTCCCCTGTGGGGATGAGCTTGATCTTCAGTTCCATCATATCTCTCTCTCTCTCTCTCTCTCAATTCTTTATCTGTTCTTTTTCTTCCGTTTCCCCTTCTCTTTTCTGATGCTCAGTGTCCTCCGTCTTGTCCTTTTGTTGTCTGTCTTTCAGTCTCTCAGACGTGCCGTTTTATCTCCCAAAAATAATTGACAGTTTCTCCAATGGTTTCTCACGGTATAGGTCCTCAGGTCAGGAATGAAACAGAAATGAATGGACAGACTATGACTCCTGAGAAACATCACACACATACAAGCTTTAGTCACACAGTCGTGTACCACAAACTTACAACAGACTTTTAAAAAAAAAGCCAAAGGAAAAAATACATTTTTCAAAACAGACAATAAGGTGGTAATATGATCCAATACAACAACTTTGTCACAAAACAATGCATTTAAGTTGTTTGTTTTCCAGATAAAACACTCTATACCTGAGGCTTGGTCTCGTCTTCACCACGTGCAAACAAAATCCAACTCAGCTGGGCAACAGACTGTATTTGTTGCCGTTATTTATTTTTTGCTCTTCCTGACTGGACAGAAGTTTTTTTTCCTGGAGGGCTGTGCTCTTGTGCTCTTAGTGGAAGGGTGTTACCTGTTGTAGAGACGAGAGTCGCACTGAGGCCAGTCCCCCCCCCCTTCCTCCGCCAGTGACGGAGGATGTAGACGTTCTGGTAGAGGAATCAGTAGAGAGGATATGGGACTGCTGACGAGGGTTTGGGTCAAGATGGATGTCCCGTGTGTGTGTGCATGCGTGTTTGTGTGTGTGTGTGTGTGTGTGTACGACATTGCATCAGTGTTCTTTACTTTTATTACATAGTTTATTGCATTATATGATATACTTTTATATTTTTACTAGACTATTATGCATGAATTAAAACCAAGAGACATGAACTAACCACTCAATTGAGACCTCAGGACTACCAGCCTCGCTGGTGAAACACACACCACTCACCATGCAAACTGTTCCAAGTGGCATCAGCTCTACTGCCACTAGTCGGTTGTACTGTTTAGTGCATCGCAGTCCGATTGTTCAAGGACTTACCATCCTATGAGCTATTATTAAAGTTGGGCACATACCAGTGAGATGGATGCATCGCAAAGAGATGTCCCTGTGTGTGTATGTGTGTGTGTGTGTGTGTGTGTGTTTGCATGCATGCATGAGTTAATGTTTCCCACAGTCGGCTCTAGGGTGTAATTGATGATGTTGCGAGAGTACAATACACCGGGCATAAAAACACACACACACACACACACACACACACACACACAGGCGTAAATTTGTCTTCCTCTCAAACCTTGTATCCTGCCAGAGACATTCGCTACACACACCCATTTAGGAAAGGCGTGTGTGTGTGTGAAGGAACTCCCTTACATATACACAACTCCCTTACATATACACAAGTAAGGCCACGCAGTGCATACGCGTGGCCTTACACGCATGCTTTTCAAAAAACAAACAAGTGACTTGTGCTCTAGCAGCAGTTTCCTGTTCCTCAAGACACAAACACACAAACACAGGGAGAGATGGCGACACAGTGGTGAAGGTTTTAGGGGCATAGGTCTGGCCATTATGTCAAATGCCTTATATTATCTTTCTGTGCATTGTTGCAAAAAAACAAAAAAACATGTGCAGACACCGTGAGCAGCCTGTTATGACCCTCCAGGTAACCCTCCCCAACAACACACCCCTCCCTGCATTCCAGTGAGGCATGTAAGCATCAAGGGCCTGTTTTGTGTGTGTTTGTGTGTATCTCTCTCTCTCTCTCTCTCTCTCTCTCTCTCTATAATGTATTGGCATGACGTCTCACTGATTCAGGCCATGATCCAAATTTCATCATCATTGTCACCATCTGTATAAATTGTGGTTTTACTAAGCCGTGAGAGAGAGTGTGTGTTTGTGTGTTTCTGGAGGATGGGCCATTGTGGCTTTTCCTGTGACTGCTGAATGTGTGACATATTTTGCAATGCAGCTCTTTTATGTTCAATAATATATTTGAGCTCTTCCTCAATTGTAGGGAGTGCTCTTGTTGTGACTCATATCAGCATAATTTATTTTTAACACTTCGTCATGTGGCGAAAATATTGATACACTTCACACAATTCACACATTTCAAGTAATAATTCTATCTCCAAGTAATAAATCTAGCTCCAATATGGTGCTAGATTTAGAATATTACAGTGTATTGTACTGTGACTTAGAAAGACTTAGACTTGTGGCTGTTAGAATGTGGTGATGATGTTACATGGTTTTATCACACAGCGCTCAGGGTTTCTCCTGTGTTGAATCCAAAAATATATCTGATATGACAGGATGTGCGTTTGTTCTGCCTGTCAATGTACAGCTGCAGGGAAAATAGATTTACTGTTGTGGGCTTAATCCTGAACTTGAGAGAGAGAGAGAGAGAGAGAGAGAGAGAGAGAGAGAGAGAGAGATGGAGAGAGTGCCTGTGTGTGTGTGTGTGTGTGTGTGTGTGTGTGCACATGCATGTGTTGGTTGGGGGAGGGCACCTGGAGCTGCTGTTGAGGAGGGGAAGTGACAGTGACACACATCCTTTGACCTTTGACCCATGCTGGAAAAAATCCTGGCAGACTGGTATCAACAGGAAACCTGTAGCCTTGACACACACATGCGTGCTCGCGCACACACAAACACACAAACACACATAGGCGACACACACACACACACGCACAAATTGGTCAATTAGTTAAAGGATAAATTCTGGAATTTTCAACCTGGACCGTATTTTCCCATCAATGTCTGCCATAGTCATTGAGACCCAAAATGATTGGAAAATACGGTCCAGGTTGAAAAATCCCCAAGTTATGCTTTAAAATGAATAAAATACTTCAAGCTGTGTTATAAATGTTTATCTGAAATGTGAATGATATGCATCTTACAATAAATGCCGACTGAACTAACTAGTTTTCGCATTCGAGTACAAATGCTCATTCAAAGGAGAACGTTCCTCTCCGTACATCGAGGCCCACTACAAGGAGTAGTTAAATTATTTCCCTTTTTCCTGTTTATATCATACCATCTATCTATCTCAACACAATCCTGGCACCATGGACACCCTGCTCCCCCCCCTCCTCCCATCATTCCTGCCTATACCGTCACTGTCTCCTCTACTCATTCTTCTTCTTTGCTTTCCTCCCTTCATTAGTCTGTATCCCTCTCAATTAACTGTAATCACAATTCTCAGTTGTTTTTAATGTTGAACACAAAATGTCATAGCTTGTAAGCTGCCTACTTCCAAACCCTAAACCTGTTTAATTAATTACCTTAACCTTCTTTTCTCTCCACTATTTAATTGTCTTGTTATTTATTTTCTGTTACTGTGGCCCATCATTGTCATAAGCACACATGCACGCACACACACACACACACACACACACACACACACACACACACACACACACACACACACACACACACACACACACACACACACACACACACACACACACACACACACACACACACACACACACACACATTGCATTCCTTCTAGTAAGAACGTTCTTCCTGTTTTTATAGAAAGAGATCATGCTGTATGTGTGTGTGTGTGTGTGTGTGTGTGTGTTCTCTGCCTCTCCATACAGAGGTGACCTGGACACCAGCAGGGCAATAGGCCCGGGACAGGGCTTATATCTGTACTTGACAGATCCATACTTGGTTTATTTTGGGAATCCAGCTCATGTAACTGGACACCCCACCTCCTCCTGCTCCTCCACAGACCCCCAGACGGTGGAATGGGCCTGGTGGGGGGGGGGGGGGGGGGGGGGGGGGCGGGGACCGACCAGGCTGCTGCCCGGAGAGCCACTCCCCCCCAAAATAGCACTGCCTATTTATAAAACCCTGTCTGTAGCAGCAGAGGAGGAGGAGGAGGAGGAAGCTCATGATATTACATTGACGTTTTGTTTCCTCGTGTTCCTCGTCTCTCTCTCTCTATGTCTCTTTCCCCCTCTCTCTTTCTCTACAAGCAGCCACTGCGGCGGTCTCCAGTTTCCACATAAGGGCGTGGAAGTGTGAGGACGCAGATTAGTCTGGAACCGTCCCTACAGGGGATCACTGTTGAGAGAGAGGTAGAGAGAGAGATGAGGAAATAGAGAGGGAGGGAGAGGGCTGAGAAAAGAGAGCGAGAGAGATGAGAGAGAGAGAGAGAGAGAGAGAGAGAGAGAGAGAGAGAGAGAGAGAGAGAGAGAGAGGTGGGGAAATAGAGAGGAAGGGCGAGGTAGAGAGAGGAAGGGCCAGGGGTGAGAAAAGAGAGAGAGAGAGATGAGAGAGAGAGAGAGAGAGAGAGAGAGAGAGAGAGAGAGAGAGAGACACACACACACACACACACACACACACACACACACACACACACACACACACACACACACACACACAGACAGAGAGGCAGACAGACAGACAGACAGAGCCAGAGAGAGAGACAGAGAAAGAAAGACAGACAGACAGGAAAGAGTAAAGAGCAGCTCTTCTACTGCTCATATGAACCTCTCACCCCCTCCTCCTCCAGCTGAAACTATACAACAATGAAGGACTATGCAATATCATTTCTAATAGGCTGGAACCTGCTGCCCTCTGGAGGTCTCATGTTTCTACTAGCAGCTATTGACCGCCATCAGGGCCGTCTTTGAGATCAGAATGTGGGGCTTTCCACCGTGGTCGCCCTGATGTCCACACCTCCCTTCAGGGCGTACCGTGTCTGTTCTCCGGGTATTGTATTCATATCTGAGCTGTGTCCATTTGTTTCACACAGGTTTTGTCTTTTGTCATTTAGTCTGAAGCAGCACAGAAAGGGCAACAGCCATCACAATCAGGATAATATGAAGGAACTCAATCAAGTCCATGTCTATGTGTCTCTCTGTATGTAGTGTGTATTATTAGTGTGTCTCAACAATCCTTCTCATTTCCAGGAGGCCATCATGATGTCCCCCGATGTCTTGGGGAATAGGAACTATTATGTAGAGCCTCAATGTACAATTTTAGCTTCTGTAATGTGTTGTTGTAACACGTTAGTCAGTAAAGATATTGTTCAATAAACAACAAATCTGTAACCAGAAAACGTGCCTGGTAAAAGACACTGTGGGAGTAGGGAGTCCAGTCACTGGAAGTGATTCTAAGCGTAAATGAACAGGCCTCCTATTATCTCTATTGCGAATGGAGCTGGGTGAATGCAGAGGTGGGTTTTATAACGCAGTGTCACTCGCTTGCTTGGGAATCTATGATGCATGTATATGGAGGAGAGTGGTTCAATAATTTACTTTGATTTTCTTTAATATTTTTGTTAAAATTTAAAAAAAAACTCCAATAACACTAGTCTAGCCAACTGCAATGCTGTTATTTGAGAGCAGGTGAGAAGCTGATACCGTTGTTTCTTTGCGTTTTGGCCTGCAGGGGGCGATGGAGGAGCTTTCACAGAGCCACATTGTGTAAAAACGGTCTATTTTTATTTGTACCCGTTTCATTTGTAATAGTAAAAAAAAAAAAAATAAATAAAATAAAATGACTTACATGTGTAAAATGACTTGAAGGTTTATCCAGCCTTGCCCTCAGTCAACCTGCACCGAGCCACATCGCCCTGGAAACCGGGAGGAGTATTGACACGTTTCCCTGGAAACCAGGGGCTCCATTCCCTTGGATTGGCTGAGTGGTCAAAGACCTTTCAGCACTGGACTCACTGACCGCTCTCCACCCCTTGTCGTTGATGGCACAAACAATAAGCACTAACCATGGCGGCACCTAAAAACATCAGCCGCTCAGACCTGCCTGACAGACATATGGCAAGTCCTACATTGTACTTGGCTACCATCGATATTAGACAGGTTGTATATTACAAGTCTGGTTCTACCTTACCATCGATATTAGACAGGTTGTCTAATATCGATGGTAAGTCATACATTGTACTTCATTCTACCTTGTTACCATCTAGATTATATAGATGTTAATCAAACCTCTTGTTTACTTATGTAGACTTGTATACTAATTTTCTCAACCTATACCATGACAATTCCTGGTTGTCTACAAACCTACTGTACATTCCCTATGTAGGCTCCATTTGGTTTGACGGCCAAGATCATATTTGATACTGTGGTAAGACACTAATAAGGGAGGGTGCCCGTATTTTAGCATGCCCAGAAAATACTCACGTAGGCCATTTCTTACACGTCTACTCTTGATCTTGCAAGTACAGAAATAGGAATACATAAGATCTCTGGAGACATTTAGTTTAAATTCTGTTAATCAAACTGCATTCTCCATTTACTGTACACAGAAGAACACGCAAAGGTGTGCCAAGATGAGGAATGGCAACATCTTGAGATTGTGACCAGGCAAGCGTTACCCATCTCAGATGAACCTCTATAAATAGGCTCCATCAATTCATGATTATGTTCACAGTTGCAAAGTGTGGCTTCCATTGCAACATCTGTTGTATCTATAGCAACACCGGGGACTAATAAAAGGCATTCAGATTCTACATTGTGATTCTTACCCATTTTTAGCACAGGCTCATGATTTTTGGAGCTAAAATTTTACTTTGAACTACACATTAAAAATGTAATAGTCCTATGGATTGGTGGGAATGTTGGTTTGGGTCTTCTATAGTAACGACAGGGCTTAATTTCCCTCAGATCCTACGTGGCCAACACATTGCCATTCATTCACATAATGAACAAAACTACGCACAAATAAACTTAAAGTCCTTGGTTCAATTAGTAAAATTTGAAAAATAAGCCCAACAATATTATTTTGTAACGTTTAATTTAGATTGTTTAATGTTAATTCCATGCTGTTTCAGTAAGAACGGTACAGATCCCCCTGTCTGTGGCTCCAGTCAGATATCCAGTAGTACAAATCAGCTCCAAGTTACACATAACAAAGCAAGAAGAAAAAATAAAATAAAAGATTGACGGGAAACTGCCCAGAGACAGACAGAGAAAAACACCTTTTTAAAGAGAAGAGTTCGAGTAAAAAGTAGGAGAGAAGCGAGAAAAACAACAGTAGTTGTCATTTGCCTCAACATGCAAGCACTGACAGTCAGGGTACGTTTACAGCTCTTTGTCAAGAAACTAGGGAGGGCCAAATTGAGACGCGTCTTCCCATACAAGTGACAGTTTCTCCTAACGATTTATTAAAAGGTTCTTTCTTCCCGTCTTAAACACCGTTTAGCTATCAGTCAACCTTCAAGGAAAAAAATGTGTGCACAGATACAGTATTTCAGCACAAAACAATCCAAGGACGACTCATGGAAAGAAAAAAACACTACAACTGAATCACTATGGTGTAAATGTTATGGTTGTTTGCCCCTACATGGATATCGCAAATTTCGCCAACTTCCTCTGAAAAACTAAGTTAACAAAAAGGGCACTTAAAGTGTTTTTTTTTTATTCTGCCCATAAAAAGGTAAAATGATTTGCATCTGACATTTCACTAAAAACAGATAAAACGGCTCCCAAAACTAATAGTCAACATATCAGTAATAAAAGTTAATTTCTGTAATTACATTAAGAAAAAAAATTCTCAATATATCCAGCAACTGATAAAAATATTGAGGAAAAATCCAAGAGAAAAAAAATAAATCATACAATAATGAAAACAGATACCATTTGTTAACTTGTACCAAGGACCAACGAAAAAAAGAAATTCAGGGACTCTTTCTATATCTTTGCATTTCTCACATTGTATTTACTGTCTCAATTAAGTGGTACTTACTTAAACTGAATTAAAGGGCTAACAAAAATAAAAATAAAAAATATGCAAAGAGGAGGAGGAGGAACATAAGTGGGTCAACTCCACAGCCCTGTTGGGACTTGGAAGCTACTGAGGTTTTTGGAAGGGACAGGGAGAGAAAGAAATATTCCCAAAGAAATTAGGAGATTAGGCGAGGAAGGAGGAGAGGAGCGAGGATAGGGAATTCACACTTCCGGAGGGCGGGTCTTGAGAGGAGGGGGTGTGGTTATAGAGAAGGAGGAGGAGGAGGGGTGAAGGAGTGTGAGGAGGAGGTGAGGGATAGGGTCTCAAGTTGTTGGCTGTCGGTGGCATAGTCTCACTGGGCCTCGTCATCAACATCTTGCAATGCCTCTTTGTTCTGTTCTTCTCCTGCAGAGAGGGGGACAGCAACACATTAGCCCAACAGCACATGGCGAGACAAGACGAGACAGGCTCCTTCAAAGAAAAGTTTTCTTTCCTGACATTTCAACCAGTCGTTTGGTTGGGGCAATTCACTCACACACTTGACATGTGAAACACAATGCATAATATTGCAATAGGAACCACTTGTTTTATCAATTAATGCATTTCCCCTCTTGACATTTGTTGTGTTTACAGCTTGCTCCAAGTGTGGAGTGAAGTGAATCACACAATGTACGCGTGTGACTTAGTACACTGTGTGATCACCACAGACAGTGTTGCTCGCAGTGTTCAACAGGTGGACATCATGTGATAGTGATTAGGTCAGAGTGCAATAAGTCGGCTTGGAAATCAACCAGTGAGTATCTCCTCCGTAGGAATATAAACAGACATGCAACTATTGCGAGGCCAACTTGCGTGGTGGCGAATGCTCGCCCAGGCTAGATTTGTGCTGTTCAATCTGTCTTTTTGCAGCTAGCAAAAAACAACTTTTCAGAAGAGCAAATGTTGTACCCACCGGTTAGTCTAGAATTCTAAGTTTAATTGTACACCACTGAGTGACAATATTTAAGTTCTCCAGCCCAGAAAGCGGTCCTTATTGGACGTACGCGACAACGATTTTCCAACTGATTATTTCACATCGGAATCCTTTTGTATAGGGATCTTAATGGCAGAACCCATGTAACTTAAGTGGTGAACAGAGCAACCAACATCACCATCTAAAGAAACTCGTGTCCCTGCTAGCGAGACTGGGAAGTCAAACTGTCACATCAAAATCCATTTTTAGTGCTAAATAAATCCTCTTTTGTATCAACAGACCACCTTGTTCATCACTGGTTGTCTAGGTGCTGCACGTTTTGAAGAGAAATAACAACCGCAAGAAATAGAACTGGCTGGGGGGGCTAAAGGCAATACATGCACACACTGGCCAGTGTGGTATTTTTAAGACCTGGCCTGGGTCTACCAGGTGATGGCTCTAGATCAATGAAAACTAGTTCACCTCCAGGACGGTTCAGTAGCCAAGATGTTATCAAACATTCTAGCATGCCAGTGACATGACATAAGCCTGAGCTCTTCGACAAACATTTATACAGGTTTGACAGGAACCCGACAACACATCCCAGGCTAATCTCTACTCTGATCTGCAAAACGGGGAGGCGCCAACTAAGTAACTAAATGAATGAGGAGTGGTGACGCTAAGGCAGTGTGGGTTTAGTGAGACCATGAGTGAGTTCAGTGTGGAGTGGGATTTCTGTTTTTTTTTTATAAAAGAAAGCAGCCGCACACACAAACAGCAAGGCCAAGCTGAGCGAGACTTACAAAGTACAGTTAACATGGGTTTGTTCCTTTAGGACTCTACAGTGGAGAGAGAGACATATACACACAAGAGAGGATGAGTCACTGAAGAACATGGGGGGGGGGGGGGGGGGGTGGAGTAGTAAAGATTCTAGAAAGTACTGCTGCTTTCCAAATGGGAGCTGCTAGGATGAAAGGTGGCAAGGAAAGGAGAAATATGAAAGAAGGGAACCATATGGGTCAAGAGAGTCTAGTCTAGTCACTCCTTTGGACTGGGTTTGCCTTACAAAAGGGACACGCAAGCCTCTGCAAATGCTAGGAACAGTTTTTTTCTGGGGTGGAGTCGCAGCTCCTGAGTGAGAAGTCACTGACTCAGCAGTATCAGTGAGCAGGCCTGGGGAAGAAGAGCCTATGGCTACAATGCAGGACTGCACAATGTATCCTTTTTATCTATTTATTTTGATATTGCAACTAGAACGACTTTCTTGTTAGCAAAGGCTATATTGAACTGAAAAAGTCTATGTGATTGCACATTTATTTTAATACCCAACAATTAGGTCCTTAAAATGTAAGACCCGCCAAAAGAACACTTTCAAAGTCGAATGTGTGTCATATTGCAATATTTTAATAATTCATTCATGGATCCTTAGATCTTAACAAATTCAATATGGTCATGGGTCGACTCACCGTCTCCCTGCATGTCTGAAGTCCATAGTGTCAGGTTGTCGCGTAACAACTGCATGATGAGTGTGGAGTCCTTGTAGCTCTCTTCACTCAGTGTGTCCAGTTCTGCAATTGCGTCATCGAATGCAGCCTTTGCCAACCTGAGTTAACAAATAGACATGAGTCACAACATTTTCTCAAAAGGGCAGTGACATTCTGACAAGTCAAGGTTAACAGCCAAGATTATACCAAGAACCCAATACGACAAACTTGATCTGTATTTTTCATTTATGAACATAATTAACACTGGTGTGCATGCAAAAAGATGTTTCACTGAGAAATGTCTATACTCCATTGTAGCACTTTAAAAAGAAATCCCTGTTTGAGCTAGTGCCGCCCACAATACAATTGTGTCAAATGGTTTCTCGCTGACTTCTGGTAGTCACTTTCTTTTCCTTTATGGGCGGGATATATTGCGGCTCTTTTGCCGCTGTGTGTGTGTGTGTGTGTGTGTGTGTGTGTGTGTGTGTGTGTGTGTGTGTGTGTGTGTGTGTGTGTGTGTGTGTGTGTGTGTGTGTGTGTGTGTGTGTGTGTGTGTGTGTGTGTGTGTGTGTGTGTGTGGCGCGGCGGCGGCGGCTAGGCTAGGCTGACCTGCAGGCACGGTCCGGCGAGTTGAGGATCTCGTAGTAGAAGACGGAGAAGTTGAGGGCTAGGCCGAGGCGGATGGGGTGCGTGGGCGGCAGCTCCGTCATGGCGATGTCGCTGGCGGCTTTGTATGCCACGAGGCTGTTCTCCGCCGCCTCTTTGCGGTCGTTGCCGGTGGCAAACTCTGCCAGGTACCTGTGGTAGTCCCCCTTCCTAGAGGGTGCAATGCAACAGGGGTTTGTCGAGCGAATGAATGCATTTTAAGTCTATACACTTTTGTTGAAACAATGACTTGAGCAATTAATAAGTGGATAAACCGAAAATGTAGATTGTCGGTTTGATCATTGATTCAACGTTGTCTCTTATAGCTTTAGAAATGCAAATATTTGGGGGATTTTTCTAACTTTCAGATCATCCTTTTTTTTTTTAAATAAAGAAGGAAGACATAATACATTGAATAATACATTTACAATACAACAATGAAAACAGTTATTGTAGCTCTAATACAATGGTCACATTACTTTGTGGTGTGACTGTGGTGCGTTCCCATGGTTTAAGGTTCAATATGCAGCACTACGAAAGACGTTCATTTAGGTGAAGCAACTTGCATGAAGAAGCTCTTACATTTTGTAGTAGAAGACTTTGGACTCTCCTGTGGTAGCAGCAGGAATTAGGTGCTTGTCCAGCACATCCAGAATTTCAATGCAGATGGACTTCAGCTCGTCCTCAACCTGCCATCACAAATGCGCACACACTGAATATTAGCACTTGGAATAACGGAGCCACTTGCTAATTGTCAAAACTGCGAGCCAAGAGCATATGTAGAATAGTAGCGCATGGATGTAGTAAAGCAATAAAGAAAGTGTCCCCGAATCAGACGGTGTGGAGAGAAGGATGTCTTGCAGCACATTACACATATCTGAATCACATTAGCTCATTGACTGCAGTCCAATGGCCTCTCCCTTCATTCTGACACTCAGCGGCCTCTCCCACAATGATAAGTCAGCTCTCATTTCCCACACACAACAGCAAGAGATATAGAAAGACACAGAGCGAGAGAAAGATTTGCTGGCCAAATATGACATATCTGTCTGGGACTGCTTTTGAACATTAGATGTTACATCATGAGTTTCACTAGAAGCTTGTACATAGGACACACACACACACACACACACACACACACACACACACACACACACACACACACACACACACACACACACACACACACACACACACACACACACACACACACACACACACACACACACACACACACTAATTTCTCAGATCTGGTAGCCAAGACAGATCCTTAAGTGATCTCAAACACAGCACAGCAATTATGGGATGCAATGAAGACCATCTTTGGTAATTTGTGGGGAGCATTATCCAATGGGCAATGTACGCCAACACTCATAACCATAAGGAGTGGAAGACAAACACTCCAGAAACTACTTCACAAAAACTGTGTATAAATGATCACACAACAAGGGTGTCTACTAGCTTATATTATTGGCATAAAAAAAACTGTATAAATCAAAGTACAACAAAATGTATGTTGTGTACGTGCTTGTATGTTATTTATACTTTATCAGAAGGTATACAGATATTTTTCTGGGACCCATCTCTACTCATGACAGTAACATCCGCTGGCATCCCAGTAGCACTGGAACCTATGGAAGATAGACAGCACTAATAGCTATGGTTAACATCTAATTAATGGAGCACTCATGCCGGGCACAGCTGGGGCAGCGTTACCGTTTTCCTGTATTCCCGGATCATCTTGAGTTTGTCTTCAGAGCCCTTGCTCTCCTCCCTCTGTTCGATGCTGCTGATTATCCTCCAGGACGCTCGCCGCGCTCCAATCACGTTCTTGTACGCCACCGATAGCAGGTTCCTCTCCTCCACCGTCAGCTCCACGTCCATCCCCGCCACCAGCTTCATGGACTCCACCATCTCTGTTGGGTAGGGGGGCACACGACGAGACGTTTCAAGCTACTAAAGTCATGCTTGATTGATTTGAGTGGAGTTGTACAGAAACATAAATCTGTAATATATTTTAATGGCAATAGATGGGTAAGAAACTAACAAGCCACCAAACAAACGGGGTTCAATTGTTTGTGGTTGAAATAGGCTCAAGTAGGGGCCTATTTTGGATCGCTTTAAAAACGTGAATAGGTGCCATGCCTCACCCAGAAACTGATGTACAACAAAAGGTTAGCCTCGATGTCTTGGCTGTTGAACTCATCTTGGCTGCCTACATTTTTTTGAGGCAGGGTGTTTTGATCGGCTAAACTATGACTACTGTGTAAAAGCGACAATAGTGGGCAATAAAACAAGATTAAATATGCATAATCGGAAAATACGCACTCTAGATAAACGTTTCCCCCAACACTGCGGTAACAACGCTCATAATGTAATCAATTCCAACGTATTAAAGTATATGGTATCAGCATATTAAAAGGCCTATTGTGCATAGTAATGTTGAGCACGTAACCCATAAATCGCAACGGAAATACACCCTGGGCAAATCCCACCAGTGACTCATAGGCACAATCAAATAACGTTACTGGGCAGCGGCTCACGCCCTGTAACAGTAGTAACCGCCCGTGGCAGCAGCGACCATCTAAAAACAGACCCAGCAAGCCCACTAATGGCAGCACGGTGTGACGGCACGGTACCGGCCCAGAGGAAGGGCTCACTTTCCCCGGCGTGGTCCGTGCGGGTCGGGGCCGCAGGGGGGGAGCCCAGGACGGGGTCAGCTGCCCTCCCACTCACCGCTCACCCGGAGCCCACTGGCTGCTAATCAGCTAACGGCGGCTAATCAAATTAATAACGTTAGTGCGACATTTGCATTGTCATTACAATTTGGGTGGCGCTACTTTACGTCGCATAAACTGTACAATGGGTTTGTTTGGCAATAGGTGTAAAAGGGCCCAGCGGTGGGTCAAATACGAAGTTTAGGTTAGGTTAGCAAGCCTGCTGCAGGGGAAAGTCTTGACAGCTCACGCACAGATAATCCGCCATTTTGTTATACCCATCTCGCTGCCGTTAGCCAGTGTCAATAGTGGCGAAACCGATCCACAACCCCTATAAAAACGTGTCATCGGTGTCGTCCATTAAATTACACGTCGGCCCGCTGTCGAACGAGGCTCATCGGCCGGGTCAGCGAGCACCGCCCGCCTGTCAACGGTGTCGGCCAAGTCGGTTAGCCTTAGCACCGCGGCTAGCCCCCGGAGCTAGCGCTACCTGGCCAGCACGCACCGACGCGGCCAACGCGTCCCACGCAGAGCCGCGTCTCGCCGCCTTACCGTCGTATCGCTCCGCCTGCTCGGCCAGCTTAGCCTGGTACACCAAGTCCTCCCGGTCGCCCATTGTGTTATGGTGGTCTGCGGGTAGTACAGCAACGCCTGGAGACTGACAATCGTTGCAAACGGGCGCGTCGGTATGACTTGTCAGCGGTTCCTAGAAACCAATGGCCAGTCGAGAGTCGTTCCACCCCACCGGCAGCGCTGAACTGGGATGGAGTAAAGATGGCGCTGCGCTGCATCCGGGCACTGCGACACGCACGTTAATCACCACGTGCCACGCCCTCCGCACGCACAATGCCACACTGGCCGAATGGGGGTGACACACGATGAGCCCTTTCTTACGTTTAATTGATGTGATACAAAAATACAGATACAGATATCTGTGCATGAACTTGAAATCAAATGGTGCAGGGCATAGCTCTATAACGGAGTAGTTTGCATTGTGTGAAATGCCAAGTAGCCATGTCCCAACAAGGAGCCTGTTACAGCGGACGCACACATTGACACGTCAGTTTCAACCATCTGCACTGTAATTCAAGGAATAGTAGACACTTTTTTTTCACCATGATTCGATTTTATTTGCTATCATGTATACCTTAACATATTACATGCTACACAAAATAAAATGTAATTTTAATTGTTTTGAAAGAATATAGTGTTATAATAAAATGGCACGTTTTGATATTAACACAATTTCCATTGGCATTTGTCGCCCTCCATTACATGAAAGGAAATGAATGAATGCAGGGTCACTACAAATTGCATGATTGGAAAAACATACAACATTGAAAATTATGTTTGTAAGCACGTGGCATGTGATTAGTGAATAAACTCGAGTGTCCTGATAGTGCTGTGGCTACACTGATAAAACTAGCTGTCATTCAAACAAAAAAAGGATAGTTTCCAATAACGGATACATTTTTGGCTTCCAATGATCTACTTGTATCTACTAGCTGGGACATTAAATGGTTCAAGGAATGGAAAAGGCAGATATGTGAATACAGGACAAACTAGGACTAGAACTAGAAGGCAGATCTTAAAAAAAAAAAAAAAAGTCCTGTAACCACTCATCCAACCATCAACACTACAACTGATCATGAAGTAAATACATTAAATTAACCCTGTATAAAATACCAAACTGAAAGTTGTTAAGTGCATTTCGTTTAAAATTAAATTTCATCTTCATCTGCACATTTACTGGCAACTTAATCTTTCCCAGAAGCCACATTTCCCTTAATGCAATAATAGTGCCATCTACTGGTATGATCAGTGTTCCTTGCACATCTCAAAAGATCAAGCCTAAGGATGACCTGGTTTACTTCAACAAATGTAACACACTTGGATCCAACCCCTGGATGATGAGAGGGAGTTCAAGTTATGATTGTCATGTGTCAACAGTGAACCAAAAACAACCACAGACCCAATTTACCATTCTATTTGAATGGCACCTTGTCAATAATTATCAGAAGAAAAAAGACCAGTCAAAAAGGGGAGGTTAATTTTTTTAAACCAATGTTTTGTTAGCTTATCACAAACGGATGAGTTGTAAAAATGTAATGGAGCATGAGAACAACAGAGAAGTGACACTAGGATGGAGGCACTGAAGTCACTAAAAAGGGATAATGTGGTTCCAGATGGCATAACAAATGGTATTAAAATACAAATAAAAATCAGGAAAAAAATCATGTAAATAGATCTAAACATTGGAGTGTATTCCACTTCTGCTATGGTATATTGACTTAAGGGGAATTCTAATATGCGTACTAACTACCAATGAGGAGACGTAATAACTAAGTAGTGGACCACCTACAGTCAATGCAACAGCTATTCATATGTACACGAGAGACATATGGTCTGGATATAGGGGTATGAATGTGGCTCTGAGTCAATGTATCCGCTGAGCACGAGCTCCAACTCTTCCCTTGTCACCATGAAAAGTAGTGGACAACTCTGTGTTCCCACTCTGAAAACCTGGCCCGAGTGCCAAGAGCTCAAGAAGAAACCTGTTAGAATAGCCACTTGTTTGCCATGTAAAGGCAAATCAGATACTATTCCATTTCAGAATAGAAACGAGAGCCTTTTTTTTCTCCCGTCTAACAAACAGACTACTTGGTCATTCGAGAGTGAGTGGGTGGTTGTGCAGTGAGGCAGAGAGAGAGGCAGAGAGAGAGCGAGGCAGAGAGAGAGAGAGAGGCAGAGAGAGAGAGAGAGAGAGAGAGAGAGAGAGAGAGGCAGAGAGAGAGAGAGAGCGAGAGAGCGCGAGAGAGAGAGAGAGAGAGAGAGAGAGGGGGGGGGGGGGGGGGGGGGGTATGGTTAGCATGTAGTGTCTTCATCCCACCCCCCACCAAAACAGAAAACACAACAGTCGAGACTCATGTTCAGTGCTGGGGTTCTCTGGTGTGTGAATATGTGCCTTACAAAACAAAAGACAAAAGAGTTATAGACAGCTTCATGCCCCGGGGGGTGGATGGGTGGGTGGGTCAGTTTACTCAGTGAGGTCAAATGCCTGTGTATCTTCTCGTAGATAATAAGAACCAACACTACCACCAGCCAGGCTCCTGCTGCCATTGCTCTTGTAGGCACGGCCTTGTGTATTATCCTCCATGTAAACGCAACACTAGCAGTGTGGCTTCGCTTTACAATCGTGATGCAATTAACAGGCTATGGAGAAGATGGCCCAAATTTAAATACTCTTCAGGAAGAAAGGAAGGTTTATAATTTGCAGTGGTGATGCAAGAGGTTTTTTTTGAAGGAGGGGGTCTGTAGTTAGGCCTGGGCTAAGACAAGACGATCATGTTGTTTTAAAGAGTATGAGGGTTCCACTGATGGAGTTAGGCAGACAGTCCTAATAGTTTACCGAGTTCCAAAGTTCATGGATCCATTACGTAGTGAGGTGGGGGGGGGATATGTGTTGGATAGGGGCAGGGTGGGCGTTGGTTTACAATATGGTGCATAGGATTGAGGACTGACTCTCTAATACTAGTGTCCAGGGGAGAGAGGGTTATGGGTGGGGGGGGGGGGGGGGGGTTCTTGTATGGGGGGTTTTCGAATGGGGGGGGGGGGGGGAGGTGTCAGTGTCTGATCTCAGCTGAGTTCCTCCTCGGGGTTGTGCTGGTCCAGCAGTTTGACGTGTGTGAAGGGGAAGTGGCCACGCTTGCCTTTACACTCGCCCTCCCATTGGCCGTTGACGTTGATCTTGGTCACCTTCACCATGTCACCCATCTGTGAGGAAGAGAGAGTGCTGTGATCTACAGTCATAGTGAATCACAATCATACAATCAGGAAAAAAACCTCCCCACTTAATTAGATGTTTAATACAATGCAATTAAACATGGAGCTACAAATGAAATAGTGAAGAAAAGTGCAGCATTTATGCACGTAGAGGGGGGTGTCTTCTTTTAACAGATAAGAGAGTAGCATTTCTGATTACAAAATAATAGCATGAAGAACGACAGCACTTGATGACCAGGATCAACAGAGACTGGAGGGGGGTGGGGGCAGAGAGGCTGCCTGCACTAAATCAACTGAGCAAACATGGGGCGAAGAGTGATTATTCCGTGGTCAAAGTCTGCGCACAGGTTTTATGCTTAACATTCACCGCAATCGTGGGGGGGGGGGGGGGGGGGGGGGGGGGACTGTATGGTAACATTACACTCATGCAGAGCGCATCTCATTTCCATAATATGACGTATTACGGTAAAACCGCAAACAAATTGTTGGAGGAACGGGATTTAATCCTTCAGGACCTAATGGGGTCCATGCAAATGTGGCAAAACATTGCAGCCAGTTATGTTACGCCATGCAGGCTGCACAAGTTAATATTGGTTTAGCTGTAGAGGAAGGGACATTAGATTTCAGTAATGTAAAATAACTATGTTTCTTCTTTTTGCCACCATTTGTTGAATAGGTGAACAATAAGCCCCCTCACTTTCTGCTGGAATGTGCACAACATTTTGAGTTGTTGTGATGGGCAGTCCCTGTGAATCGGCATTAATCAGAACACAGATACATACTTAATACAACTTAATAAACATGGATTAATACTTGCTTCATTCAAGTTATGAGACAAAATGTAGTCTTTTCACTTATAGGTCTAAAGTGTAGGTTAATTCTAGTTTGGCTATACGTACCATTTGTAATATGGTTATCCATCTAGTACATATAACAATACTACTGACTGTAGCCATAGTATTGTAAAATGTTGTCATCGAACAATGCACATGCACACAAGTGTGCATGTGCATAACCTATTTAGCTGTTTACTAAACTGTTGAATTAGGATGCCCAGTTGTTTGAACACCAAATTAGCGTACTAGGCTACCAATCTTTCTCATAAATAGCCAATTGGGAGCCCTTTTTAGTGAACCCAAAGAGGCCGCCTCTACAGTTCAGGGTTTTTCTAAAACAACAGACAAGACAAGGAAATGCAAGCTAATTATTAACTGTCCAAAGAGCGCCTTGCTGAGTCATTCAAGCGGCCTACTGGTTTTCTCTGGCCATTGGCTGATGCCAATGAAATGCCAACACAGGTGGGAGGTGCTGTGGGCCCTCATGCAAATAATGTGACAAATAAAAATCATTAAAACTACTCCACGGAGAAATTCTCTCAACCTATTCTAGTTCGGCAGAATCAATGTCGAGTGTTAAGGGCTGTACAAATAAACTTGATTTGAATGAAAAAAATGGAGGACTCAAGTGAATAGGCCAGCCCCAGCCTTAGTGGCGCTGGTCCGACACTGGGCAGGGCGCTCCCCCGGGCACCCCCCCCCCCAGCGCCTCCTCCTCTTTAAGAGCGCTGTCGGCTCAGCTGGAGCTGTTGGGCTTCACAGAGACTTCAAGAGGAAATGGCCCTGTTCCCAAACACAAACTATTTCCTTCCCCACAACCACCCGCTCCATGGAACCCGCCCCCACAACTGGCTTCCGGGCAAGGTTAACGGGCACAGACGCAGTGGGCCCTTAACTTACTCACATACTCACTCTCTCTTGTTAGAAAAATAAGAGATCATTAGTGTATATTACACACAGATACAGCGGCACGGTCATCTAGCCAGGTGACTTCAATGGTCTAGTGTGAGACCAGGAGGGGAGAGGAGGACAGAGAGCTGGCTCAATGCCTCCTGACCCGACCAGGGTTCCTGCAGCAAGGCCTTCCATGCAACAGCTCCAAAATAATCCAATGCTTTTCTGGCAGGGAGAGGCCCCAAACAGAGTGGGAGAGCGCAAGAGGATTAATCTTCGGACTCAATCTTAGGCCCGAGTCCTAATCTTTTATTTCAGCTCCTGTCTATCAAATAGGATGATCCCTGCTCCTCCCTTTCAACTCTTCCTCTTTCTCCGTTGCAGCTAAGTCAAGAGGGAAATAACTTTCCAAGGATAAAAGGAGGAAGGCTTTGTTAGAGAGATGTTGCCACCCAAATCACATGCTAATTCATAGTTACCTCCAAGGCCAGGGCGGTCTTGTCATAGGCGTTGGGCACTCTCCTCTGTATGGCTCTGGCCCGCACAGGTCCGTTCTGAAGGTTTGGAAGCGGGGTAGGCTGGGCATACTGACTGGGGTCCCCCAGAAGGGGAGCCCCGGTCTGGGCCGTGGAGCCATCAGAGTTCCCGAGCGGCGGTGGACCTCCCGGTACCAGGCCGGGCCCGCCCATAGCGCTGGGAGACGCCGGTCTGTACTTCTCCACGTAGGGCACAGGTATCATCCCGGGGCGGCCATCGGCGTTCTGAGCGTTCCACCACTGCTCCTCCGGCTTCTCCAGGACCCGCAGGATGTCGCCCTTCCGGAAGGGCAGATCCTCATCGTCGTTGCCGGGGAAATCGAACAGGGCGCGGACGAACTCGTCTTCCAGGCGCTGGGGGGGCCCTCCGCCCTGGCCACTGCTGGTGCTGATGAAGGAGGTGTGTTTGGACTTATTGATGGGCTCTATCAGGGTGGTGGTGTCCAGATAGTGGATCTTGTAGAACTCCAGCAGAGCAGGCAGAGCCTCAAACTCCTGGTCTCCAATACGGAACCTCGGAGGGGCCAAACCTGGGAAGGCAGACATAGGAAATAGGGAGATAGGGTCAAGTTTAATGCAAATATGTGGCACAAATAAAACCAGACCTCCCACCCCCCAGGGATGGTGATGTTCATTTAGACAAGTGAAGTAGGGCGACTTCTCTGATTTATCATCGGTATTTTATCTATATGGTTTATTTTTTACGGCTTCAATGTAATGCCCGGTTGGTATTTTCGTACAGACATAAGATGGCTATATTCTAGCACATAAGGTGCATAATAAACACGTTGTTGTTGCATACATGGCTGGCGCCGAGTAACGGCAGAGCGGTCACGTCCGACCGGACCCGTGCTTTCTGAATGGACCGGGACCGGTACCAGTACCGTCTTACCTGGGCCGGACTGCCGGGTGTTGCTGATACTGTTGATGATGTAATGCGAGACTTTTGAGTTCTCGGACACGGACAGCACGTAGTCCCCGGGGCTGGTGATGGAGTCGCGGACCAGGAACACGCCGTGCCGCTGCCCCTGCAGGAGCGACACCGCCTCCTGCCTGCTCAGCCGGCCCCAGTACCAACTGGCGCGGTCCTCTGCGTCGAAATTGCCGGCCATGATCCCCCACTGCGAAGCCGCGGCTTCGCGGGCCTTTCCCTGCGTCGCCTCCCCGGACCCACGAGCCCTTCAACTCATACAAAAACTTTAGCGCCTGGATCGCGGTCGGCAGACGGGCGACACATCCGAGACCAGGTCCGCGGTCCGCTGAGCCCACACAGCCCGACTGGGTCGAGTCCAGGAGAACCGGTCCGCCTTTCAACGGGAATCCCAGACCGCTGGATGTTGTACTATGTTTGGCCAATTCGATTTCAGCTACAATCTGGCGACTGATGACAACTAACTTCAAAAACTGAAATGGCGGATACGGGAAAACAAAAAGACCCTACTCACCGGATGTGACGTGTTGGATATTCACAGCTACGGCGGTTACGAGCCTCCATGTTGGTGAGGTTCAATACATACACCTGTTTACAATCGAAAACTTCAGTCGTGTAATGTACTAATAATAACGGGCAAAATAATATCAACAAAAATGTCACTTCTCAAACACATCCTCGTAATGATTATTAATTGAATAACTATTACGTGGTTTTGTTTTTTGGCCACTAGATGTCAGTCGCACGCTGTGTAGCATTTGTAGCAACCAATGATGTATTCAACTGTGTTTCATGGTATGAGAGACGTTATGGTTTGACCTTGGTGGGCCAGAGACGGGTCTTATTATACACCCATGACAGACCCATTGGGATCATATGACTCGTTAAAGGCCTTTTAAGGGGACGACCGTGATGGCCCACAACATTTTCAGTGCTATTGAGCAATATGGCATGAGTAGGTCTACCTACATGTTTAAGGCTATAAAACTGTTGAATACATGTGTACAATTGCACAGGCAAGGAGATCAGATAATACATTAGCCTCTGTGGGTGTTGGGCGTCACTGATGAATCTCAATTGTCTAAAAGCCAATTTAATGCATTGAGGTAGAAGTATCAAACTCTAAGATACCTACAACTGCAACATATGGGCTGTGTGTGTTATTTTACCTGTAGCCACGTTGACTAAGATGTATGAGACAATGCAAATTGTCAGCATGTTTCGTAGTCTAAATGAGGGTTTGGGAAATGTGACCATTTAATTTTTATATTTTTAAATGATTATATTTATTTATATGAATATTTATGTTACTTTTTTTTTTACTTAGTTAAATGTGAAACAATTGTAAATGGCCACTGACTCTACATATTCATATAGGCCTATACACATTTGGGCAATTTCTGTGGCCTTGAAATATTTTTTTGCACAATCTAATGTTTGAGTCTTGTGTTTCTCTTAGAGTTACGATGTGTAATTGTTATTAATACCCCCGAAGTAGTGAGCTTTAGAGCCTTGTGTCAGCATTATGATTGAATGCTACACTATTAGCTAATTTCTGGTACTGAATTTATGAGTCTTCAGAGCCACAAATCTAATCATGTCAAAGCCTTATATGATTTACTCCAACGTATGTCCTCAGCATGGTCATACTGTTATTCATGAGCAATGCTTTTTACAGCTATAGTCTTTAAACTATCAATTATATTTCACATTAAAATCCTGTTTTGCAGCCTTGTGGTTCTCAACATTTAATTCCAGGAAATGCCATCTCTAATGTTGAGACCCATGAGTTGCAGTGGCAGAATAGTGGGGTTGTTATTGGCTCTCAGCCGAAAGGTACTGGGTTCAATCCCCAATGTCCGCAATCAACCTATAGGCATCCTTGAGCAAGATGCCTACTTGTTCCGAAATATGTCATCGCTTTTACTAATTGTCATCAATTAGTAAATAGCAAATAGCTGTAGCCTTTAGGATGACGGTATGCAAGCTTACTGTGCCTAATAATAGCCTTGGTTATCAAAAGCAAGTCTATCACTTTCGGTCAAGGGCAATATCAGGCCCTTTAATGAATAAACACATAGGTTGATTCTAAGGAACATTTAAATGGGCCAATTCATGAGGGTGGGGTTTCTTAATTTTATTTGAGATTTGCTCAGATAAATTATGATTATAACAAATGCATAAAAAAGTATTATTTTTCATGTTATTGAATTTATTTGAAACGTTCATGGTAAAACAGCAAACCAAATGGTTTTACATTTCATATTTCATAATAATGCCAGTCTTTTATATTCAAATGGATAATTAGAAATAGAAAAGAATACAAAATAGGTGTTCAAGAAAAGGAGAGAAAAAAGGATGGCAAAGGAAAAAAAAACATGAGAGAAACAGGGATGAGAAAAGAGGTTGATATGGAGAGAAAACAACCACTGTTAAAGGCCTGTCACATTCTGTCACTGTCTTCAGTGCTTTTGCATCATCATCATCATCATCATCATCATCATCATTGTCATTAACTCATTTGTAGTTTGTGTATGTGTGTGTGCTGGTAAAGGCAACGGAGGATTGCTGAAAAGGTCTGCGATATTGTGTGTCCATGGCTGACAAGGTTGACTGCATGAATGAGAGCAAGGGACTCCCTGTGCAAAAACTGGACTGTGAAAACACAAACTTCAAGTAAACTAAACACAATGACTGATCCAACAGCACACACACCAGCTGCAGTCAGAGACAATTGGCAGTATTCAGGTAATTAGGTAACAACTGTGTGGTAACGGCCTGCTGCTTGAAAATGTTGTTTTCGTGTTCATCTCATCAGTGCAAAGCATGAAATACATTGAGGAGATCTTTGTTGCAGTTCAGCGAGGCTAGGGTGGACCTTGTTTTAGAACGTCAGTTCAAAATGTATCTAGAGTCTAAAGGGAATATGTTTAGTCATATTTCATCATTTTTAGATTAATCATAATGTGTTAACTCTGATATTGAGAGTACATGACATGGTATAGTGTTTTTCAATAGCAGCTTTAATGTCAGGGTTAACATTGAGTTTCAGGAGACATTGTCTCTGTAAAGTGTTACAAAACCACATAAACCTGAGAATAGCTTATAGAAGAGTCCAGGGTTTTAAAAAGCTGAGTGTAGTGGGTTATTTTTTCAGACCGACATTCCAAATAGACTAATATGTTTTGGTCTATTACCAAACACATTTTTATGTGTGGTGGCAATATAAAAATCACCAATTCCTATGTGAGGAATGTGAGCTTATGTTCTCTTTTGGTTCAGCAGACAATGGCTTTAATTGCACAGATGGAATTAATCCACTTTCAGGGACAATCTTTCTCACATGACCTGTTTTGATTTACCATTCTCTTATGAATATTATATGTGTGTATCTATCTATCTATCTATCTATCTATACATATCTATATCTATCTCTCTCTCTCTCTCTCTCTCTCTCTCTCTCTCTCTCTCTCTCTCTCTCTCTCTCTCTATATATATATATATATATATATATCCAGTGTAAAACACTCTGCCAGTCCACTGCTGTTCTGTTTAAAGGGTTGAAAAAAAGGATTCATTATGATCCACTCAAGTTGATCTCACTGTAAATGTATACAGCATTTATGCTACCTTGAAATGTATCTTAAAGGGGACATACAGCATTTAGGTACGCTATAGCTGCAAGTGTATCTTAAAGGGGACATACAGCATTTAGATAGGCTATACCTTGAAAAGGATGACCATGATCAATTCTAGAGTCCAGTTTGTGTTGACTGAGTTTCTGTGAAGATTGGTGGAGGGGCACAATCCCTTGGCTTTAACCGAACATGAGTTTTGTCCAAGCCGCTGATCACGAGACGCTACCTATATCAACTGCCTGAGTCACAACACATAGGACTCACAGAAGGTATGAGTGAGCACTTGTGAAAACTAGACTTACAAAGTGCTTTACAAGATATGCTTTCCCTTTTTAAAGTGATGTACAAAAAATGCTCTGGCCTCTCGTACTTCCTGACTTGCAGTGTTCACAAAGCGGCAGTCCTCATTCATTTATCCTTGTCCACGAAATGCTGCTAGACGGTGCATTTTGATGATGTCATGGATAATAATATTGATTGCCAATCGTTTTGACGAAGGGTTGTTAATTTTTCTGAAACAGTTCCTTGAAGAAGTCAATGTTAGACATGAAATTTAGTATAGCGTTCCTCTATATGAGTGAAGAATGAACTCGTGCAGTATGTGGAGAACACCATCTAATTCTTAGCTTTTTGCTCAACATTTGTTAAGACTACTTGATACAAGTGGGGTTAGAAGCGCTAGCCGTGGGAAAGCTACATACTGCATATAAGGGAGTATTAGTTGGGTGTAACCCCATACAGAGAGCAGTGAAGCATCACTACTGTATATAAGCTACATATTATTACTGCACTGCAAAAAGCATGTGATGCACAACAGTGCATGGTACTGCAGAGAGAAGCATAACCTGGGTTAAGAAAAACAAGACTTATTCATAATGCAACTGGTATCCAGCACTTTGTCTTGATAAAAAAACAAAAAACATAAACAAACAAAACACAGCAACAAAAACAGACTATACATTTGACAGCAGAGAGCAAGGACTACTAGCAACTCCTTCTAAACCGGCAAGGTTTGTCCAGCTAATTTTAACATTCGATTGGATAACAACCATGGCTTACTTCCCCACCCCCAAAAAATGATCTAATTTAATTATTTACGAGTAAATAGCTTCTTTCCAATCCAAGTGTGTTGGAGAGTTTGACTTTTGACTTAACACTAGGGGTACAGGAGACGAAAAGTGCAGCTTATATATATATATATATATATATATATCCTTTATTCTTTCTATGCGCCATTGCATATATATCCGTTTTTATTGTTTTGTTATGTTTGATGTTAGAATTAGGTCAAATTTGACATTTTGCTCACACTGCCTCTACCTCTATTCTCTCTCTTTATATATATTTATATTTATATATTAGTCACATTCTTACAATAATGAAACATCTTACAGGCACATGGGTATTCCTCCAGTTGCAGGAAAGGAATATTAATGTTAAAGCCCAAATTAGATACATTTCACACATGGCAGAGGGAACATCCTACCTGGTTTACCCAAGCTTTATATTAACACTGAACGTCCTATTATCCTATGGAATCCTTAGTGTATGCAAACCTAAACAAGCCACAAGTCATCAGCAAATAGCGTTCTGAGCCGAAATTCCTAATAGGAGTACCTCCTAATAGGTGGCCACCCAGAGTCACCCACAATACTTCTTAACCCACCGTCTACATGCCAGTAGCTACTGTACACAAGGTTCCCATTTAAATGTAGTCCTAGCACATTCTAAGTGTTATGCACCCCCCTATATGGGAGACCTCTCTAGAAGTCTCTCTGTGGACCACAGCACACATAGAGAAGCCATCAGGTCAAACGATCTGATCGCTTGGTGGCATCCCCCGGGTCATCGGCCTCCACTCTCATTGGCTCGACAACCCCGGAAGAGTGCTGCGATTGGCTGGAGCAGGACAGGCGCGAGGAGCGGCTCTGCGTGTCATCCTCGTCGTCGGCCTTAAGAGCCTTCTTCCTGCGGTGCCCCCCTCCCTTTTCTTTCTCCTCCCCTTCCGCCTCCTTGTGTCCCTCCTCCTCCTCCTCCCCCCCGGCCCTGGCACGCCTCCTCCTCCTCCCCTCCCCGGCCCTCCCTCCTCTCCCTGGCTCCTCCAGGGTCCACATGCTGTCCTCCTCCACCTCGTCCGGGCCCCTCACCTCGCGATCAAAGTCCAGCAGCTCCTCCATCATCTCCTCAATCTCTAGCTCCCCGTCCATTTCCTCCTCTACCTCCGATCGCAGCTCGTCCATGCTCTCCGTGCGGTTGGTGTCATCGTCCGTCGCCCCCTCCTCCTCCTCCTCCTCCTCTGCCCCCCGTGGCCGCCCACCCTGCTCCCCCGCCACCCTCCGCTTGGGCCTCTCGGGGGGCTCGCTGGCTTGGCTCTCCCCGAACTCCAGGATGGTGGGCAGATTGCCCTGCTTGGGGCACCGTTTCCGCAGGCTGACCAGGAAGGGCTGCGGCAGGGAGAAGATGTCCACGTTGTTGCCCAGGTCGATCCACGTCACGCTGGGGAAACTCCCGGGGTCCTGGGGGTGGGAGGTCAATCAGTCACAGGGGTTACCGTGGTTCTTTATGACCAAATGTACCATCATAGAATCATATGAACATCAGCTTAATGCCAACATTTTGTTTGTTTAGCTCTTTGAAAGGAAAAGAGGTTACACATGGGATTCCAAGTCCAAAATAAGACATTTATAACACACCAAAAAAAGGTTTGACAAAGTTAAACTACAGCAATTCAACAAATTCCCTATCTTGCTTATCACCCATAAGCCCATTTCTCAGATTTCAATACATTTTCATGGAATGAAATCTGGTCCAAATGCTGCTGTCTAAAAACAAACGTATATACCATATAATAGATCTCATACCATACATGATGAGATATGATCAAACCAACTCATTATCACACCAAAAAAAACACACAAACACAGACAAAAGTATACAACAATCCCAAAGCTAAACACACAAACACAGACAGAGGAAAAAAACAATCCCAAAACTAAACACACAAACACAGACTTGATGAAGGAGAGCCCCCCTCACCTTCAGGGCGTCGGTGAGCTCCTTGAGCACGGCCCTGGTCAGCCGGTTCCCATTGAGGGCCAGGGTCTCCAGGTGTGGCAGGCCGGCCAGCGTGGGCAGCAGCAACAGGAAGGCCTCGTCGGTGAGCTCAGTGAAGCCCAGCTCCAGACTCAGCATGGTGGTTGAGTGGCGCTGCAGGTGGCCGCACAGGCGCTCCATGTCCCTCGCTGCCAACGGGATGCCTGATAGGTCCAGAGCCCCGCTGGGGGGAGGAGCCGAGAGCACCATTTTCAGACTGGAGACATGAAAAAATAAATAAAAAGTGTTGATATGTGAAATGATTATATATATATATATATATATATATATATATATATATATATATATATATATATATATATATATAGGAGGTTAATGAGCCATTGTAGTACAGTGTACTTAGATAGACAGGGAAGTTTCCATTACACAATGGTATTCACAAGAAATTACATGAAAACCTTTTTTTATGATATATATGGGTGATATGAATCATAAAAAAATAAAAGCTAAGCCAAATAACTGAAAGCTAATGGAAGCTAATGTAAAGAGACAAAACAGAGGCAGGCATTTTGGGCGGATTAGAAGCCAGAGTGGATAGAGTGAATAGATACTGAAGGCCATACACTCTCCCAAACATACGGCCATGCCTGGACTGAGGGGGGGGGGGGGGGGTGTCCTTGAGTTCACTTATTAAAATAAGGGAAAAATCAGAAACCGTTCAGATCCTATCAGATCAAACCATCCTGACCTCTGAACTCTATATTCTGTTTCTCTCTGCAGAACAGTCTGGCCTTGAGCCCGTAGAAAGCATGATAAAAAAAATGATAGGACCAATCAGTGTGCAAGGGGGAGTGACTTTTGGTTCATGACGGACAAGGAGCGGCGCAGTCTGTAGAATTTCAAAACAATGGCGGTGCCCGAGAAAAGTGTAGAATTAGATTGAGCAATTAAAACTGTAAAAAATTAAAACTCTATCTGAGAGACTGAATAACGTTGTTCAAAGATAAACAGAGATTTGCACAGAAGGCTTTTATCAGAGGAGAATATGTTTTTGCTTTACTACTTTAACCGGATTCTGCAAGAGCAAAGAGAGTGTCACTCTGATTGGCTGCTTTTGGAACAACATAATGCTGTTGCCCATATGGGGAAAGCAATTGCTGCCAAACCAAGGCCAGACTGATATTCATTGCAAAACACCAACTTGAATATCTGGATGGTCTCACGAGGCTACCTCAATAACTTCAGAGCGATGAGCTCACTTGAACAACATCTTCACTGCAATCCTCATTCTGCAAAAAGCATTTTCTTTTCTTCATGCATAGTCAGATGGTCAGATGTACTGTACATGTGGTTTGAGGAATTCTGTGTTGTTGAGCCTTATTGGTTCCTGACTGCCCTTTCCCAAGCTTTATCCATCGTTCTAATCCTCCTTCTCAACCTTGACCTCTGACCCCACTATGTCTGAAGCAACAAACAGAACACAGAAATGGGAGGGCATTGCAGGACCCTGAGTGTGGTGTGTAAACATTCAGAGCAAATTAGACGCTGGGAGATTCCCAGTCCCGGTCATGATGTGCTCTTGGCTGGCTACCCAGATCCCACGCTGGGGAGAAAATATGGCGGGAGGAGGAGGATGGGGGGTGGTGGTGACTGACGTCATCCAATCCTGTCTGGACACTGACCAATGGGATGTCTTGGTTGATCCGTTGCTAAGAAACAGATAGTGCCTGAGTGCATAATGTGAGACACTAATTGCACTGATTACTGTGTGACACAACTTCTCAATATTCATTTGCATTTCGCTGGAGTTTTAGCAGTTATCAATCAATCAATATCTATCTATCAAGATCAATCTATCTATTTATCTGTCTGTCTGTCGTCCACCCATCCATTTCTCTATCTAAGAATAGAAAGACAGAATGATAACTTTTGCGAGAAAACCCTGTTTTTAGTGGGTGCCTTTGCAATTTTGTGTGGGCTATAATATACTGTATAATGTCCCATGTTTAATATGCACTTATCATTTGATAGACCATTTTTGCGTTTGAGTGAGAGTCATCAATCACATTGATTGCGTCACTCAAAGCCGACTAAAAAAGAATGGTGAGATGATGTTGAAATTCACAACAAATACTTTGCAAGATTTATGTACACTAAACATTTAATTTGAATGAATACATGGATCTGGCCCTGAGAAGGAGTTTGGTTTATTCTGGATTCTCTGCTGCTATTGCTACCTTTACTTCTTATAAACCTTTCTCCCCTCTCATCATCATCATAAACAGTTGTCTGCGGTTTGGCTCAGGTCAGCTTCCATCACAGTGTATCCTGAATCTCACAGTATGCTGTATTCTACATAACTCTGCATAAACAGTGCCTCCATACACCCTCTCTCTCTATCTCTCTCCATCTGTTTTGTCCATGACGTCATGACTGTCCCGTCGCTCTGTGTTGATCCTCTCCCTTCTACCGCTGTCTGACTCACTGTCTGAAAACACTATCCATATGAGGACCACCTCCTTGCCTTCCTGAAATAGTCACAGGGGTGACTTCGAGGGAAAGCTGTGATCTGCTCTCCCATGTCTGCCCATCTGCCCATCTATCTGTCTGTCTGTGTTTCTGTCAGTGGCGAGCGGTGACGTTTGACACGAGGCATGCTGATGAGCCCCCCTCACCCCAACCCATGTACACAGACCAGTGATCAGCCATGCCAAATTTTGACTCAGAAACACTAACAATGAAAATATGCCACACTCACCCAACCTGCAACAACAACCCTCTCTTAAGTGTACATTTCCCATAGGCGTAATCTAGATTCAAGTATATGCAATGCTTGTTTGTTGCGTTGCTTTTCAAGTAGCGAATGCATTGGTTTTTGCTACTTGTGCATTGACCGGATATAGATTAGTATAATATAACCGCTCTAATATAATAATGTGATCTGCACGATTTCCGCAAGCTTTTCTGTCTGTCTAATCACACTCTTGTATCAATTATCACCCTGTCGGATCGTGTGTGCATGCGTGTGTGCACAAACGACAACGATGAAGGACAGGGAGAGAGAGAGAGAGAGAGAGAGAGAGAAAAAAACATTTGATCATGATTTCATGAATCACTAAAGCTAATGTACGTGGTAAACCAACCAACTGTCCCATGTCAATACCCGTCCGCTACTTCCTCCTCTGCCATCCACAACGTGTACCATGTGAACCAGTGTGCTACATCCAGGCACTAGTCAGGCACAACACTGACCGAGATTCTTGGTGTGTGAATGAGTTGTGAAACACAGTTGTGATGTAACGCCCAACCCTGTGTTATGACAGTAGGGGTCAGAGTAGAGGGGGTGAGAGGGAGGAGGGAAGAGGAGGTAGCTTGACACAATGAGGTTATGTGGGTTTGACGAATTGTGAGGAATTTGCTTCCAGAAGAAAATATTTGTAGTTGTATCTATTACAAAGAAGGTTTGTGTAGAGAATGTAAGAGAGAATCAAAGAGAGGAAATGTAGTAAACCCTGAATCAATGTGTAACCTTGACAACAGCAAGCTCAGGGATGCACTGAACATCAACCAAAACCTTAACTAACATTTAATATGATGTATTTTAAACTCAGACCTATGGAGGGGATATATTAGAGAGAAATGCCCCACAAAGCTTCTAGCTGTGTGATGGTGGGCATATACTATCTCAAGAGGAATAACAGACTTGTGAATACATCCACCTCTGCTGGGCTGTCGTCAGGAGGGACTGGGTTGGGTTTCAGGCCAAATAAAGGTCACATTCTCAGGGAAAGCAGTTGGCTAATCATATTAAACATTGGAGGATGCAGACGACTATCAACCTGGGTAATTACATGTAGGAGCAGTGACTTATGCAGATGGAAATGGAGACGAGAGAGAGAGAGAGAGAGAGAGAGAGAGATAGAGAAGGGGAGAAAGAGAGGGTGGGGGTGAGATGGAAAGAGAGACATAATCAGACAATCACACTTGCAGCATTTCTTAATGACACACACACACACAAACACAAACATCAAGTAACATGGCATATGTTCAACTGGCCAAGCAGAGAGACAGACAGTACACACATTTAGAAAAACAGGCAGACAAGTAACAAAAGGGTGTGCGCACGTGTAGAAGAGTGTCATGTGCTCTCCATTGCAAATGATGTCTGGGTCAGACAAGGCATCATTATGTCTTCCTTCCTGCGCATGAAAGTAGAGTGAGACATTAGTCTCTGTAGCAGTAGACATTAGGAGACGCACTCGCACAACAGAGATGTAGCGCGGAAAGGTTTGACGAGGGTGCAGGAAAAGACAGGTCGAGGTAGAGAGGTAGAGAGAGCGAGAGAGAGAGAGAGAGAGAGAGAGAGAGAGAGAGAGAGAGAGAGAGAGAGAGAGAGAGAGAGAGAGAGGGAGAGAGAGAGAGAAGGGAGGGAGCGACAAATAGAGCATTTAGAGGAGACATGGAGGGAGATACAGAGCCAATTATAAACAAGCAACAACAAACATAGAGGCAGAGAAGCTGAGGGTAACTTGTTTACGTGCTATATTATCTGCATGTTAGAAAGCAACATTCTCACTTGTCGGATGTCATACCACTGGATCTTATGTTTGTTTCCCCCAACACAGCACATTTTTTTCATAAATTCATAAATATTCAGTAATACATTCCTAAAAGTGCAGTGGGAGATCAACCTAACATTAAGAGCAGATATGGGTCACCCAGGTTACTTCACAGGTCAAAGTTCACCAAACTTGAACTTTGGTGCTGAGCAAAGAGACCAAGATGGAGATGCACCACATGTGTTTGGAATGGAAGAGAACTAAACATTAGTCTAGTGTTTCATTCACCTCAATTCTAACTCATACAGATGTGAGTTTGTCCTTTTTTTTGTTTCTCTTCTGCCAAAACTGAGAGGTTTTGGCCAAATTAAAGCAGATGAACTTGAAAGGTAATGTATTTCAATGTGCCAGTTGAATGTCACATTATCCATCGACAAGGTATGCTTTTGTATAGGTGGAATACTTAAATCACTGAGCATAACCTGTATCCATTTTAAACCATAAATACTATTTCCTCCTCCTCCTCCTCCTTCTTCTTCTTCTTCTTCTTCTTCTTCTTCTTCTTCTTCTTCTTCTTCTTCTTCTTCTTCTTCTTCTTCTTCTTCTTCTTCTTCTTCTTCTTCTCCTTTTCCTGCTCTTTTATTTACAGGTTTACGAGGTTCATGTTTGTATTTGCAGTCTCCTAACAGATAGACTTGATGGCTGTGGTGCAGTGCAGCTGTCTCTATTCACATGCTGTGCTGCTGAATTGTTGACTCCACTCAAAGGAACCGTTGTTCCCCAGCCAAGACACCCACAGCGTCTCTTTGACTTACGACTAACGCTTTTGGTGTTATTCTGTTTATCCCATCCATCACTCTAGCTCTGGATGAATGAGCATATGAATAGGACATGAAGGAAAACCTTTTTTTGTGACTTTGTATTTCTGTGTGGTGTTACTCATATTGCCAAGGTCAGATGCATATAATTGCTTGATGACTGTATGATTATAAGTGGCTAACCATGACGTTATAATGATCATTTATCGTTAATATGAATAGGTTGTTACTCACAATATTAAATTACGAATAAACAATATTCCTGTGAAGACATTGACATCTTGATGTTTACATAAGTTCAAGTTCGACAAGTTTTCAACGGACTAAAGTGACGGACTAGACTGAACAAGGATGTTTGTTTACCGGCTGGATCAGGTGTACCCTGGATACGACCCCATACTTGAATTGACTTAAGTAGATCCCCGCATTCGCAGGAAGGATTCCATAGCTGGTGTGTTGGCTGAATGGAGATATGATTGGATTAGGAGATGTGTGTGTGTGTGAATATACTATAGCCTGTATACAGTTCTCCCTCTTTCAGCTCTAGGTTTTCTGTTTAGGTAAGGACATGACTTGCTTGGTTCTTATCAAGTGCTAAACCTAGTTCAACTAAATCCAGCTGATCAAATAAGTACCTTCCATGATTGAGAAGTGGGTGGTTCCCTCTGGATTATTGTTTTTATAATCTTGGATTCTTCTTTATGACAATAAACCAGGGAACCCATTGAGGAAGCAAAACATACTATGGCAAATGATTTTACTGAAACAAATTGGAACCAAGGAACAGAATGGATTTGCAATTAAGCAAATCACTCTAAGGGCCCTATTTTGCCGGTCTGAAACGCAAGTATGAACCGCAAAGCGCAAGTGGCTTTGTGGGCGGATCTTGGGCGCTGTTGCTATTATGCCGGCGGGATAAATGACGCTCGCGCCCAGCGCAAATCTAAAATGGGTTGGTCTGAAGTAGCTTCATTAGTCATAGGTGTGGTTTGGGCGCAACGTGCAATAAACCAATCAGAGCGTCGGCTCACATTCCCTTTAAATGCAGGCGCGCTTGTTCCATGGCGAGCACATCGCGCATTGCCACTACTGGACCCAGACGGGTCCAATCCCGCCGTAGCGCGCGCATGCCCATCAGAGGGAAAAATAATTAGTTATTCTGTTTAAATCTTTTCAGCTTTTCATTTTCCGTTGACAAAATGTAAATAAAGAAATGTCACAAAGACATACTTTCCGATGTTTTGGCCTCACTCTCACTGAATCACGAGGTTATGAATGCATGGTGATTTAGTTGCAATGTAGTCTAACATTAGACCGAGATTACTTTGCTTATAGACAGCGCTTGAAGTGGAAAAATATAAGTGCCGGTACTGCGTACGACGGGGGGGGCGCGATCATAACCCACCCCGGACCTGACCGACGAGGGGGTGGGGGGGGGGGGGGGGGGCAGCCTGTGACAGTACTGTACTGTGTGCCGGTGCGTACCGGCCCACTTCAAGCACTGCTTACAGATGATGCAGCTCTTCTGTCAAATAAGCTGAAGCGCATTTTCAGTCTGCCGAATATTCTTTCAGTTACACCGCGTCGTGTTTCTGTGTTTCCGATTATAAAACATTTCACGCGCTGTTGCTGGCATAATAAAAGGTGTCATCCTGGTGTCCTTATATATGTGTCTTGCGACTAGTCAAACAGGTTAATTTGATCCGTCATTACTAGAATTATTATTATTTTTTTATTTTGTATTTTTTTATTTGGTGTACTATTATTTTTGAGCCGGCCCCCCCCCCCCCCCGTCAACAATCACGCATCCCCCCCCCGTCAACAATCGCGCATCCCCACCCTGATTATGGCCAAGCGCCCTTAAAATAGCGTCTGAATAAGCGCCACTGACTTTAAACTAGGTTTTTTCTGGTCTGTGGCGCAATTGTTTTGTGAAAGTGCAGAATAGCACCAGGGAACGTTTGCGCCGGGACACGCCTCCTGTTTTCGCTGAACCGCCCCCGCAGCGCAACTTCATTCCCCAAGTGAAGGACTTGCGCCTTGCGAGGGAAAATTCCAATGTGCGTCGGGTGCACAATAGGAATTGCGCAAGCGCCAGTGAACAAAGTCAATTGCGCTGAGTGCAAGATAGGGCCCTAAATGTTTTTTATATTTCCTTAATAAAATTATTATCATGTATTTGTTTTCTTAACTTGCCAATTATTTTGGGCATTTACGATTGTAATTATAATTTTAACAAAAGGCTTGGTTAATTTGCTCAGTTTATTTTCTTTATCTCTTCCGTCATCAGCCATATTTGTCCTGTTATTCATAATAAAGTAGGCAGTATACTACAAATTATGAACAAACTTTGCACAAAACAACCACTTAAAACCATGTCCCTAAACTCCAAACAAAGTACTGCCTGTTGGATTGCCAAATGTAGAAAACACTGATCTTATTGAGTTCACAACAGAATGTCGCAGAGGAATGCCTCTGTCTCGACAACTAGCACCAGATGAGGAGATAGAGGGGATACCTGGTTATGCCAGTTTAAACAACCTGGCCACGGAGAGGGTCTCTGTCCCCTCCCTCCCTCAACACATTAACCTTTAAGGAACACATAGGTAGCCCCCTGGGGGGGGATGCACAGATATATATCAGTTGACATTGACATTTAGAGATAAGTAACTACTGAGAAGGCTGAATAAGGAATAAGGAGGGATTCTTTTTTAACTCTGTCCTGTGGAACTGTGCTGATTTTAGGGAGCTGTGGATGGTTTCTCCTTAACATGATGAAAAACCATTTATCAGTGGTTTTTAATTAACTGTATAGCCCTTTAATATTATGCACATATGAATGCACATTGTTTGTCCAAACGTCTAATACTTCTGTATTGTTCTGTATGTGCGGTGACTGTGAACAGAAAATAAGAAGGTAAAAGTGTAAAATAATCAATACAATACAAAGGACAACATGGAGAGAAAGAAAAGAGATGGACATTCCTATGAGCTCATATAAGTTTCTCTGTGGGAGAGAGAGAAAGATGCGCACACACACACACCCTATTCCTATCCTTATCAATGTCCTTGAAAAGAGAGAGGGAGAGACAGGGTGATAGAGTGAGAGGGAGAGAGAGGGAGAGAGACAACCTATTATATCAGTGTCCTTGAGAGACAGAAATAGAGAGATAGAAAGAGAGATAGAGATAACTATACCTATACAAGGAAGAGATAGAGATAGAAAAACAGAGAGATGGAATAGAAGCAAGCAAGCGAGCCACAGAGGTAAGAGATAAGATAGATCTCCATGTATTCCAAAAGGGGCAGCTGTTGACTCACTGATGACACACTGTGAGCCAAATGACAAAGAACATATGCATATGCACGCACATGCACACGCACACACACACGCACACACACACTCACCAGGCCTGTGGCTTTCTCTTGAGCAGGCCCTGTCTCCTCCACTGGGAATGGGGGCTGAGGTGGTAGGTCAGCTGGCGACACACCTTCTCCATGGCCCCCAAGGAGTCCCCCTCCTACACACAGAGACAGACAGACAGAGGGTCAGACAGAGGGTCAGTCAGAAGGTCAGACAGACAGAGGGTCTGTCAGAGGGTCCGTCAGAGGCCCTGTTCCCACCTGGTGTTAACATGTGGTTTTGGAGATTCGATCATGAACATGTGGTGGGAGGCAGCAAAGCAATTCAACGAAGAAGAAGAAGAAGAAGAAGAAGAAGAAGAAGAAGAAGAAGAAGAAGAAGAAGAAGAAGAAGAAATAGGGTGATAGAGACTGGGTGCTTCTGTTGTTGTTGTTGCCACGGAGCCTGTTGCTGCAGTTTAAAGTGACGCCTTTGACGCGCAAATACGTATTTCCGCTTACACAGAGCCAGCAGTTGAGTAGGCGGTCCTTCAATGCGGCCAGGATCACATTTGCATTCAAACTGCTAAGAGAATGTGGATATATACAGCCCAGACCACCTCCGAAGGTGGTCTGGAGTAATCAGATCTCAATGCGTGATGGGTGTGTGAACACCTGTACTTAGAGGTCTTTACTCGTGATTGGATCTCCAAAACCACATGTTAATACCAGGTGGGAACAGGGCCAAAGGGTCAGACAGACAGACAGAGGGTCAGTCAGAGGGTCAGACAGACGGACAGACAGGGTCAGACAAACAAGATATAGAAGACAGACAGACATAGGCAGGAGGGCTGGCAGACAGACAAAGAAGAAAAAAGAGGCAGAAACATCTATCTATCTATCTATCTATCTATCTATCTATAGTTTCACATTACCATGATGTGTCTTTATTGCATAGTTAATTAACTCAACAACCTCTAAAAACACAGACACTGCATCGCTTTTCATTATATACATGGTAACAAAAGAGTAAATGAGCCTAGACCCGAGAGTTTGAGAAGGGTAGCAGAGACTTTTGCCATATCTAATTGCCTAATTAATTTTCAATTTTTCAGTGAAGAGGAAATGCATCTTGGGAAAGTGAACCATATCCATTCACCAGAGCTGATGTGTGTGTGTGTGTGTGTGTGTGTGCATGCGTGCGCCGGCTTGTGGGTGTGCGTGCCGTGCATGCATGTGTGTACTTGTGTAAACTGCACTCTAGTTTTTGGTTGATTGCTATATGAATCATACATGTTATGAATGCAAACACCCACTCATCACATCATCATCTGCCTGAGTTCAGCTCAGGTGTATTGAAACACCACGAGTAGTGCAGCCATTACGGAGCAGCCACTTGTACCCTCTCTAGCCAATGATGTTATCAGATGTGTTGCACAGAGAGCAGGACCTCGGGACCAGGGCTTGTTAGCTTATCTATTGGTCCAACAGCTGGTGGTGGAAGAAAAAATAAACCCGGTTCTAAAGCAGCATGTCGCTATAGCGGCTTGTTGTCTGTCATTTGGAGATCTGTGTCACTTTGGCTGTAATGGGAGACGGAAGGAGTGGGGGAGAATATGAGAATTAGATTGGATGAAATGTGGCTGGTGAAAAACAGTGACTGAGAGAGATAAAAATGAGCGGAGGAAGAGAAGAAGCTGAAAGGGGTAAAAACAGAGGGAGTGTGGTAGATGTGGAAGAGGAGAGGAGGAGGAGGAGGAGGAGGAGGAGGAGGAGGAGGAGGAGGAGGAGGAGGAGGAGGAGGAGTGGGAGAAGATAGATACGTGGTTAATTGGCGTGGACTCAAGGACCACTGGAGCAAAGTATTGGCGTCAGAGTCGCACTTCATTTGGAGAGAGGATGCAGTGTATGTGCGTGGGTGCACGCGGGTGCATGTGCGTGCGTGTGTGTGTAAAGAGGACAGAGATAGGCATTCATTGATATAAAGCTTTCATTTATTCAGAAGGGGAGCCAGCCAAGAAGGTCACTCCATCTTGTCAGCAGCAGATAGGGACTAAGAGTAATTTCTCTTGACAGTTAGATTTTTTTACTTAAAAAAGCCATATTTGCAATATATGCAAGACACATTCTTCACAAGGTATTCACACAAATATTGTAGATTCCCATTGCCACCCTTTTACAAATATTTGCCACCGTTGATGGGACACAGAAGAAAACCAGAATTGTATCGATTAGTGATGCTCTGCTGCATCACACTGTGACATACACACACACACAAATACACACAGGACAAACAGAGCGAGAGAGATGACGGAGAAACAGGCAGAGAGAGGTTTCTACCCACTGTCACCACTTCAATTCCAATTCAACAGACTTGGATTCATATTGCACTTCATTACCTGTTCAAACCAAAACCTACAATACCAATAACCCCCCCCCCCCCCCCCCCCCCCCCCCCTCAGAAAAAAATGCATCTCTCCTGGAATGAAAACTCGTTGA
>JAOPHQ010004979.1:5000-40290 GCA_030340625.1 Merluccius polli
CTGTTTTTGTTTGCATTGAATTAGCCAACGTTGTTGTTAGTCAGCACACACTGGCCATGTCAACTTAACCTCCCAAATCCACTCACCAAACATTCACTCGGTCCCCCTCCTCCAGAGAGAAAGCTCACATATTTTCATTTTCTAATTGAATATTCGGCAGAGGAACGGACAGGAAGTGAATAAGAGAAAGAGGGGGTTGGAAGAGCTGGGGGGTGGGGTGTGGGGGGGGTGGGGGGTACGGAAGGGGCAGACGGTTGCTAGGACAACAACATCTGAGGTATTGACAGCAGGACATACAGAGAGAAATGTTGTCATCTCTCAGTGTGCGCTTCTCTTTTCTCCAGGCCATCGTTCTTAAATGTGATGATGAGGTTGTTATGCTGCCTTTGGGTTTCCTATTGTGCTATCTTACTGGAGGTAGGGGACACGTATTGAGCCAAGGACACCTAAGTAAATGTCATGGCCTTAAATCTGTTTATAAAATCCATTAACAATTACAATTTTAGGGAGTAATTACAAATTGTTTGTGTTTCAAATTACAATTTTTTAAAAATTCTTGGTAATGTTTGAAGGTTATTACCGAGCATGTTCCTCTGGAAGTTTCCGTTGCCGCTGCATGTGAAACATCAGATCTCCTCCGTTCACGTATTCGATGACGAGAAACAACCTGCAAAACACACAGCAAACAAACATATATAATATAATATAACAATATTACTAATGAGTCGCACCTCAACATTCTTATCTGGGTTCAATCCCCAAAGTCATAAGCACAGTATGGTGCATATAATTACATTGAGAACCAGTTGTCTCAATGTATGTCTCCATTGCCCGTTGTGCTTCTGGTGTGGTCGGATCAATGGATCTGGTTATAAGAACTGCTGTTCCGGGTCTAAACGGCAGACACCAGGGCTCTGTGTTTGGTACACTGTATTTTTCCACTATTTTGTCCACTACTTACCGGCTCTCAGTCTGGAAGCAGGAGTGAAGGCCCACTAGGAAGGGGTTGGTAGACGCCTGCTCAAACACGTGCTTCTCTGTCTGCACCCAGTCAATATCCTGGAGGGAGAGAGACACAGAGACAGAGAGAGCGATATAAGGGGACCCAGACAGACATACTGAGAAACTACCTAAACAATCAATACGTCTCATCAATACAGCACTACAGCAGACCCACGAGACACCAGCAGACAAACACACAAGGAGACAGACCCTGCTACGCATGATGACATCTGTTCAGAACCAGGCGCCAAGTCTGCACAACTTTACAATATGTGCAGCTATACATGTGGATGTATATGTGGATGTATATGTCTGGAAACATGGTTCCTTGATGGTGAAAACAAATGTCGCAGCCCATGTTGCAGTCCACAGGGAACCTGACGAGATGTAGTTACCTCTCAACGTTAATCAGCAAAACAGAGTTTGGCAGTTAATATTCTCAGTATTATCCCAAGTAAAATTAAAGCAAATTAAGCTAGCAACACATCTCCTTGATGACTGGTGCTAGCTATAAACAAATTGTGGTGAGATCTACATTGCTCCTGAAGCTAGCTACACAGCTACTGGGGCTAGCGACAGCATATGGTATACTAGCAATGGCACCTGAAGCGATAGCAATAGTCTCTTGGTGATAATGACACGAATAATGAAGCCTTCTCTCAGTTGTGAGAAAAGATCACAGCAAACCTTCTCCGAAAACGCTGTTGTAGGGGGAGCTTCGGCTCGTGCCTAATTAAAAAGGTTAGTTTGTGCTTTTAATCTCATTAACACTGTTGCCACAAAAACTACAAGGCAGCGTTTTGCCTCAGGCAGTGAGATTCCACCCCGATTGAAGACACTCAGTATTTTGAAGGTTTGTTTAATGCTAATTATGAATAGTATGTATCTTAGCTTCCACCCTTGTTACATCTCCTTATTATTATTATTTATTTCCCTGTAAAACAGACCACATGTGGTGCATTTGATGGCTACATCGGTCAGTTTTTGGACACTTCCTGATTCATTCCTATGAAGTAACTTGGCCAATTGCAGCATGTTTTCCGACCATAGAAGAATCTATTCTGTAGATTCTATGGTGCCTCCCACTGGCTACCTTTGATGCTAGGTTTCAGCCTGCTAAATCGATAAATAATTAACCGTATATGCACGAATAATACCATTAATAAATGAATCCAATGTCCAATCAAAACATTGCTTTGACTAAACGATTACCTCTAGAGGTTTCTCGGTTTTCAACCCCACAATTTTATTGCAAAGACCTGAATTCTGTTTGAGTGTTAATGTATTTTTAAATACTGTGGTTGTGGGTTTATCCTGTACCTTATAAACATGGACCAATCCCATGTTAGTATGTTAGAGTAAAGGAGTAAGGGCTGATATATAATCATTTCCAAACTTTCAGTGGGTTTAGGTTTACAGTGGTGTATTTCTTCATGGTTTATCAGTTGAACTGTAGTCCCATCTAGTGGATAGAAACAGGATGACAGGGAACATTTCTGATTGTTCTGATTGGTTCTGATTGGGAAATGATGTGTTAAGCAGCGGTCTGGGTTTTGTGTTAGAGAATACAGCGTTCATTTTGGAAAATGGGCTTAAATAAATATTTGTCTTTATCCAATTTGTTGAAGGACACTATAATTATTTATACAGCATTATACAGATATTAGTTTTGTTTTTTTCCCCCTGCCAGTCCATACACCTAAATGAAACGTCAGGACAAATGAACATGGTAGTAATCTTGTGGTTTGGTCTAGTAGTGACACATACTCCGACCCTACTCCGACACCCTTAAACTTAATAAATAAGAAACTACAACAAAGTACGAGCGAGAGGCACACCCGTTGTGAATGTGGGCGAGAGTTTGAAAGATCCAAAATGGTTTCTCTTGCGTCGCTTTTTATCACTGAAAAACAGAATGCGCTTGACAGCAGGAGGTCTATGATTCATTGCATTGAAGAGATCATGGCATCCTATTAATAGTGTTTTGTAATAAAAGGGATCTCTTCTCTCCCCTCCTCTTCCTGAGTCATTCTCTCCTCTGGTAGTGCTTCCTTCCTTCCTAATGCTGCTCCTGTCCTCCCTGTTAACACTCCTTGGCACTCACTTTCTATCGTTCGTTCTGTCTTCCTTTTTCTGTCGTTCTGTCATTCTGTCGTTCTTTCTTTCTTTCTTCTTTCTTTCTTTCTTTCTTTTGTCTTAGATATCACCATTGGATGAATCTGATAAAGGAAAACCGCTATGCATCATGGGATATGGTGTGGAAATAAGTGTATGCTGCTGAAAAAGTGCACAGTGCATTATGGGGATTAAGTAGTGCATTATATACCAGATTTGTTCACCTGAAATTTCCGACAGCACTACAAAATGGTGACAAAATGATTTTGTATACAGCCCAAATATCCAAATCCCTCCCAGAGGCCGGTCTCGTGTGGACTCACCTCGTCGTCGTGCACCAGCTCCTTCTTCACCACCTTCATGGCGTACACCTGCTCGCTCTTCTTCAGACGCACCAGCAGCACCTTGGCGTAGCTGCCACGCCCGATTACCCGCACCAGGTCAAAGTGAGCCAGGCCCAGCGCCTGCTCCCCCTGGTGGGTGAGTGTGATGCCCCCCATCCCCTCCACCACCGCCTTCATGTCCTAGTGAGAGGAAAGGGGAGAAGGAGGGAGGGAGTATTCAATCTGTATTGCAGCAAATAGTAATGCTGCAGAAGATGAGATAGGCTGTAAAAAACTAAACAAATAAACCAGACTGGGAAAAAGGGAGATACAACTAGGGGTATAACATAACTTGGCTTCTGTTTGGTTTACAGAGTTTACATACTCTGTTGTAGGCCTACTTGATCTGGATTATGACAGAATGTGTATCGATACCACCAATAAGTTGTTTTTCTGAATAATATGAAGGGCATTATTGTACTCCAAATATTATTGGATTTCCAATCACAATACATTAAAGAACAAAACATAACATACCCGTACCCAAATTACAAATATGATAAGCCAGAATCTTCCTTACCTCTGGATCTGCATTCTCTGTTTTATCCACTGTGCGATTGTGTGGTATAAGCGATACTGAAAACACAAGGCAGGAATACAAAACAAAATTAACTTCTTTAAACTTCCAAGTCCTTCGACATAAACAACATATGTCTAAGGTGATCTCAGCCAACTTCAACCTTTACAAATGTAAATACAATTATAGATCTACCACAACAAACAAACTAGAGACTATCTTTGCAGTTTTAGGTTTTATTATGTAATTCCACTTTTGGCCAGCAGAGTGGAGTGTAATACACACAATTCGCTGACAATATCGACATACCACAGGAAAGCGCTTTGCATATTCAATTCTGCGGGTGTATTTTAGGGGAGGGATAACTTGGTGGTCACTTCATTTTTAATAATGAAATAGAATGAAGGTAGTTTTTAAAAAAAATAGATGAAGGAATGAATGATGAAGGATGAGGAATAAATTGCACTGCAAGGAAAGGCATGCTCTGTCAGTTCAGTTAACTGTGATCATCAATCTCTCTGTCTTTTCCTCTATTCTCTCAACAAGGACAAAATAATGGTTCAAACATTGTTTTTTTTTTAATGAATAATCTTCTCTCTAGTTTTCTTCATTCACTCTAGTCTGCTTCAGTTGTGTATGTTTTGGAGTGCAAATGGTCTGGTATGGCAGGAGCATATCATATCCCAACAAAACTAGCCAAGATCACCAAACCAAAACTAAACCAAACCAAACAAAACTAAAGTAAACTAAACCACACCAAACCAAACCAAACCAAATGCATTGGCGCCACTATATTGGCACCATTCATACTTGGCATACACATACACATCAGTGTTATTCTCGAACACAGACTTCACCCTGCCCTCACCCTTGTTGTCGTCGGAGTCGTCGGGCGCAGGGTCCGCCTCCTGGCTCTGCTGGTCTGTGGGGGGCTCCTGGGATGGCATGACTGGATCCTGGAGGGGGAAGAGGGGGGAGACGGCCCCCGGTGAGATGACAGAGAGCATGGTAGTAAGTCATACTTGGGGCCCCGTGGCCAGAGGAAAGAGAGAAGTGACTCCTCTCTCTCTCTCTCTCTCTCTCTGGCTCACATGTTGAATCATGTGTGTGTGTGTGTGTTTGTGTGTGTGTGTGTGTGTGTGTGTGTGTGTGTGTGTGTTTGTGTGTGTGCATGAGTGTGTCTTTCTGTGTTTGTGTTTGGAGTACAGCAAACAGCGTCTTCATTTGAGTTGAGTGTGATAAAAGCTTGTCGTGGGCTCCAGATACAGAGACCAGAGGAGGCTTCCCTGGATGAGATTCCAAAGGTTGGGTCCCTTCTACAGGTGATAGGGTGGATAGTCATATTGAAAGGATTATCACTGTATTGATCAGTAGTGACATTTCCGGACAGGCCATTGTTTTTTACAGTGTTGGCCGGTCAGGTTCAGCCTTATTAGCCTCCTATGTGTTATGTAGGACGTCTTCATCATTACAGAAGGGGAATGTTTTCTTAGGTTGATTTAGGATTTCAAATTACTACAACTCTCTTGAGTCCTCTCAATGTATCGCCAACAAAAAATCCCATGATGCATTCTGATGTAAAAGCCCTATACTCACGGTAGTCACTCACCATAAGCTTTTGGCAGGTCTGAGGGATGAGTTTGTGACAGCGCTTATGGACCAGCAGTTTGCAGTTGATACACTTGTAGCCCTGCCTCCCCAGCCCCCATATCCTTTCACTGCAGTGGCCACAGTACGCCCTCTGGAGGGGAGAGAGAGAGACAACACAGAGAATCACAAGGAGATTAAATATCAATATCAAACAGACATCAGACAATGTGGCAGCATCGTTGTTAATGATGAGTCACCAACAGTGAATAACATGGCTAGATAGGGGGGCAGGATAGCGTAGAGTTAAGGGAGTCGAAGACAAAAGTTGAAAGGTTCAGGGTTCGAACCCCAAGGTCTGCAGTCTACCTGAAGGCATCCTTGAGCAAGATGCCCCTAACCCCTACCTGTTCCTTAATGACATGCATCTAAACAAAATCTATTACTGTATACAAGTAATACATAGATGGGAAAGAACACGATAAGATTCATACACTTGTGAATTTGAGTCATGCTTGGGAATTAGGTAATGTGCTGCTGTCTAAACGTCTTGGTGACTCTTAGTCATCATCTCTGGAAAAACCCCAGATGTCACTTCACATCACAATCACAAAGAAAGAACCAAGATCAACTGACAATTAAACTAATTAGAACATTAAACTATATTCTTCAAATAAAACAATATCATCTTTGGTTCACCAATGAACAGAACATGAACCACAATCATCAATCCGACAAACAGCACCAATTCATTTGCTTTACAGTTTCCCCTAAAATACATTTCAGCCTCTAGGTGGCAGCAAAGACCCACAAACATAGTAAAGTGCATGGTTGCTATTTATATGTTCTGTTGTCCCAGTTTGACTAAGCTGGATACTCCACAGTGTATTAATTCCGCTTTTCTGTCGCCCTTTGAAAAAACCTTGACCACTTTCGGCATTTGGCTGCAGAGGAGCCGGTTCCTCCTTGAGAGCGACTCTCTGCCTCCCTGTTCTCCCCCTGGGAGGGGGCCAGGGGGGCACCAGGACCCTGCAGCCTCCCCCAGTCCCCTCGGTGGTCCCATTGGGGGGGGGTTGAACTTGACTCTGCGTTACATAAGTCAGAGTTTCCGACTAGCGGTCCTCAAACGTAACCGACGTCCCCCCGCCGCGCTGGCAGGGCCCGCGCCTTCCCTCGCAAAGCACAGGCAAACAAAGAGCCGCCGTCTGTTGCCATGACGATGCTCTGTAGGAGAGATCAAAGAACTCAAAGAAGATTTCCGCCAGATTAAAAGGAAGGAAGGAAAGAAAGAAGGAAGGAAGGACGAGAATAATTCATGATTTAAGATTAGGATTAGGGTTAGGATTAGGGTTGAAAAGTGTTTTGGCTGCATGTCGCCCGGCTGGTAGAAAGTTACTGGTTGAGATACATGTTGTTGTCTTTTTTTGGGGAGGATGAACATGAGGTTGACAGTCAGACTTTGAATAAGCATTTTGTTTGAAAATCACAAGACATGACGTCATTACACATGCTGTTCAAGCTCTGTTAGCCCTCTGTTAGCTGAAGCTGCCGGTTAGCTCTCTGTTAGCGCTCTGCAACCTTTATGTTAGCTGACTGATAGCTCTCTGATAGCTCTCTGCTATTGTACTGTTTTAGATGAGTTACAATTAGTTAGACCAAAAAAATGTAAACTAACTAAACTAATGCAATTAATGTCATACATAGAGTAAGTCATTATATGAATAGAATAGAACATCATTGTCCAGCGCCACACACTTGGCTGCTATCAGTGGCGCCATCTTGTACTGGGGTCTGGTCTGGGTACTTAAACCAGGTGTGTCTTTGTCTCGCTGCCCTTTTACTTTAAGCCCTCATTGTCCTCATTTAAAGTTCACCAGCATCTTCATCTCTCTCCCAAAGCAGCTGAGGCTTATACAACGGAGATAAAACCTGCTCACCTCCAGACACTATGCTCAGGACATCACACCAGGAGGGTACGGATTAAACCCCTTCATCAGTCAGTATTTTATATTTTATTTATTTTTAAAGGGCTCTGTGAGTGCCGCGAGTGCCCAGACCGAAGTCAGACACAAACACTTATGACGGTCACAGGCTCAGGGACAGTATGTGCCAGCTAGTGCCTTATCTCCTCCGAACTCCCTCACCCCTGGTTGCTATAGTGCTAGACTGTGAAGCAAGGTTTACAGTTTCAGGGCACGAAATGAAGGTTGTGATTTAGGTTTCAGATCAGCTCATTTTATCGCTAGGTAATGTCACTTAGCATATTTTGGAATCCAATTTGGAAAAAGCTGCTGTTAGAGCTTGTACTGTAGCAAACATTTCTGTAGCTTTTCTGTCTCTAGCTTTTCTGCAGCTACCTGGTCTGCTTTGAAAAATGTGTTCGAGAAACGCCAGCTTCTTTTTTAAATGCTAGCTCTAGGAAAGCTAGCTACCAGTACTCCTGGCATTTCACAATGTCATATCACTTTAAAGCTGGAGTATAATGCTATGACATTGAGCTTTTCATGTACATCTGGTACATTCTCATCCAGGCAACATTAGAATCAGAGGAGGAGGAGGAGGAGGAGGAGGCGGCTCTTGATAATGGACAGCCATCCAGTGGTCTTTGCAGATGATATGTTATTGACTGTCTTATGTGACTTCAACATTAACAGTAAATCTGGAGCAGCTACTAAGACAGGAAGTGAGTCACTGCTGGCCATAACGGATATATAGCGTGGGAAAATGTAAAACAATCGCTATTATGGTACAGTTCCATAGGCTGAAAAAAACCCTGAAATGCGTAAGACTGTAATGATGTCTTTATATCCTCTTGTTTGGTGTAGGCCTAGTACTACAATGTAGTATTACTATTAAGAATCCAATTTTCACTAGTGATAATTACACTTTTACAAGTCAAAATGTTATTCTTACTAGTAAAAAATATATACATTTTAAGAATTGAATTCTGCCGAGTGAAGCTAAGACTATTAAAAGCTAAAATGGCTTTTAGCCCACCCCCCCGAGGGACCACCCACATGAGGCCAGCAGGGGGCCGAGGGAGGTGGTGGGGGGGGGGGGGGGGGGGGGGGGGGGGGGGGGGCGTTAACAAAGAGGACTTCGAGAGAGAGGGGGAGGGTGGGGTAGGTGGGGTAGGTGGGGTAGGTGGTGAGGGGAGGGGGGGTCAGGGTCCTGTACAAAAGCATCTTTCTTCTGCTGCTGCTACAGTGACTGGGAGCCCGGAAGAGCTAGGAAGGCAAGGGAGAGAGGGAGGGAGGGAGGGAGGGAGGGAGGGAGGGAGGGAGGGAGGGAGGGAGGGAGGGATGAAGTGAGGGAGGAAGGGATGGAGGGCATCAAAAGAGCACAGGGAGAGAAATTGAAAGGAGCGATGTATGGAATGGGGCAGAAAGGGAACGAAAAGAGGAAAGACAGCAAGAAAGAAAGAAAGCAAAGAAGAAAGAAAGCAAGAAAGCCAGAAAGAAACCAAGCAAGAAAGTCTGACCTACTTCTCCTTGGGCTCATTAATATGCTGATGATGACAACACAGAACATCAAGAGACCAAGCACGCAAGCACCAGTGATCCTAAAAGCACCCATACACACAGAAGGGCATCACTTTTAGACGTTGCATTGACAGCATAAGCATTGCATGCGTCACCTAGCACCGGTGACTTGCTAAAAAAAAATCCATACATATATAAAAAATAAAAACGTAAACTAAAAATGTGCATGGTCACCACAAGGTGACTCATAACTGAGGTTTACTCATTTCTAGAACCAACCAGCTGTTACCCCGCTCAGTAGGTCCTCATGTACGAGCTGAATTATTGAATATGTTCAGGGGGATGGCGTGATGCCAGCTGTGCCAGGGCCGCTCGGTGCGTTAGCGGCGCCTGCGTATCGACGCTACATCTCAGAGGTAATCGATGACTCATGGATGTATAATGGAGACGGCGTGCAGAGTCAGCATATATGCACTGGAGCACTATGCTCAGACACTGGCTGCCCGGGGAGACATTGTAGACACACACACACACATACACACACACATCTGGGGGAAAATATACTTGAGTGTCAAGTGTAGTAGCATGTGTGTGCAATGTTGTGACGATAATGTTTCGGTACGATTATACATTTAAATCCTCACTGCTTTTTCTCCATCATAGGTATAATACAAAAGTAATAGTGTGCAAAAGTGTTTAGGTTTACACACTTCTTCTTCAATGACGAGAACATTAATTCATAATAATCAAGACATAATTAAAGTCCATAGGCCTAGACTTAATGAATAAAATCAACCATCGCAAACTAGACACAAAAAAGATGTGTTTTATAAATAAATAAATAAATAAAATTGTCAGAGAATGGTTAACAACACGATACAATACGTGAGCCTGTGCTCTTTAAGAGCCCTGCAGTGCACTTCCTCTCCAGCGGGAAGAGCTACTTACAGACTGATAGTCACACTATGAATCTCCTCAGACTGCTCCACTCTTCCAGTCATAGTGGGCCAGACGTCTGTCCACCGCTAGCACTAGCCAAACGCTAGCGGTACATCCACCGCTAGCACGAGACATACGCTAGCAGCTAGGGGCCAAGAAGGGACTTACTGCTAGTGTAATATAGTTATATTATTTTAAATGATTATTTATATATGAGATAGGTTGATGATATTTGTCACAATATGGAACAGGAAGTCATTACTACATAATACGTTTCTGTTGTTAGCTTGTACCAACCTGCACGTATGCTTATGTGTTTGCTAACGTGATTAGTTAAGGAAAAAAAACACTGACTTGGTCTCTGTAGTGTTTGTCTGAATATGAACCTCGAAATCAAGCATCACACTAGCGCTACCGCCTGGTTTGTAGGAGGCTGTAGCAAACCAGGCTGTAGTTTGCAGCGCTAGCATAACTGGGCCACAGTGAATTATGCATGGATACTCAGCTCAGCAGGCTAACCATCACTGAACTCAACTGTCACACACACGACTGACAGGTAGCATTAGCGTAGTGAGAGTGGAGCCTGAATGCTAGATGGTGCTACATACTTGAACACTTGTATGTCGCAGTAGATTTACAGGAACGAACCACATTCATATTAAAGGCCACAGATAGATGTCCATTAAATGGACCACAAGGTCAGGTTGGGTAGAATCCAATTTTCACTAGTGATAATTACACTTTTACAAGTCAAAATGTTATTCTTACTAGTAAAAAATATATACTTTGTAAGAATTGAATTCTGCCGAGTGAAGCTAAGACCATTAAAAGCTAAAATGGCTTGCTAGACCCCCCACCCCCCCCGAGGGATAGATGTCCATTAAATGGACCACAAGGTCAGGTTGGGTACCAGATCTACTGCTCAGGGTCCGAAGCTCTGACCTGTATGGATGATGGATGGACGTTTGGATGGATTTTTAAGTGTTCATTCTAACGCGACCAGAGTTACATTAGTGTATTATTAAAGTGAGACAGACGCCACAGGGCCAGCCGCAGCTGGAGTTATTTTTGAACCAATGAGCTTCAACCACAAATTGAAACTAGCTAGTGTGTGTGTCTCACCCTGTTAAAGCGCTTGGCCTGGAAGAGGTGTCCGTTGGCGCGATAGAGCTTCCTCCATCTTCTGGCGCCGCGGCGGTAGATCGACTCTGGAGAGAGAGCGAGAGAGAGAGAACCACAGGTCATTACAGAGCAGAAAGAGAGAGAGCGCATCCTGAGTCGTGAGAGAGAGGAAGATAAGGAGAGAAGTGGAGGGATGTGTGAGTTCAAGGTGAATAGGTCAGGGTGATAAAACTGCAGCAACAAAGAAGCCAATTTGTATAATCAGGTCAAAACATTGTTTTTAATATAACATAACATTGTCATGTTGTTTATCATTTATGATTTATACAAGAGGCATAGGGTGTAATTCAAGTGTGTTAAGCTACCTCAAAACAACTGAAAGAGCATTTGAATATTAATTGACTTCAAGTATCAAAAGGCTCCCAACCCTGATGCAATGCTTATCTTTATCTTTAATCTCATGTATTTGTATTACCTCATTTTCCTGGTGAATACATTACAGTGACCAGATGCAGGTGTTTAATAGTAATGGGGTAATAGCCAAAACCAGATTTAGTTACATTAATTCAAAAAACATATCAGAACACAGAACAAACACTTTTCCTAACGAGCAGGCTTTCGTAGCATAGCTTCATTAGCTTCATTGACCTACGTTAAACATGGCTGTCCCCACACAGCTGCCCCAGCCCCTGCACCCCCCAGCTGCACCGCCCCTGCACCCCCGCCAGCCCCCATCCCACACCATGACCAGAATAAAACAGTGAGAGGAAGAAAAAAGAGATATGAGGGTGTTGAAAGTGAGTAAGGACCCCTGCAGCCTCTGAGTCTGTCTCCCTCTCTCTCTCTCTCTCTCTCTCTCTCTCTCTCTCTCTCTCTCTCTCTCGCTCCATCTCCTCTCTGATGTTATTATCAAAGAGGAGGAAGAGGAGGAGGAGGAGGAGGAGGGAGCTAACACTGCACAAATAGACCAGAGCCCCCATGCTGCCCTACTGTACTTTTTGCTCTCTCTCCCTCTGCCTCTCTCTCTCCTCATCTTTCCCAATCTCCCGCTCTCTCTACTTTCACTTTCTCCACCCCCCCCCCCCCCCCCCGGAGAGCCCCGGTCTCATTAAGACATAGCGATACCTCTGGTTCTTTTTATACTGAGCACAGAGGATGACGTAATGGGCTGGATACACACACGGATGTGTCCTCAGAACCACACAGACCACCCACACACACACACACACACACACACACACACAGTTCTGACCATTGTCCATGAAGACTTATCTCTATATCTATATATCTATATATATATAACTATCTAGACTAAATGCTATGAATGAGTAGCATTTAGTCACAGCAACAGCAACCACCTTTAGAGATGAAAAGCAGGCAAAGGCACTTGTATGAAAGCATGTGATGTAGCCTTATGATATAATTGCATGTGCTGTTCAATGAACCATCAATGATGCACTTTCACTTTGCCTTGGATGGTGAAAGTGGGTCAACCTCACACTGGAGGTCATGAGGAAGGCAGCATCCTCCCAAATTCCCTCAACTGACGACTACACCTGCAGTACACAGCCGCACACACACACACACAAACACACACACATACACGCACATGCACGCGCAGGTAACAAACCAAAAGTTGCCGCTGGCTACATGTTTGTGTTCACCGCGGCGTGAAGCTAACTCATTGGTTCGGCCACACAACACGTTGTTGCCCCTGGACAGTACAGCGTACCAAGCCAACAAATTATTAACCAGATGCTCACCCCTGCCCCATTTCTCTTTTTCTCTCTGTCTCTATCTATCTCTCCATCCCTGTTGAAGTCTCTCCCTCTCTCTCTCTCTCTCTCTCTACAGCTCTTTATGTCTCTCTCTGTCTCTGTCTCTCTCTCTCTCTCTCTGTCTCTCTCTCCATCCCTGTGTTGATGGGTAACTCCCCCCCCCCCCCCCCCCCTCCACTCTCCATCTTTTGCCTCTGTTGCTATGGCAGCACCGGACCCACCCCCATACCCCGGCTGTGGTTAGTCACTGTTGCCCCACTGAGAACTTTAGGATTTAACATGTTCTTACCCTGAGGTGAACTTTTGTCCCACTTTATATGACACGCACACACGCACACACATTCACACTCACACACACATGCACTCACACACACACACACACACAGACATTGTAACACCACCACCAAAACCCAGCCCAAAATAATCCTCTCGCTAATTCGAGCCGCTATTGTATCTTCCCAGCGCTAACCGGAGAGAAAGCCTTTGAAGTGTCTTCCCTCCTCCTGAAACACAGATGATGTGCCACTCTGTGTCTCTATGGGCTGTCTGCTAGCGGGAAATCTGCTCATTGCTTAGTATCTTGGAGCCTTGGATTTGGACCAATATCTGGACCGGTATCTAGCGCTGGTGTGTATTGGTATTCCTTCCTCCTATATTTCCTGGGTGTCTGTGTGAGTGGGTGGGTATTCATTCCTCCTATATTCCCTGTGTGTGTGTGTGTGTGTGTGCTTGTCAGAGAGTTGTATCTTCCACAAGAAAACTACACGTCTAAGGTGGTAACAGTGATTGTATTAAACTGTAGAAATAAACTACAGACTTGGACTACATGGACTACCTTATTCCTTACTACTGTTACTTTATTTATTTTTTTATTTAGTGTGAACGCAGGAAAAGCAAAGCATTTCACCTCTGTACGTGTATGACTCTGTATCTGACAAATACAACCTGAACTTGAACTTGGATTCTCGGGAAGCTGTCGGATCGGGTTGTGTTAACGTTGGCTAGGAGTGTGAACACACACGCGCGCTAATTAATTAGACGACATGAGCGGAGGTGAGTCACTAGAGAGATGACATCATTAGCTGGGATACACACTGAGCTCACCCAGGAGCTAGTCTCGCATAGCCAGACCTATCTCCACAATTTGTTGTATTGCTGTGCCAGCACTGGCTGGCTCTACTCACTACCATTGTGGCATAGGGGGAAAAAATGCTCCATCTTGTTTGTATTTCTTTAAAAAATCACAATCGTCTTGGGCGGCGCTAAGCCCAGGATGCAGCAACGGTATAAGCCAGACTACCCAGGAGCATGCAGGCACAGTAGGGGGGCTATCTATCCCATAATAACCATACTACTGATGAATGATGATGAAACACTTCAACTATAGTGATTGCAATAAACTGATAATTTACTCCTTAATTGGCCCAATGTGAATCAATAAAGACTCAACGGGCACTTAAATTCAACCTCATAGACTAAGATGCTAAGTTCAGCCTTAACTTACTACAATTGGTACACTGTGATGTCACTCCCCAGCCAAAAAAGGAGAAGTGAATTCATCAGATATCCAAATGAGCCAATCAGAAAACAGCGATTTAATATTGTTTTTCAACAGAGATGGCGCTGCAGCTTGGTTTTAGTATTCTTGGTTAATGCTGTAATTATACTGTGCTAAATCAAAAGGAATTATTCAAATTCAAAATGTCCAATGAGAAAAAAAATAATCTGCCAAAACATCTGCCAAATTGCTAATTTGGCAGAGCTAACATTTATATAACTACGAGCAACATTTTCTAATGGCATTAGGTATTGCTGGACTGCATCCAAAACATTTTGTTTAAGGATCACATCTTGTTTGTCTTCCCAGGGTGCTTGTGATGCAGTGGGAACAGGGCCAGACATGTGATTCACCCTGGAAAATATAAACTAGAAACTAGCAGATTAAAACGAGAAGCTAGGAACAAGAAGCACACACCGGCTGGCACACAACAATACATTTCAGAAGATATCAGTACAACAGAGAACCTCAAGGTTTCTGTTCTTGTTTCAACACCTCTTGAAACAATGTAATCACTATAGACTATTAGGAATGAGGAATGGAGTTGTCTCGGTCTATCCACTTTACTAATGTACAATACTGACATCAACACACATTACAGCCACTGTATCTGCCTGCATTGCTTTAAACATGTCCAGAGAGATCCTTGTCTATACATTCCCCTGATACAAACATGTAAAAACAAACACAGGCACCCTGTACAGATGGTACAGTAACACCTTTAAAACTAATACTGCATTACATTTGACATATAGTCACAGATGCTTCCATACAAAGACTTACAAGTGAGAGAGACTGGGAACAATCAAAACATACTATCAACGGAGCAACCTCAGAAACGCTAAGTGCCGCACGACCAACTTTCCAAACAAGCGGACACAGTGAGTAAGAGTAGCCATAGGAATCAGAACATGAGTTATATATAAATACCACACCAGCTCCAGAGGTGAGCGCCAGCGGCCACAGCCCTGCCATGATATCTGTGTTTCCCGTCCACCGAAAGAAGTGCTTGTGGGGACCGGAGGGTAGGCTACTGGTGGGCACCAGCGAGCTGAGTTTACTACTGGGGACTGGGGATACTCCTAGAGCCTGCAGCAGGCTACACTGTACACACACACACACACACACACACACACAGACACACACACACACACACACACAGTCCACCACCGCACTAGGGCGTCGCTCAGGAAGTCATTTCCAGACATTGTTTCGCTCTCTCTCACGCAGGAAATTGATAGTATAGATTGCACGCGTTGCTATTAGCAACAATGATGACAACACGCCCACAACACCGCCCCACCTCTCATTCCCAACTGAACACAACACACAACTTTTACAATACAAAACCAATACCATAAATGAACTAAATGAACCATTGGAAGACTTTGATAATTCAGTGCCATGTTAAGACCATTCTTAGTGGCATCGTATGTTTTTTTTAATTTTACTTGAAGAAAACAACGTTTTGCTTTGCTAACGTCAACGACCTACATGAATGTGAATTAGAAAGAATCTAAAACCTTAGTTTTTGATTTTTTTTTTTCACGTTGAATTTGAAACTGCTACGACCGCAGCATAATACATTTTCTCTCTAATCCCTCGCTACGCATAAAAGGACTTTTATGTTCAGTTTTACCCAAAGATGAGCCGAGGTTCCCTATGAGCCGATCCGGTCATTAAAAATTGTTATATAAAACAGGGTTAACGCAGGCCTCCACTTCAAAAGAAGAGAAGAGAATCGGCGATCGATGCGGCGGCCCCGGAGCCGTTTTGTGGACATAATTAGCCTGGTGGGGCCCCGCGCGACGCCATGGCTCTCTTCATTAGCTTGACTTTGAATTACCATCCCTCCTTTCATTGTTCTCTTGATAAGACCCATCACTATTCAGTTAGCAGGGCTTTCATCCAAAGCCACAGTCAAACCCTACAGCTTACAGGTATGTAGATGTCGGACATTGAGAAGCGAATGCAGTACCGCTGTGAGTCAAACACTCTAGCCAGTACATTATGCTGGCCATCAAACCAACTCCAATTAATAAACACACACACACACACTTTTTTTGTGTCCATTTTCTATGACTATGACCTCCAAACCCTGACCCCCAAACACTTATTTTCTGCCTAATTCCTCCACCCTTTCTTTCCCCTTCAGAGCATGTGAATACAAGACCTCATTAGCTTGCTATCGGCTTGCAGGCTAGCGGTGCTGCGCTTTACACAATGACGCTACACAATGACAAGTGTCCTGGATTGAAGAGAGAGCGCAGTCCTGTGCACGTGGGTCTCCAGGGGAGGGGACTAGCTTTGGAGGAGAGACCGGCGATTAAATCTGTGCCAGTTTGCTCATGCTAATGTTCTCCCCGTAGCCCACCGTGTGAGAGACTGAGTAAGAGACGATCGCTTAGAGCCAATGACAGTAGCAGAGGCTAGCTAGCTAGCCAAACTCACTGAGACGTACCCTAATACTGCAATGTATTTCCACTGTATTATATTTCCACCATAGTACCGGAACTGCATCTGTTTAACCTACACCCGATGCTAACACAATGCTCAATTACATGCATGGCTCGCTTAGGGAGATCAGCAAAAGCTCCACCCTTTTATCAAGTGGATGTATTCATCGTGTATGAGTTTGCCATCCCCATCCTATCCCTACCTGGACGCTCCTGGGTATGCAGAAAGTCACACTCCAGAACTCAAATTTGAGGCCCACTGGAGGTCCTCAGTAATGCGTCCTCAGTCCTCACACTGTCAGCATATCCCCTTTCACTGGATCAGTTGTTTGTGTATCACTTGGTATGCATTTGTCTGTTTGTGTGTGTGTGTGTGTGTGTGTGTGTGTGTGTGTGTGTGTGTGTGTGTGTGTGTGTGTGTGTGTGTGTGTGTGTGTGTGTGTGTGTGTGTGTGTGTGTGTATGTGTATGTGTGTGTTGTTCAGCAGAAATACGCTCCTTCATCCGTGATTAAAAAAAAAAAAAACTGCATCAGTTCTGCCTCCCTGTGACCTCCCTGAGCACTTAAGAGGATATCTGGAGATCTGGAAATGTATCTCTCTATCTCTCTATCTCTCTATCTCTCTATCTATCTATCTATCTATCTATCTATCTATCTATCTATCTATCTATCTATCTGTCTGTCTGTCTGTCTGTCTGTCTGTCTGTCTGTCTGTCTGTCATTTACATCCAACATTAGCATGTTTTCTATGCTCATGCTTAACATGGAAAGCAAGCATTTTTCCATATCATACAAGTAATGCTCTGTCAAAAGCCCAACACTAGCGAGCTAACATCTCACATTAGCATATTCTCCATGCTAAACATATGCGATAGCATCTTTCCATGAATAACCAGTAATGTGCTAAACTAGCACCTTTCTGGAACAAACCTTCAACGCTCTGTCTGTCACAAGTCCAACCTTCAAAGCAAACGCTGAGCATTAGCTAGCTAGCTAACTGCTAACCTTCCTCAGAAGCTGACATCAGACACCAGTCACAGTAAATGTATATATTATATATGTGTGGCAGGGCCTTCATCAGAGTCATGGTAATATATAGGATATATATATATATATATATATATATATATATATATATATATATATATATATATATATATATATATATATGTTAGTGGTGGGCCGTTATCGGCGTTAACGCGCTGCGATAACGCGAGACTCTTATCGCACGATAAAAAAATTATCGCCGTTAATCTATTGTCAAAGTTGGGTTGGGAGCTGGGTCTATACCGGATCTCCACCAAGGAAGGTAAGCGCCGCGGAACGGCTGCGTCCTCTGCCCGGCGACCCCCCCCCCCCGTCGGTCGTAGGTCTGGGCAGTGCGCCTTAATGCACGGGCTTACCTGGGCTTCAGCCCGGGGCCTCGGCCCCCTCCCATCAACAATCGTGCACCCCCCCCCCCCCGCCTTCGACAGAATTCAAATGAGCCATTTTAATCTAGATTAATCTAGATTAATTCCAAGATTACAGTTAGATTAATCTAGATTAAAGAAATTAATCTATGCCCACCACTAATATATATATATATATATATATATATACATATATATATATATATATATATATATATATATATATATATATAAGGATGGCAGGGCCAGAGGAGAGGAGCAGGCTGGTGGTGTATCAGCACGTCTGATAGAGCAGAGCTGGGAGTTTGCTGCAGATGGAGCAGTGCTGCGCAGCGTTTTAAAATAGGTTGCAGAGATCCCCCCCCGCCCCCTCCATCGCTGGACCCCCCTGCTCATCGTTGGTCCCCACGGTAACCAACGCTGCAGGCCGGCTGTCACAGCTGACAGAAACCAGCTCAGGGAAGAGAGAGTGTGTTTGTGTGTGTGTGTGTGTGTGTGTGTGTGTGTTTGTCTGTCGGTCTGTCTGTATGTCTGTCTGTCTGTCTGTCTGTCTGTCTGTCTGTCCGTCTGTCTGTCTGTGTGGGTGTGTGTGTGACTAAGCCGGATGTTTAATTCACAATACGGGTGGTCATGGCAAGGACTGCAACAACTGAACTCTGTTTAGTGTGAGATAAACAGTAAACAGTAAACATAATGAAAGCAATTACAGCTGAGGCTGCCTACTTGCTAAAACAAGGCATAAATAAACATGTGGCTAAATCCAGATTTAGTCATACTTAGACTATAGCCTTAAATAAGACGTCCAGTAAATTTCCTCTTCCAAACCATGAAGGCCATGTTTGATAGGAAGGTTCTCTCAGGGCTAGCATGGGACACGTTACTCTCCATCACATGAATTACATCACAAAATGACAAGTGGGCGGGCCTCAACAGCCACTGCTATGGACCAGCACAATATCACAACCCCTGGCACCGCTCTCTTGTAAGTAAAAGAGGAAATAGAGAGATGTTTTTTAGGGAGACAAGCGAACAGAAAGGTCAATCCCTGGAAATTGGAAAAAATCAATCGTTGTACCTGTCCCAAAAACCACCAACCCATCCACACCTAAAGACTTTAGACCGGTCTCACTGAAAACACACATGAATAATATCAAACTCCTCGATCCGCTTCAGTTCGGAAGATAGTCGAACCCCATGCACCAATCATTTTTGCAGACTTCTCATCCGCCTTCAATACAATCAGCCCTTCCATCCTAGCGGAGAGACTAAAAGCTGATTGCGGACCGGACGCATAGCCTGGATTACAAACTTCTTGACGGGAAGACCCCAGCAAGTCCGGCTCGGTAACACTGTGGGGTGGCACCCCATCTCATCTTAAAACACAGCAAAGACGAAGGATATGCTGATTGACCTCCGACGCAGCAACTAAGGCCAGCAGATACCTGCCACTCTCTGCGGACAGACTCTTGAAAACACATCAAATATTTAGGGTTGATCATGAACAAAAGGCTGTCATGGCTTCTTCCTTCGCAACTTACTTTTTTTAAAAAGCGGACAATATATTGAGATATGTTGAGAATGAGTTGAGCTGCCACTTTTAAACAAATAAATGAGCATGATTTTATCCTCTTACATTTGCACTTGCACAATGCACTTTTATGTAATTTTAATTTTATTTTCACTGAAATACACTTTTATTTTAGCTCGGATTTGCTTGTACTTTGGCATTTTTGTTGTTTTAGCTTGTGTGTCATATTTAAGTGTTGTTTATTATCCCCATAAGGGATAATAAAGATAATCTGAATCTGAAAAAAAGTGTACACACAACAGCGCATGTAAACACACATTTAAATGAGCTGGAAGTGAACACAATCATCCACATCTTTTCAAGCCTCAACGGTGTATTTTAAATATTCATAACAGTTTTATTCAAATCTTCACATATAACATATGCTTTTAAATCTTTTCAACTGTTTTCTTTCAAATCTTTCCAACTGTATTCTTTAAGGTCTTTCTTTATATCTTTTGTTTTGATTAAATATTTAACCTACAATTATCTCCAGATAATACCTTTAACTAGCCCCATGTCTATTTCTACCTTTGACTAGTCCCTTGTCTCCTCCTACCTTTGACTAGTCCCTTGTCTCCTCCTACCTTGGACTAGCCCCTTGTCTCCTCCTACCTTTGACTCGAAGGTAGAACAGTAGGGTGAGCAGCATCCCTGCGGTTGTGCGTTTCAAATCGTTTCTGTCCTGCCTTCACATGCTGCCGAGGGTTAGCTCTCTGCTTTTCTACCGCTCACACACTCTCCTCTTCCTCAGACGCTGCCTCACTCTCTCCTCCTCCTCCTCTGATCTGCCCTGTCCCTCTCTCTATCCTGCTATCCCTCCCTCTAGCTCTCCCTCTCCCTCTCCCTCTCTCTCTCTCTCTCTCTCTCTCTCTCTCTCTCTCTCTCTCTCTCTCTCTCTCTCTCTCTCACTCATCAATCTTGACCAGTCTCAGATATATACTTATCTCTCTCCTTCTCTCGCTACAAGTATCTATCTCTCCATCCATCTCTTTCTCCATCCATACATCCATCTATCTCACTCTATCCATCAATCCATCTATCCAGCCATCTCTCCATCCATATCTACTGTATCCTCTCTCTCTCTCTCTCTCTCTCTCTCTCTCTCTCTCTCTCTCTCTCTCTCTCTCTCTCACACACACACACAGACACAGACACACACACACACACACACACACACACACACACACACACACACACACACACACACACACACACACACACACACACACACACACACACACAGAGGCATCAAGACTAACACAAACACGTGCACAGTATTGTGAGGATACTGTACACACTACTATTATATTATAACAGATGACGCTGACCAGCCTATGGGATCGTGTCACATGACCACAGGAACCATAAAGGTCACTCAAAATACTAAATAGAAGGGAAAAAACAGACACAAAACAACACACATTGACACTTACCCGTAGTGCCTCCCATCCACCCGACTAAACATCACAACAATGTCTTGTTTGAGAAGTCAACAGTCATGATAATAATCCCACAGTCTATCTGCAAGCAGTAGGAGTTGTTGAACACACCAGCAGCACTGCCATTCTGCTGAGGTGTATTGGGGTGGCGTCAGAGAGCTTCAACGTTTGGCGTCTAAAAAAAGCTGCAATTACACACCCATAACCACTAGATGGCGCAATTAGACATGAATATGCTGCCAGCATCACCCGCACACAAAACATTTTTCCTGATTTAGACTGTGTTGATTATTTTTAGTATCTGGGCTGGGATTGTTTGGAGAAACTGAAGTTTTTGTTACTTTGAGATGTTACATGGATAAAGTATTCCAGACATATTGTGATATTTAAATTAAATCGCTCTGCAGACAAGCTTTTGTCCGCAGGCACAGTTTAAGGTCACACAGACATAAAAGGTCTCAGTGAAAAGTGTGATAACTTCCTGGCTACTCTGAATGGAAATGGAAATTATATTAAGAAAATATTTTAATGGAATGCTGATCTTTTGATCAAATAAAAAGTAACTGTACTGTGTGCGTGCGTGCGTGTGTGTGTGTGTGTGTGTGTGTGCATGTGTGTGTGTGTGTGTGTGTGTGTGTGTGTGTGTGTGTGTGTGTGTGTGTGTGCGTGTGTGTGTTTGTGTTTTCTCCTATGGAGTTTCTCTTCAGCATTTCTGAGATTATGACTCCAGCTTTTTTAATCTTCTGAATTCTTGGAGGTTTTCGGTTCCTCTCCAGGGTCAGGTGTTTCTTATCTCTCCCTGATCCAGTCTCTCTCTCCCCCTCTCCCTCTCTCTCTCTATCCCTCTCTCTATCCTCCTCTATCCGTGTTTTTCTCTCTCTCTCTCCTTCTTCTATCTCTTCTCTACTCCCCCCATCTCCTCCTCCCCCTGCCCACCCCCCTCTCTCTCTTTCTCCCCAAAGTTATTGCAACACCAGGAGAGGTTGTGCAAGCATTTTCTGAATTCCTCAACAATGAGGGTCTGAGAGGCCGTCCCCCCCCCCCCCGCCCCCTCCTAGCCTCTGAGCTTTTTCACAACTCAAGGCTGAAATACGTTTCTTCACCCTCTCTTATCAGATAGCCCCACCGCCTGGCTGAGACAGAGGCGGGGCTACCCGGGTTACCAGGGTTACGAGGATAAATAAGAAGCCAAGAAGTGATATGGAGACTTTCTTGAGTCCCTCTCCAGGTTGTGTGGCAACGATTCAATGTGAACGTTTTATGTGGTTTTTCAGCAGTAAACTTGGGAAATATGTGACTCATCACACGTTTTGTGGTGTAAATTATGAAAATTATGCTTTTAAAATGATAAAAACATGACAATAATAGACAAGAAAATTGAAGTACAAAAAATGGTTTTATTCTGATATGACTTTTAGTTACCATATGATTTAACGTATTGACCCTCAGTTGGATGGTTTCTTTGTATTTTGAATTCTCATATCTTGAATTGATACACAACATCAATATTATGTGTCCTCATGCTGGTCAAGACAATTTAGGCAATGTTGGCATGCAGCCCAGCCCTATGTGTTTTACAGTCTGTGAACAGTGAAGGTTAGCGATAAAGTTAGTTTGTTAACAACAACAACAACAACAACACACAAGAATAAATCCACAAGAGTCCACAACACAACCCAGCTTCTAACGAAACTGAAGCAACCTTGTTTTGCAGGGTGCTAGTGAGCATGTCCTCTAACAGGGTGCCTACCTGGAGGGGCTGCGTTAGGCTGTGTGTGTATGTGTGAAGTTAGCACTTTTTTGGAATAACATAACCAGAGAAAGAGAGAGAGAGAGAGAGAGAGAGAGAGAGATGAACACACAGACATACAGAGACTGAGGGTGGGTACAGAGATATGATCAAGGCAGAGCAAAAAAGGAGAAAGGTTAGGAAGATTAATAGGAGAGAGGGAAGAAAAAAGCACTTGAGAGGTGGGAGGTGGAGGTGGTGACGGGGTTGCTTTCTCTAAAAACAGCCAGCTCCCTTGATCCGCTTTCAAGCCCCCCCCCCCCCCCCCCCCCCCCCCCCACCTCACCACCACCACCTCCTCTCGCTCTCCTCCACACCTAGCCTAGCAACCTAGCGTAGCCTACAGCTGACACAATTGTTGTGTGTTTGAGTGAGCGCTACAGCTAAAGTGGTTTCCCCATGGGAGGGGGGAGTGTATTGTGTGCTAGGAGGTGCCAGGCCGTTTGTGGATTAGCCTCCAGCGCTATGAAGCTACTGCCGCTAACGCCAGCGGTTGAACACAATACAGTCGCTTGCGAACCTCCTGCCCTCATCAGCAGAAGGAGGTCAGCTTCAGTCTAGCGGAGGGGGCAGGGGCGGCGTTGAGACATGAGGCTTAAAAAGCGTTATTCTTTATTCTCACTGGAAGTGTGTGTAGCTTTCAAATGGGGTCACTGGAAGATGAAGGAAGCCAAGTCATGGATCAGAATAAGGATAGCCTACAGTGGTAGGGTGCATGTGTTATAAAGGGTTAGTTAGTTCACTTAATACTAGTAGTTTCTTAGTTTACTAACTAACTAACTAACTAACTAACTAACTAACTAACTAACTAAGATCAGCAGCATCTTTCAGCAGTTTTTCTAATTAGAAAAGTATGAGGTTTCATGTATCTGGTGTTTTAGATAAATCTACCAACCAAATTGCCAAAATGAATCAGCCAATCTGAACATTCACAAGTTGACTATTAAACAATTTAATTCTGAATTCTGGGAACTAACTAATCAGTGTATGAATCCATGAAAATAAGAACTGTTGTGTTTTTGTTACCCTAGTATAGGAGCCGTTTATGTCTCCATAGGCAGCGGGTCCTAATGTATATTCGCCATTTGGTGGACACTTTTATCCAAAGCACCTTACAATACCATGAGTGCATTCATTTTGGTTGCAAGCTGCAACCTCACCACTAGATGCCACTAAATCCTACACACTGTACCTTTAAAAAGGCTTATTTGAAAGATGAGCAATGTTTAACAACTACAATGCAGAGCAGACATTCATAGTAGTAGATACATTTAGTGTCTCACACATGTGTGTGTGCGCACACACACACACACACACACACACACACACACACACACACACACACACACACACACACACACACACACACACACACACAACACACACACACACACATTCTGCTCTTGTGATAAGAGCCTCTTTCTCATAGTGCTTCTTGGTATGTGTGTGTGTGTGTTTTCCATGTCTACATCGAAGGCCATAATAACATAATGCACTCCTCCACTTCCCCATTATCTCATGTTCATACTTTGACCCCCTGAATGAAACACAACAGGCTTCTCTCTGAGTTTTTTCTTGGAGTGGTTGACTCACTGTGAGCTAAATACAATATGGAGGAACATGGCTTTGAGCATCCCAACAGTCGTGTAAAAGAGGAGAAAATATTTTCACAAGTCAAGTCAATTTTACAAATGTATTTGTATAGCCCTTTGTGACGGCTGGGGTTCCACCTGCACATGTTCTGCTAAATGCAGGTGTGGCTGATAATTGGGCTGCTTGGAAGAGTCCATTTCAATTTACTCATAGGGGGGAAATGGAAAGGCTTCAATCATTATTTTGGTGTTACACTTTTTTCTCCCCACTTTCAGTGTTTTCGATCCAGGTACGCATTGGTGGAGAATGCGGTGGTCATGTGACTCGGGAGCTTCAGTGCGCACCTGCATCATTTCAGGTGGCCAGCGTTGTCCCACAAGGAACACTCCTGCGCTGCCAATATAACAACACAGACTAAAATTATACTGGGAGGGCTATTCCTGGATGTACATTATTATATACTACTCTAGGTTAGATTGACCCAGTTTGTTTTCCCCAGCAGTAGTTTGGTAGGTAGGTGGGGCAGATTGTCTGGCAGCTGCAGGGTTGCTGGTTCCATGCCCGGCTTCTCCCAGCCAAGGGGCCGAGGTGCCCCTTAGCAAGGCATCTGACCCTCAGTGCTCCTTAGGGCTGTTGCCGTACATACATGGTCCACACCTCTTTCAGTATATGAATGTGTGTATGTGAGGTCTTTATGGTCAAAGCCTATTGAAACAATTGAACTGAACGGTTCAAAATGCTACTTCCATTTGTCATTGAGCTTCCAGTGCTCGCAGAGCATTTACGGATAACTTAGCACAACGGTAAGTCAACCAACACGAATGTCTGCTACAACGGGAACAATGTCTCTGCCGTTGTCTATACCTAGCTAGCCATCGAGCTAGCATGAGGCGGTGCTACTCTTGTCGGACGTGCCAGGAAATTGTGACTGATTATGGGAGTGTGAGCCGATACGTTAACATTAAGCCGTACAAGACGGAACATATGCTGTGAGTAGAGCATCTGTCGACCTTCAACGTTGTGTAATCATACAGGACATCAGTATGATTCCTTATAATATATTGATCTAAACGTTGGTAGCAGAGACACGTTATAGGAATAAGTAAATAGCTAACGGCTTGAAATCTACAAGCTAATTTCTATCACGCATGGGGAAAACAGTGGGGTGAAATGTGTGTATTAGAGACAGCAAGGCAGCAGACAGCTGCTTTTGGTTTGGGACACAGCCTCTGTGTACTGCTCTGAAGCAATTACCCGATTAACTAGCATGCTACCCATCAACTAGCAATCAGGCTAACTAGCTAGCACGCTAACCGACCCATAATTACTCCCAATTAGCATGGGTAGATGGACACTATCATCAGATTGGCAACTGCTCAAGTCAGTCACCCACAAAAGTTTAGTAAAAAAGCAATATATGTTGTATCTGAATATTCTGACATGTTTTAACAGTTTAATAGCTGTTATGTACCACTGGACAGCTTTTATTATTAAGCTTTGAGCACGACTAGGGCATCTTAGGACAGGGGGGTTCTTGTTAAGATTAATGGACTATCATCAACTTCAGCAAACATTACAACCTAACAGTCTTATCTTCTGCCCTACATTCTCTATCCCCAGACCCTCTTTTAATTTGAACTTCTGAATCAAATTATAGACATGAAAATCCATCCAAAGCAAGGAGAGGAAAGCGGGGGTAGGGGGTGGTTATAATGCTATTTAAAAAAAAAGTTTTGACACTGAGCCAAGTATTCACAGCCAGAAAAAAATGCTGTTGTTTCACTCCAACACGAACCAATCATCCTCATGACAGTTCGGGCAAAATGTCAAAACATTCTCCTATACCATTCTCGGCACACTAATACATTTTTACCCATGTCAGCCTATTAATACAATCTTTCCACACTCTGTCCTGCACACTTCCCTACCAGGAACATCATCTTCATCACCTTCAGAACATCAGCTTCTTCATCTCCACACACATGCACAGGTTTGTTCAGAATAAACCAAAACATCTAATCCAAGCGAACAGCAATCAAGATCACAACATTAGGGAACTCCAGGGATCGACCGCACGTCCGTCGTCTCCACTCACACAGACATGAAGTGGGCAGGGAGAATAGGGTTGCTAGACTACCTGGGACCCCAGTAATGCCAAGTCCGGATAGGAAAGAAGAGGATAAAACACACACACACACACTTCCTAGTTCTACCCGTGACGCCTGGAGCATTCTCAAGTGTGACATCACTGCTGTAGCGTCCAATGGCTATGCAGTGATCACAATCTGATTAATTTACCCCTTTGTTTAGCTAGAAAATGACCTTTAGAAAAAGCTTTAGCGTTTACTGACTTTCATACAGAAACATAACTGTGCGGGACTGATGAAGAATAATTTATTTTAGGACACTTCTTGACAGCAAAGTATTTGATTGAATTAAGGCATGGTCATGGGAAGACACATGGGAGCATTAACCAAGCATCTTCAATGAGACAGTGGGTGTACATGATTCTTATACGGAAACTTTCACATTGTGGGCAGTAACAACTAAGGAAACAAAAGGTGAGGGGAGGGACCATCGTGGAGAGTTAAGTGTTGGCCAGCCATGGCTGGAAAGGACAAGTTAATTTACAATACACTATGGGGGGGGGGGGGGGGGGGGTAGACATAAACGCTAGACAACTAAAGGAATCTACACAATAAAGAAGTGAGTAAATTAGCAAGGCCTCAATGCCAGTTTCGTGGCTCCAGTGACAATGCGACTGCTACCTAACTTAATACCTTTCATCTGGGGAGAGAAAGAGCGATACGTCATAGGTACAAAGATACTTTATACAATTAGTATTTATTTAAGGTTTATTTAATTAACTATATGCTATAGAAGCTGATGTATTTGATGTGTTGTTATAGTTCATATATTCCACGACAGGGACTATTAATACACCCTAATCCACATCCTCAATCACACCACATCATCCACATCCAACAACAACAACAACAAGTTCCTAATAATAACTCAGAGCGCTTCCGTTTTTTTCCATTAATATTGGTTTGTTCCATGGTCCAGATGGCAGCCAGCTTCTCCTCCCACACCAGAGGCGCCCAGAGGAGGTAGCAGGTGCGTGCCGAGTCGTAAGAAACCCCCTGCACAGTTAATTTCCCAACAATAATCATCCTGACTAAACCATCACCTGTCAAGATACATGACTTACTAAAGATAGTGCTGAACTTCTGCACGAGAGGTTATGCTTTAACATGCTGTTAAAGCATAACAGCATGTTTATTCAGTTATTTTATATGAGAATATGAAGATGCTATATTAAGAATGCCAAGATCTATGAATATGCTTCTGAGAAACTCACATCAAGTCCCACCTGAAGTTGACCTCACTAATACGGTTTTTGTATAATACATAAATTATCTTATATTGTGCTTGGGCATACAAATCCCACACCTCTGATTTAAGTGAATTGCAGAGTCAAGATGGAGAGCTCTTCAGTGAAAGTAGGTAAACACAGCACAGCAGGTATCACCTCCGTAAATATATTAAACAATCTGTTCACTCAAAGACCAGCTTCTAGCGAAGCATACAGGATAAATAAGGAAGGGAGGTCTATGTGTGCAAAAGGTTGGTATGTTGATTAGAATGGATAGCCATGGCTGAATGGCTCCATACCAAATAAAACATAATGATAAAACATAATAATAAAACATAATGGCTTGATAACAAATAAAAGCATGTTGGCGCAACAAACCATGTGAAATGGTTTCTTGTATGCTAAGAAATACCGTGGTATCTACAGGAACAAGGAACAGTGTCTGGGCTTTGAGAAGGAAACTCAAGTCTTCAAGGCCAGCTGTGACTGAACAGAAAAGCAGACAACTGTCTGACAGAATACACCATTGAGCCGGAGCCCATCTGTGCCCTTGCAACACTGAGGCAGCTTGTGTTATGATACGAAAGTTAACCGTCTATAAAGAGCAGAGTGGTTCCCAACCATATATGACTCATGACCCCATTTATAGGTCTGAAAGTGTTCGCCACGGCCAAATTGAAAACACAAATCGCTTTAACCCAATCAACATGTGCCTGTAATATCAACGTCCCAGTGAACGTGTGCGCATCGTGCTAATGTGGCTGCGAATCCTAAGGTGGTTCTGTTCGTTCAAAGATGCACCATCAAAAAATCTCTAGCTTATAAGTCAGCAATGTCTTTCAACCCCATATGAATACCGGACGACCCCAAGCTGCTGAGTTTCTCTCAGACTTACGGCTTTTTTGTTGCCAACTCTCTTGAGAAGACTCAAAGAGAGTTAGTTGTAAGTACAGCAAAATCCTAAATCAATGCAAGTATACCGTAAGCTAGGCTAATGAAAACTTTCACCATGATGACAAATAATTTCACTATGAATTACTAAACAACGACCAAAAAAAACATGACTACCAACACACTAACTAACATTCCAATGCTGCTATACGCTTCCAAGATGGTCGCCGTCATTGCGATGTGACGTCACGGCGTACGAGCCCTATAGCCTCTGAGCCAACTGCCTCCCAGAGACGAGTCCTCTATGGACCACACAATGGCTCATTCTGGACCGTGTGAGAAACCGCACTTCTGTCACACAATGGAGCTGAGCCGTGCCACAGCGGACGCTGCGCTCACAAGGCTAGCATTCAAGGGTAGGTTCAAAACGTAGAGGGGGAGGCGAGGGGCGAGGGGCGAGGGGGGGAGGGGCGAGGGGCGAGGGGCGAGGGGGGGGGGGGGGGGAGGGGCGAGGGGGGAGGGGCGAGGGGGGGGGGGGGGGAGGGGGCGAGGGGCGAGGGGCGAGGGGGGGGGGGGGGGGGGGGGAGGGGGCGAGGGGCGAGGGGGGGGGGGGGAGGGGCGAAGGGCGAGGGGGGGGGGGGGGGAGGGGGCGAGGGGTGAGGGGGAGGGGCGAGGGGCGAAGGGGGGGGGGGGGGGGGGGGCGGAGGGGCGAGGGGGGCGGAGGGGGGGGGGCGAGGGGCGAAGGGGGGGGGGGGGGGAGGGGCGAGGGGCGAAGGGGGGGGGGGGAGGGGCGAGGGGTGAGGGGGGGGGGGAGGGGCGAGGGAAGGGGGGGGGGGGCGAGGGGCGAGGGGCGAAGGGGGGGGGGGAGGGGCGAAGGGGGGGGGAGGGCGAGGGGGCGAGGGGGGGGGCGAGGGGCGAGGGGGGGGGGGGGGGGGGGGAGGGGGGGGGCGAAGGGGGGGGGGGGCGAGGGCGAGGGGCGAAGGGGGGGGGGCGAGGGGCGAAGGGGGGGGGGCGAGGGGCGAAGGGGGGGGGCGAGGGGCGGGGGGGGGGGGGCGAGGGGCGAGGGGCGAGGGGTGAGGGGTGGGGGGGGGGGGGGCGAGGGGCGAGGGGTGGGGGGGGGTGGGCGAGGGGTGAGGGGGGGGGGCGAGGGCGAGGGGTGAGGGGGGGGGGGGTGGGCGAGGGGTGAGGGGGGGGGGGGCGAGGGGCGAGGGGGGGGGGGCGAAGGGCGAGTGTTTGTGAGTGCTGTGTTTCAGTCATGCTTTGGCTATGAACACAGCACACGCCTGAACCGTATGGCGTTTCAAAAGAGAGAGCGAGGGAGAGAGAGAGAGGGGGGGGGGGGAGGGAGGGGGAGAGGGGAGAGAGAGACGCAGCGAAAGAAGCAGAGGGAGAAAGGGGGAGAGATAGAGGGAGAGAAAGGGAGAGGGTGAGGGGGAGAAGAGAAAAAGGGGGGGAGAGAGGACAGAGGAGGAGGAGACAGAGAAAAAGAGGGGGAGAGAGACAGAGGAGGAGGAGACAGAGAAAAAGAGGGGGGAGAGAGACAGAGGAGGAGGAGACAGAGAAAAGAGGAGAGAGGGAGAGAGACAGAGGAGGAGGAGACAGAGAAATGAGAGAGAGGGAAATAGAGAGAGAGTGAATGGGAGAGAGAGAGACTAAGAGAGGCAAAGAGAGTGGTAGAGAAAACAGAGGGACAGAGATAATGAGAGAGAAGAAGAGAAAACGTGAGAGGGAGAGCGGGAAAGAGATCACAGATGAAATGGTTGACAGCAGGTTTTCTTTTAAACAGATAGGAAAGCTGCCTGCGTTCTGCTAACGCCAGCAAGTGATCCACGCTTGTAGCGCTAGCAGCTAGCATGAGTGTGTGTGGGCGTGCTGCACTGCAGCAGAGATGCCACCGTTATAGAGACTTAGCATCACCCCCCCCCCACACACACACACACACACACACACAAACACACGCGCACTCACACACACTCCCAGACACACTCCTCATACATAATAACAAAGTGTTGGGGAGATGGATGGAGCAGTAACTTTGAGGGTTACTTTCCCACCCAGACAGTGAGTCTTACTACTGATAAAAGTATTTCTCTCAACTCACTCTGTTCCCAGTTTATTGGACCTCTATATGGGCTGATAAATTATATTTATTAGAGGGTACATTAAATATAGCCTACTATGTGTATACTATAAACTTTAATATACGAGTGTATTAAAAAACAGCTGACGTTGTTGACTTGTGACATCTCTCATTTTGTCCTTCCACGTAGTTGGGTGGGAGATGCGTATGTGGTGTGTGTGTGTGTTTGTGTGTGTGTGTGTGTGTGATTGTGTGAGTGTGTGTTTAAAATAACAGTACAGTCTTTGACGTGTTTGAGGTTGGTGCAAATATAGAATATGATTCATTAAGGAGATCGCAACTGATTTAGGAATGTATACTTGGACATTATATATATGTATCTTTTAGAGTATATTTATACATTTTCAAGTAACCAACAGAACCATTTACAAGCGGCAGGGCTTTACCTCTCATTTGACACATGAAAGGAGAAATAAATATTTCACTCAGTCTATAATTCTCGCTCTGCCCTCTGTGTCTCTATATCAATAACCTTGTTATGCCTTGGCCGCTGTCAGCTAAAGTGAGCTGTCTCCCCACCCGCATGTACACACACACACACGCATGCACATCCGGATACACAAACACTGCGAACACATATACACATGCACAAGCATGCATGCACACGCACACCGACACACATGCACACACACGTACACACACACACGTACACACACTCACGCCAGCACACATACACATATTCTTATTTCGCAATTGATAGTTTTGCAGTGTTGCAGTACAACCATCAGATGCACAGTGATCACTTACGTGCACGTATACGCGTCCACGCGCGCACGCACCCACACACACACACACAGTCTCATGTATGCACGCACGCACACACACACACACACCACACACACACGCATGCACACACACACACACACACACAGTCTCATGTATGCACGCACACACACACCACACACGCATGCACACACACACACACACACACAATGTCGCTTTGACCAGTAGGACAAGCTACATCTGGTTCAACTAGGTGTTCAGTCTAGCGCATGTGTCCTCATCTCATGTCTTGCTTTGTTATGATATCACTTCTTACTAACTCTGGAATGTCTATGAATAACTGCAGTCGTCATCGACCTACCTGCTCCCTCCCTCTCTCTCTCTCTCTCTCTCTCTCTCTCCCTCTCCCTCTCTCTCTCTCTCTCTCTCTCTCTCTCTCTCACTCTCTCTCTCACTCTCTCTCTCGTCTTTCATCCTTCTCTCTCCCTTCTCCCAAGGTTTCCTCTCGCGTGAACTCAACTCCTTGACTCAGCTTTTGGACCAAAGTTGGAGCCAGCAGTGTCAAGGTGTGGTTTCCAAAAACCTTTAACTCCAAAGGGTATTGTAGGGGTAAAAATGTAGTCCTATACTCCTACATCATTTGTATTATTGTTATTATTATTATTATTATTATTATTATTCTTATAATTATTGTTATTATTATTACTGTATCTAGCTTGTTAGCCGCACTATAGGGAAACCCACTTTTTAAGCTGCTTGTTCAGATGGCCACAACTCATTATTACTAGTAATACTATTTATTTTGCATGTTCATATTTTACATTTGTATCTCTTTAACTCTTTTTTCCTGTCCTGTACTTATGTGGGACCCCAACATTTCCTGAGCTAGTACATACTATCTTACATGACAGCTGTATTTCTTTACAACGCGGTCATAAAGATTGGTCACAACGATTCTTGCGAGAGCCCCACCAATCATGGGTATCAAAGCGAAGGCTGGCCTACTTAACCGCACCGCTCCCCAGCTCCACAGCACCCAGTAAGCATTAGATGGAGCGACCCAGAGGAGGCCCGCCGGGTTCATATAAGGTTAAGATAAGGTTTAAAATACAAATACAGGGGAAAACAGTCTAGTGGTTTACAAACAAGCTTGAAGGCATATTGCGTGTGTGTTTTTATGTGTGTGTGGAGTGTGCTGTGTGTGTGTGTGAGTGTGTGTGTGTGTATGTGTATGTGTGTGTGTGGTGTACAACACGTAGGTGTGATATAGAATCACTAAAACCCTATGTGGAAAGGTTTCAATGAAGATGGTGTTGCGAACAGCCTATGTGTTGGTGTGTTAACTCGTATTTTTCAGATTTTGTATATCAGTTATTCTTAAATGAATGTCAGTTATGCTGTATGTTCTATTGTATTTTCTTATATAGGCAAATTCCTTGTATGTGGTCTATGGTGACCTATTTTTTGAATTCTGATTCCAGGGTCCATAAAGTCCACAAAGTAGTATGTTTCCGAGTACTTTGTTCCAACCTTGTGGATTCCCTAATTGGCAGCAGCCCCAGAGAGTATCAGCTAATGAGAGAGATCAGCTGGCCCGGACCACCGGACCCCAAAGTGACTGACAGCTATTAAAACCACAGAGCTCAGAATAGCCTGAATGGGGCTATTTGATTCATTTTGGGCTGCAGTAGCCTTATTTTTAGTGTGCCACTGTGCAGGTCTGTGTGTTTGGGTCTTACTGATCAGATCAAAACCCTGGGCTGGATTAGGACCGCTGGGATGCGGAGGGAGGAAGCGGACGTTATTATGGGGCCCATGAATGAAATAAGAAGTCCATTGCTAGGCCACACATACAGTAGATATCGGGAATGAGTCCGAATCAATAGAATCAATGGCTACATTTATACATTGGACACATTGGTACATTAGCTACCGCTGCTACATTCACTACATTGCTACATTGTGGCATATGGCTAGATAGCTGTTCTTACTGTAATTAGTCTGATTGGCCTGTTTCTTAATGTTACATCATAGTAATTCAGCAGATGCTTTCATCAAAGAGACTTACAGCGAAATCAGATACATGTAATTAAAGAGCAGGTAGGGGTTAGCGCATCTTGCTCAAAGGATGCGTACAGGTAGGGCTGAGGTCAATTAGGATCAACCCCATAAGGTTTGAGCTGAGAATCATACACCCTAGCACTACACTGTCCAGTCTTGTAGTTAGCGCGTGTGTGTGTGGCGAAGCGGGAACACAAGACAAACTGAATTGTGCTGAGCTAGCAGCAAGAGCTAATACTAACTGTTGCTACACAGACACTCCTCATCAACTTTGTTTGTTCACCTCCATTCCAAGGGCCCTGGCTTCAACTCGGAACTGGCTTTTGGAAAGCCATTAGCCGTGTATGAACGTCACCGCTAACCCTGGCTCCCTGGATCAGCACGCAGTTTGTTTTTCACCCCCGCCTGTGTGTTCCTCGGAGGCCGTGTTATTTAACAGGGAAGACAGGGGTTGGCCGGGGGCTTTGGCCGGCGGCCCTTTAGTGAATTACTGTGTGTAAGGGGCAGCCTCCACAGCAAAGTAATTGGGCTCTTGGGAGATGAACCTGTATTTTGTAGCCGCTTCCTTGTTGGCCTGGGAGTTTCGTGCGCCGCGGGAGGGTTTTTGAATGCTATATACTTTTAAGACGGCGTCTCTATGGACTCTGCTGGGGTCTGCCCTTTCATACGGTCCATGTAATACGTGTACATCATGTATCAGCTTTTACAGAGCGGCTTCCTCCATCGTGTAGCGTTGCACAAAAGGATACAGTAAGTTCACGTATTGATGACTCACAGGTGATACTTATACGGTGTGTATGCTGTGTGTGTCTGTGTGTGTCTGTGTGTGAGTGTCTGTGCGAGACAGAGAGACGAGAGACAGGAGAGAGAGAGAGAGATTCATGAGGTAGGTAACGGAAAGACAGCTGGTTTAATTGATGAGTGTTTAGGCTGACATCCATGTGTCCCACGACCCCTTGTTAAGCAAATTACATAAAAAAATAGTCCTACCAAAGAACGAACGGTGCCTTCTACAGCAGAAAGGAATCGCTTGATGATTGAAACCAAAATAAACAGTAGCTTTTTAAAAAGTCGCAAAACCGGCTGCAATAACATAAAACCAGCAAAACATTGGTCCGCCATGATGCCACAATGATTCAACTCTAGGGTTCTGGTTCCGGATACAAGTCTTTCGCAAAAGCCATTATGTGTGTGTGTTGTGTGTGCGTGTGTGTGTGTGTGTGTGTGAGCCTGTCCGCAGGGCTTGGTCCTGCTTCAGCTCTGGGATCAATTGATTTTCCTGCATTACGTAATGTAACGCTAATGCTTGTTACACATGCAGTCAGTGTGTGTTGCTGGTCCGCTCTTTTTTTTCCCA
>JAOPHQ010004980.1:0-56505 GCA_030340625.1 Merluccius polli
CTTGGATGCTACGGGGCACCCTAATAGGCACTCGGTGGGGCAGTGGAGCCTGTACACACAGTACACACACACGCAGTACACACACACACACAATGTCCCAATTAAACCCCGGGAATAGCCTGGTAGCGGCACGTACTATATGATTATTATTACTGCTACTTGAGACCACTCACCCCGCCCACTCTCTCAAAGTGTTCCCCGTCCCTCTGGAAGTCAATGAGCTGTCCGTTGAAGGCCCAGGAGAAGGAGACGTCAAGGGCCGGGTCGCAGGCCATCTGGCAGGGCAGCACGATGCTTTCGCCAACGATGATCTCCATGTTAGTGGGCCTCAGGGTAATCCGAGTGGGCTCTGGCCGGACCACAGCACACAGCAGCAGACATATGCGTGTTAATTTTGCGGGGTGGGGTGGGGTGGGGGTGGGGGTGGTGTTAAAACATAGGGGCCCAGTGGGACCAACGCCACCATGCTGCTTTTCTAGCGTTTCAATCAAATTACATTTTATAATTTATTGCTGTAGAGTGTATATTTAAGGTATTTGTTTCTTTGTGTAATAACAGATGCTTTTTGTATTGCGAATTTTGTTATTCTGAACTTCACTGCGCCCACATATGAGGGAAAAAAATCAGCGTATGTTAAAAACTAACCTGGCAATGAAACTCTTTATGCTTCTGAATAGGCTAACGCTAGTAACACCGTCTGTTGCAGTTGTTGATGCTAACTGAACTGGGCTGGTGGATTCAAAATCAATCTATTAACAACATTTAATGCAATTTCCAGTCAGTTATTGGGGCTGGTGCATTTGAAACAAGATTACGGACATATGTCGACCAGATTGAAATAGAAGCAGGGAAGTTTTAGCCTTGCCGGGGAAAGGTCATTGTAATTAAATCCCACAACTTTAAAATGCTTGGCCTTTGGTCTGCGAGAGGAAGGAAAACCTAATAGACACATTCACTTGCACATACACACACACACACACACACATACACCAGAACAACAAAAGCACACACATACGCAACGCACTGCACAAACACGGAGTAATATGTTAACTGTAACCTCTACTTAGAAATACTGTAATTTAAGCTCTGTCATGCGCCGGTACCATTATATTACATTACACTTGCCCTGCCTTACATCCTAATGGACGCCTTACAAACACAGCACCACAGTCGCAACACACCGTCGCCCTTTAGCTGTGTAGCACCGAGACCCTGATAGGCAGAAGGGAGTTAGGTTAAGGTTGGGGAGGATTTTTTTGTGGGTGCCGAGCGGTACGGCCCACTGCACACGACCTCCTCACCGGTGATTAGCAGCCTCCCAGTGGTGCTGGCGCTGCCAAACTGGTTCCTGGCGACGCACGTGTAGCTGGCCGAGTCGCGCTTGGTCACGTTGGCGATGCGCAGCGCTGCGTTGGGGAGCAGGTTGATCCTGAGGGGGGGTACAGCACCCAGGGGACAAGTGACCATACACGATGTAACCAAGGCAATGCTTTTCACACGTCACTGACCAAATAACGAGAACAAATACTGAGGTAAAGTGGAGATAGATAGATAGATAGATAGATAGATAGATATAGATAGATAGATAGATAGATGATAGTAGATAGATAGATAGTAGATAGATAGATAGACGATAGACAGATAGAACCCGTGAGTCAATATGGCTTCTCACCATTACATCACTAACTACAATACACATTCATTTCGCCTTTTAGACCTACCAGTAATACTTATGAGGGGAAGAAATGGTTCCACCAACCCCAGTTTTGGTACGATGCGGTATGGTGGGGTCATGCTGCACCAACATTGTATTCAGATTTTCTTTTCCATTAACTCTTATAACAGTAAACTACATGGACAGCTGGTCTGTTCAGCAGCATATTGCCCACCACCCACTCATTGTTTTCCGATGGCGGAAAGGGTCGCCTGCCAATCTCAGAGAGGGGAGGAAGGGTCTCGCTTCGGAGATTTGCAGTACAGTCCAAAAGCCTGACTGTTTTGAGGTGAGCTGATATGGCGTGTTTTAAACATGCCTGACCAGCGACGTATAACAGTGTCGACCGCACCGCAAGGGAGGCATCACTTAATTTTATGTGGATATATTTCCCAACAATACATTCGGTGTATATGCCACTGGTTTATGTCTATACATCACATACATTTATTTTTTACCAGCTACAATAACTGGGTTCATGTATTGTTCGGTTCGCAGTACGTACCGATCGAGTGCACCGTGGACCTGGTAGGACCTACCGTGCGGTTCACATACGCATACATGTACTGTCTTCACCCCTAATAATTATAGAATCAATTTTTATCTTTTTATCTTCCCACCAACTGATTCATCACCTTATAGATCCCACATGCTAACGCGGGTGCTAATTGCCCCTCTCCCCATTTCATCAGGGTGTATTTAGCCCCAGTGACCCTAGTACCAAACACTATTAGCATAATTACACAAGTGCACCACCTGTGGTGAGACAGGACTGTGAGCCTGCGTTAATATCAGATCCCATGGACCTGTAGATCAGTGCCCCCCCCCCCCCCCACCGCCCCATCAGTATGGCTCAAGAATCCCTTTCATAATTGCCAAACCTACAACTGTTTTCCTTTGAACTAATATTCTACTATCATCTCATTGCATCCTTATTAATACTATAAATGTATGAAGCGGAGGTGTATTACTATCAATCAGAAACACATCCATCTATTAAATATTTACCAAAATTACATAATCCTTTTTTCGTCTAGGTGAACAAATCAAAAATATTTACAATACAAGTAAACCCGCCTTCTGGAACCTGCTCACGTACCACTATCGCAGAGGTCAGGAATATAATTTCAGTGATTGTGTAACCCAGGGCAAAACTGTTGCAATTGCACATGTCTGACAAACAAGGCTGACCCCACTAGGGCTGAACATAGTTTGTATTAATGTCAAAATAGAATTTTACACAAAATAATTGTACATCGTATATTTCTCGACACCCTGCCCTATAGGGTATGCGTTACCCCCCATTGGTTTGGGAAAGTCACTGCTGTGACGCCCCCACTCTTCCTACCTGTCGGTCTTTCTGCAGGATGTCGTTGCCCTTCTTCCAGAGGCTGGAGGCTGGCGGGGGACGCCCTGGGGCAGGCAGTCCAGGGGACACCCTGGCTGCCAGAGAGGGCTTTGAGCACCGGCCTGCAGGGCACTCCTGGAGAAGCTGGGTGGTGAGGCTGCAGGGAGGAGAAGAAGGAGGTGGGGGGAGGGGCAAGATGGAGAAAGAGAAGGAAAAAATGATTTCTAACATCTTCCTCTGTGACCCTATCACCACCTATAGCTCTATCTATATCATCAATATCTTCTGTGTCCCTGTCATATTAATTATACCCTACATCTTCTCTATCCATCATATATATCCATATCTATATCTTCAATATTTGAAGTAAGTCACCGTTTATTTATAGAGCACCATTTAAAAACAACGCAAGTTGACCAAAGTGCTGTACAGAATACAATCCGACCAGAAACAAAGCTTATGAATTGTTCACTGGACAGCCAGGAGCCCCAGATTAGATGAGCTGAGAGTCCTGGAGGTGCCGTATGGGGTTAAAAATTCAGAATATAGAAAGGGGCCCTGCCCATTAAGGGCTTTAAATCAAGTAGAACCCTTTAAATCCCTGAGCCAGTGGAAGCCAGTGGAGAGAGGGCCAGAATGGGGCTAATATGGTCTCTCTTCTGGGCACTCATCAGAGTCTGGCAACGGCATTCTGGAACAATTGCAGGCAGGATAGGGGACGACTGTCTAATCTGTGTACAGGGAATTGCAGTATTCTAAGTGGGAGGAAATGAAGGACCTGATTTAAGCAATAGTGCAGAGCTGAAAAAAAGCTAAGCTTTTACTACTGCATTGACCTGCTTGTCAAATTTTAGGGCAGCAGAGTCAAATATCCCTGAGGTTTTTAACATGGGGTTTGACAAAATGTATTTGGTGGAGTCAGATGGGCCAAATAGGACAACTTCAGTCTTGCTCTCATTTAACTGCCGGACCATCTTGTGCCAGAATGGGACCTAGGATTAAACCCTGTGGGACACCGCAGGAGAAAACTAGCTGGGGGAGAGGACCAATTGCCTAAGTTGACCAAGAAGCTTCTGTTGCTGAAGTAGGATGGAAACCAGTTTAATGCAGTGTCAATAACACAAACCCCCATACTGGAGATGACTGATTCAAATGTTATGGTCTGCAATATCAAACCACTGCACTGAGGTCTAGTAGAATCAGTGCGACACAATCACCGGAGTTGGGAGAAGGAGCAGGTCATTTGACGCTCTCAGCAAGGCAGATTCTGTGCTATAGTGGGTCCTAAAACCAGAATGGAATTTTTCCATTCCAATATGTTATTTTGGTGTACATAGGGCAGGAATTAATAGAGGATTACCTTTTCAAGAGCTTTTGATAAGAATGTGAGTTTAGAGATTGGGGCTATAGTTGCTAGGCAGGGTGGGGTTTAAACTGTTTTTTTTTCAAGAGGGCGGGTACCACTGCGTGCTTGAAGCAGGTTGGACCAGTACCAGTGACCAGGGAGCTGTTGATTATGGAGAGAATGCTTGGACCAGCTGTGTCAAATACCTCCTTCAAGAGAGAAGTGGGAACAATATCAACCTTAATGAACCAATCTTAATGAGGGGAGGGTACACGAGAGAGGGGCTAAAAGCTGTCCAAGTTGGATCAATAGACCAGTGAGACAGCTAGGTCCTGGGTGGAGGGGGAAATATTTAATCTGATGTCCTCAACTTTAGCGAAAATCCTTGCACTTAGCTGGTGTTAATGGCATTGAATAAGACCCTTGGGAGTTGTTGGTGATGAGGTCAGAAAAAGTATTTTGCTCTTGCTGCCTTTACCACATCCTAATAGTTGCGATAAGAAATTCAAGGGAAATTTCAAGCTTAATCATGCTTCCATATCGCTCTGCTTTTCTGCACTCCCTCCTAAGGGCTCTAGTGGCATCATTAAGCCAAGGCATGCTTTTAGGTTGAGGGTTTTTTTTTATTTGAGGGGGGCAATAGAGTCAAGAATAGAAAGGCAGGTGGAACTTAAATAAGACATTAGATAATTGTTCTAAGGTGGGGAGGGGAAGCCTCAATAGTGCAGGTATTAGGAGCCGCTATGAGGGCATCAGAGAACGTATTGCAGTGACAGCAGGGAGATGAGGTTTAGTTGGAGAAGAAGGTATACAGGCATCAAATACAATAGTCATAAGGGGTTTAGAGGGGCAGCAAACATGTATATTGAAATCACCAAGAATCAGGACTGTCAAAGTTGGGCATGGTGTTTGAGAGAAAGTTAGGAAATTGTGGGATGAATGTCTGTGTGTATTCTTTTGGGACGATAGACGAGTGCAATCAAGAAGGTGTTTTGCAGGCTTACTTTAATTAATTGCACCTCAAAGCCAAAAAAAATACGGCAAGACCACCACCTAGTCCGGAGGATCTAGGCATACTAAAAAAGGTACAGTCATCAGGACAGAGCTCAGTAAGTGGAGCAAGCTCATCAATGTTAAGCCAAGTTTCTGTCAGCAGGTAGAAGTCCAAGCCCATGGGTGATGAAAAAGTTATTATGAATAAAAGTCTTGTTTGAAAGAGATCTCGCATTGATCAGAGCCATTTTTGCCACCGCAGGTGAAGATATGCTTGAGAGCAGAGGGGAGAGAGCTGGGACATTCAGACAATATTCAATTATTTACATTTGCTTAGGGGGGGTGGAATATATTTTTTTGGTTAGCTGTAATTGTGACAGGGAGAGGAAGGGTGCATTGAGACTACCATACAGGTAGGGAGAAGCTAGAGGGGGAAATAAACTGATGTCCGGCACTGCAGCGGCAGTGGGGGTGGTATCTGATGCCCCCACATCAGCTCTCGTTCGGAGTAATGACCATTCATTTCGGCCTGCAGGAGTCTCCGGGCAGGCTGGCTCCAGTGCCGTTGTGTGTTGAGGGCAGCCAGGGAAGGGTGGTCACAGAGGCCGAGATCAGTTGTGACACTGGGGACGCCTGGGTGATGAGGCTGGAGGATTTCATAGAGGAACTAAGTTTTGCCTGGCAGCGGATATGGAGATAAAGCTGTCGATCTGCCTTCGGGTGGTGGGATATCCCTCCTTTAACTGTGAGTATTGATTTTTGCAGTCAACACCACACAGCCATTATAGACCTAAAATGACTAAAATCCTTTATTCAATTAAAAGTAGTGGTGGGCATAATCTCACTGTAATCTTGGACTTAATCTAGATTAATCTAGATTAAAAAGGCTCATCTGAATTCTGCCGAAGGCATTCATAATATGTGTGTGCTACCTAAATAATGACTAAAAGTAAGTCCTTGAGAACGGGGTTTCTCAAGCCAGGCGGCGCATTAAACCAACGGGCTCATCTCCTGTTTCCAAAATGCATCACAAACTGCTTGAGAAAGCGCTGTCATTTTGTGACGCAAGCCGTTGCTGAACCGCATCAATTTCAACAGAGTAGATCGGACCGGGCAGGATGTGAAATAGTAAAAGCCATAGCGCATCCGGTCAATTTTCAAAATAAAACCACCCTCCCGATCGAACATGGCCACCAAATCGTTGTTGTTTATAACTGACTTTGTCTATAGGCTACAGCACAACAACATTAGGACATAACAACAATAAACAACACTAAATACATAGACGCAATACAAGACGCGTGGTCTTGTAGTTCTTGCGTGATCCCCGCGAATCCAGCCACCCTCGCAACGCGTAACCGGGGCAGAGGACGCAGCCATTCCGTGGCGCAGCGGCGCTTACGTCCCCGGTGGAAATCCGGTATAGACCCAGCTCCCAACCCAACTTTGAGAATAGATTAACGGCGATATTTTTTTTTATCGCGCCCGATAAGAGTCTCGCGTTATCGCAGCACGTTAACGCCAATAACGGCCCACCACTAATTAAAAGATATAGTTAAAAATAACCAAAATCCAAAGAGAGTGACTGTGGCTAAAAAACTGGATAAAAAGTAAATTTCTGAGTTTCGGCGGGTACAACAGAGCTTCCTTCATATGTGTCTCTATCATATCAATTATAGCTATACCTATATCATATCTTCTATGTGTGTCCATATCATATCTATATATCTAGATCACCTCTACGCATATGTATGATATATCATATGTATATTTGTATATTTATATCTATATCATATTTAATGTATTCTCTTTGTGTCTGCATGAACCACAGACATACTGCTCAGTCACACAGAAGCCATTGCAGATAAAATCAATACTGCATCGAAATGAGAAAGCCCTGCACCGTGCCACAGAGCAATTTGTGTTAGCACTATCCCCAATCAATACACAAAACGATTGAAAGTAAACGCGAGACACTCCTCTAGATTCACCATTTTCACTTTTCAGTTTTTTTGTAAATGGGAAAAAAAACTGCTAAAGTTTTCCTCTTTTGAGCAGTCTTTTCAAAGCGTGCCCATCCACATTAAATGCCTTCTGTTATGTGCTTGCCCAGACACATTAGCTGGCCAATTTCTGGATCGGGTCACAATCATACTTGTTTTCCCAAATTCTACTCCTATTCAAAAGTCTCTTTTGGTCTTTCTGGTGGGTAAACCTCTCTTAAAATGGAAAGTGCAAAACATTAAAAAATGTAACTGCATTAGTGTGGACATGGTCTTTTTGCTGAGCAGCAGACTGTCTAGGGGTTGTATCGATAGGGAATGATCAAACACAGTGGGCATATGGCAGCTGGGAGGAAGTATGGCAGAGAGGCCAGTGACCCCGAGCACAAACACTATTAGCATAATTGCACAAGTACCCCTGTGGTGAGGACATGAATGCGAGCCAGCGTTAATATCTGTTCCCATGGACCTGTAGATCAGTGTCCTCCCCCCCCCCCCCCCCCCCCCCCCCACTGCAGCCCCGTCAGTATGGCTCAAGAATCCCCTTCATCGGCGCCAAACCACAAATGATTTCTCCACTAGATTCACACTTTCACTTTTACTTTTATGTTTTTTGTAAAAAAAAAAAAAAAAAAGCAGGGATGCGGGGAAGGCAGGAGTCTTACCTAATACCATTAGTTCAGCACTGGAATAAATAACTCCATGTTTGTTTTCTGCCACCACACTGATACATCCCCCGCGTCCCGAAAGGTTGAGGGCTGAGACCGACAGCGCCCCGTTCTCCATCTGCACCGACTCTGCAGAGAGAGATAGAGAGGGGGGGGGGGGGGTGGGGGGGGAAGAGAGATAGGAGGGAGGGAGGGAGGGAGGGAGGGAGGGAGGGAGGGAGGGAGGGAGGGAGGGAGAGCGGGGAGGGAGAGCGGGGAGGGAAAGAGAGAGGGAGAGTGTGAAAACGATAGTTCAACATAAATAAAGAGTGTGATGAGGAAAGATGAAAAGAGAGCAAAGAGCAGAACAGAAAGGGAGGAGGGGGGAGAGAGAGAATGAGAAAGATGGTGGAGAGCCAGAGAGATCGAAGAGTGAACAAGAGAACAATTAGCAGGACGAAAGCGAATGGGAGGAAGAGGTGAGAGTGAGAAAGAGATAAAGGCGTGCGAGAGAGAAAGGGAAGAAAGCAAGAGAGAGTGAAAGAGGGTGCGGTTGAGAGATCTACATATACAGCGCTAGGCCAGTCTATTATGTCCAGAGGGACTGGAGCAATTATTTGTACACTGTAAGGGGAAAGGGACAGTGGTACAAAGAACTAGCGGCCCGCTTGCAGCCTTTCTTTCCTCGTATGTACATATTTATAGGCAGTTGGGTGGGGGGGTGCGGGGGGGATGAGAGAGAGGCAATGAGAGAAACTGCTGACCTGCAGCTTAGATGCGTGGGGGGAAAAAGCAAAATAAATAAATAAGGTGTTCAGCCACAGCAGCACATTAATTGGTCGTTTATTTAGTTCCAATGGCTGTCCAGTGAGGAAGAGCAACAGGGACATGGTCACTGATGTCTTTAGTCATGGCAGGGTTTCATCCTATCAGCTGTCTTATCAGATCCTCGGCACAGCATGCGCCAAAACGGGCGCCGCCGCTAGTTCCGTTCAGTGACACAAAGTTCCTTCCATTCATAATTCATGACAGCAGACGCGAGATGCAGCGGAGAGTGAAATACAAAAGAAAACAAAAACAGCTGATTGGGTGAACACTTCTCCTTACGGTCGTATTAATCACTTCTAATGTTTAAGGTCTACTAACGATTTCAGGTGTGCTTCGCATAGTCATGTTGTTATTTTTATTTTATTTTTTTGGAGGTGAGTCATCATCTCAAAACATAGCAATTGTCAAACTACGCCTTTGGATTTCTCTGAGGTCAAGCAAATAAATACCCACCGATATTATTATTATTCTACAGCAGCTTGACTCATACTTTGAACAATGTTCAATGTTCTGTGTTAGGTCTCCAAGGCTAGAGATTTACACGACTTCCTTACCTCGGACGCCAGAGTCTCGCCGTCTTTCAGCCAGCTGTACGACGGCTTAGGCCTTCCCGTTGGCTTTGCACTCCCAGAACAGGTTCTCCTCGATCGACAGCGCCGTGTCCGTTATAGTCTGAAGCCAGTGGGGTTTGGCTGTAAATTAAAATCAAATAGGGATGAGGATTTTGCATGACAAAAAAGTGATTGTGTAAATCCGAGAGGAGGCGAGGAATGTATTGGATATGGGGGTGTTATATATTAAGAACGACCAGCATGCCAGGTAACAAGACAGCAAGATTTTCACTAAATCACCACAGATCCTAACAATTGTGTTATCAGCATCAGACAGAAATGAGGCTTAGTAAACAGCAATATCGGGTTTGTTGGCAAATAAATATTACATGCTGCATTGTAACCAAACAAGGCTTTACAAAAATTCAAGCCTGAATACAACCTGGAAATGAATTGTGACAAAACCCATAAGATCAGGGCTTTCAAAGGCTAAGTGAATATCCTGTCTTTTATAAAGAGAGATATACCTTAAAACACCGATATTACACTAATATTAAACTTGAATACATAATATGTAGGTGTATCAATATATCCTTTTTATATTAAAATATGAGTTCATATTTGCTTGCATTTTTCTTTGAAAAATGTTCGTACAGATGCAGATACCCCATGTCAGAAAACCCATATTGTGGGCAAATCTCATGGCCATCTCTGTCTTGCTTATTTCACGACATTGGGTCGACTCACCGTGGAAAGAGAGGCGGCCACGTGCCGTGTTCTTGCCTCGGCTGTTCTCCGCCACACACTCATAGGTCCCGGTGTCCTCTTGCTGGAAATTAACAATTTCCAGTACGGCATTGGAGTTCCTCATCTTGACTTTGCCGGGGAAAGGAACGCCGTGGTTCGTCTCCAGCTTATTTCAGGGACCGGGCTGTGACGAAGGGAGTAGGGAGATAATAGCAGTCAGTCAAAGTGAACGAAATACAGTCAGGCGCGCCGGGGTGGAAGCAAAAAAAAAACCCTTTCCAGCTTATTGTTCCTGAGAAATATGTCTGTCAGACATTTCCCACTCACTCACTTTTTTTTTTTTTGGCTCTGAAAAGAAAATTCGACTCACACAGTAGCAAATCGCCCCCCACTTTTCCACATGCTGATGATAATGCCGGGACATGCTATAATTGCTTATATTCTCACATTAGGCAGCACCGTACCCTCTCCTTTCAAGTGTATGTGTGAACGGCACCTTCGAACACACACTTCACACACCACTACACATTTGACTTGGCTTACTTTCCCAGAGCGAAGCATTCCAGTTTCACCATGGATCCCTTAGCAGCTGGAATGGATTCTGGGAAATGAACTTCTATTTTGGGTTCATATTCACCCCATCACCCCTAAGGGAGACAAACAGATGTTACAGGTTTTTTTTCTTCTTCATTACACCATATTATTGTTAATACCACCATTTGGCTTGAACCGCTGATTAGAGGAAAAAGTTCCTCGAGACTACAAAGTTTATTTTTCCATATAGAGGATGTTACATGAGCTGCTGAAAGGTTGGGGAAAAGAAAGAAAATCGGAGGGACTTTATAAAAGATTCACACAGCACACCGGGGGGAGGTTGTGCGTGGTGGAGATTTATCATCAGTGGCAATGTGACTTTATTTCAGACCGTATTTCACATTCAAGTCACTATACCAGGGAAAAGACATCCCTTTTGCACTTTGCTTTGGCCTTTACCATTACCAATTACAACCCCCCACTGTGTGACAGTACCAACTGATTTTAAGGTCAGTTAAACGTTATTGTATGTAATGATAGCTATACACTCATGAAATATTCAGCCATGCATACATATTCCCACAATGCTTTTAGGACCAAATTAGTATATTGTTATTTATTCAGAACTAAAAAAAAGCCTCCATTTATTGAATCGTATTAGCTTCTCACCATCATTTCTAAGGACCAACGGAGTGGGCAGACCTCAGGACTTTCTCTCGGGTGATGGTATTGTTGACAACGCAGGTATAGTTGCCCACGTCAGAAGATTCAACTTTGGCAATATACAGACTCCGGTCTCCTGGGATATAAACCGACGAGTGTCCTTGCTGGACAAAGTAGGGGTACTCATTAAAGATCCATGCAAAAGTCCAGCTCTAGGATAAAGAGAAACCACAAGCACAATTAAAGCATTGGGGGGGGAGGGGGGGTTCAATCTCCTTCCAGTCAATACATGGACTCTTTACTAGGTATCATCAGACGCAATACTCAATTCAACTTTCTGAAGTCCAACCTTCTGTGAGGACATAATGCTCACGTATAAATGAATTCCCTTGATCTTATCTCCCCGGCTATCAAAAAAAACACCAACAACAACTAAGATATGAAAAATGTGTGTAGTATCGGTTTGGAAAAAGTAGAGGGAGAGTAGAGCTGAGGAAAGGGAGCGACACAAATTGGATTACGGTGCCTCACTGGGCTTTTCCTGACACACAGCGCCCCAAGTCCCCACCAGCGGTGTGGCTCATGTACACGTATTCATGCACCTTGTGGATGAATGGATGAATCCACGGCCCTCGCGGTAATGGTGCCAGGTGTGGATAAATGGATGGAAAAATGGGGGGGGATGTGTGGCTGGATGGATAGATAGATAGATAATAGATGGATGGTTGGGTATGTCGTGGGTGAGTGCATGGATGGATCCATGGAATTTAAGGATGGTTAGAGAGATGCTGGATGAATGGATCGTTGCATGGAAGAATAGTTGAACATGTGGATGGATAGTCGGTTGGATGGTGAGGGTTGGGTGCAGAGAGAGATGGAATCCATGGACTGTTGGAATAATGGATGAAGGAATGGATGGCATGATGGTGGGAGGATGGATGGATTACTGATGGATGGGTTACTGACGGATGGGCGGGCGGGAGGGTAGGATGGATGGAAGCATGCCGCGAAAGTCCCCTGCTGCCATCATGCATTACAGTGTCATGCAGAAGAAGTGTGTGCTGCACATTTTTTTGCTGAAATGACGAGAGGCCCCATCATCTACCACTTTAGAGGTGAAGGGTGGCAGTGCACAAGGTGCACACAACAGCTGCCAATCAAATCCAGGCCCCCGAGGGTAACAAGCATGAAAGCTTTGAATTGGATTGAGCATAGGTTGTGAGTGCAGCCGTGCACACATCCACTCATTCTGATTAGGCGAGCACAGGAGTGTAAGATGCCCGACTCTTAGCTATGGGGCAGTACAGCATAGGGCACACGCACAGCACATGCCTTGACTGAGGCAAACACCATTTACAACACGAAAACCCAAGAATTACTCAAAATTGAACTCTCAAGTGTAAACCGGATTGTAGGAAAGTGGAGCACGAAGTAACGCAATCACTTAAGCTTATTGCATTTGAACATGTCTACATATGCAATGTCTACCAGTGGGGATTCTCAGGGACAGGGGACTGTTTGAAAATAAGATGGCACCAAATCTCCTGACAAGTGTTTGTTGTCAAAACTAGGACATAGTGTACTATGGTGACCCTTCATAAGTCTCACAACTCCCCAAATAAATGCATGCCATTAATCTAGAAGGTCATACTTTGTTCATATTCCTTTAAGTTCATCTCATTGCAAACGTACACACAAACAAGTCACAAAGGAGAAGCATACTTAATTCGACCAGACACACAACCTCCAAACTAACTCCAAACTAACTAAAACATAGCATGGCTTCTATTGACATACCTTTTCAAACAAACGTGCTCTAAATTCTTGCAAGCTAATTATTTTGGGATAAATTGCAATTGATTATCTAATTTAGATTTCAAAAGAATTTGAGTGAGTTAAGGCTTCGATTTGAGGAACATAATTCAATTTGTGGTAATGAGGGGACAATTCAAAACAAATAACAATAAAGACCCCTCCCACACACACACACACCACACACACTAACATTGAAGATATGGTTAGTAACTTTCTGTGGAATAAAACTACGCCAGGAATGCTGGCTCCGGGCTGCTTTCAAATGTCTATAAAAACACATTGTGTCACCATTGTGAGTAAGTGGGCAATACTTCATCAGTGGTAACCACAGGATAGAGTTTGCTTCAATGAATGTGACAAGGAAGAATACGATTCGCAGGTTTTTACCGATTATTTTGTTGACAACATAAACTTTTACAGCACAATCTGACACAAAGACCACATGAACAGTGTGGAGAGTTGGGTAAATCTTACCTCCAGAATGTGTAGGAGGTCCACCAGAGCAAAAACCACCCCTTGGCCTTCTCGGACATTAACAGCACTCCTCACTGTTTGGGTTTTGAAGTTTTCAAGGTCTGTAAAAATATGTAAATATGTATATCTAAAAAATCTAGTATCACCACAAGTGTAAAATCATATAGGTTGATAGGTTTTATAGGTCTGAAACCTGCTGGGAGACATCTTGTGAGAGATACAAAATGTCACCCAAGGTATTAGCGCTGCTGATGACATAAGTGCGTGGCCATCACTTGGTGATGCCTGCAACTCTCATATGAAAGAAAGGAAGACAATCAGAACATTTAAACAGTAAGCTGAGATAGGATATAGAACGAGGACCAGAGAAAACCCCACAACCATCCACCATATACACAGAGCTGTGTGGAACAGTTCTGACAAATGAAGAGTTTTCTGTGCCGGACGCAATAAGCAACATTGTGATTAAATTCAGTATGCAATGGTACATGCGACATTCAGAGGCGTCAGCTTCCCCATCAAATCGTCCAGTGCAATGCACCCTTTGTGAGTGAATGAAGAGGGTGTGTTACAAAAAGGAAAAGAAAAATGAGGGCAGGGACAGAAACAGGGACAGGAGAAAATGAAGAGGAAGATTGATAAAACACCTATAGCTCTGTGACTGATGGGGTTAGCAGAGCTGGTGAGAGACACACTCGTCTGTGCCCTGCAGGCTTCTCAGCCCAGAGGGCATCGTGGGTAGGAAACCAAACAAAAGGGAAGGGAGTGTGACCGATAAGAGAAATTAGTAGAATGGGGGAATAGAAGATTATGTGGTGAAAGTGGGACAGGACTGTGGTTAAGATTAATGAGCAGCTCTCTGGTGACCACTGCTGGAAATCCAACACCAGCCAAGTCACGGCGGGACACCAAGACCAAGAGGACCGCAGGAGGGGACGGAGGTGTTGAAATATAGAACAACCAAGTGCACACCTTGATCTACCCACCAACAAATACACACAACACTAACACTGCAACAGATTGAACAACACAAACTAATCTAAACAGAAGATGTTTATTATAATGTCCTGCGCTGATGCAACCCTGGGGGAATGCCCATTAACTCCACAGGGCCTTTTAATGGCTGTGTGAGGTTGGGGGGTGGGGGGGGGGGCAGTGGAACTGATGGCTTCTTCATCTGATTCCACACAAGGACTGGCCAAGGAGACGTGGCCAGTGGTGCATCGTGGGTGATATACTGTCCAGATGAAAAAGCTTCAAAGGGTCAAGCTCACCACACACGTACAACTCCTGGGAGCCAGAGGCCATTTTGAGGAGGAACAATAGTCTGCTGAAGAGAATCCATCTGAAGCTAGAACGGAGCCTGTGGCGTCTGAGAAGGCTAACTATTAAAGATTAAAGAGGATTGATCTGTGTCCACATTACTGACATATGATAAGTTTAAGTTTCCCTTCAGACCCAAACACCCATCAGGCGATCTATACAAAAGTATTGCTTGTTTGTTCCCATGCAACTGAGGCTAAAAAGGCAGTGCAGTGTAGCAGTGAGTGGGGTGGCTTCGGGCTGTTGTATTGAGTCGAACAATTAACGATTACCCTTACATACATAGAATAGACGGCACGAAGAGAACAATATTTGATAATGAGGTTTTTCAGGCCGACAATAAACGGTGATGTAATGGTGAAAATACCCTATTCTCATCAAGGACAGCCAAGGCATGGGGGGGATGTCAAAAGGTAGACAAGGGCAGACCTTTGCTATAAACCAAAGGCAGGGACATTTCTCGTCATCGCGCAGTGGCCTAATTACACACAGCGCGCAGCAGAGAGCACCCCACCATGCTGATCCCCGAGACCTCCCTTCTCTGTGCAATAAGCTAGACAATAAATGTCAAGCCGCCCCTCTGCCGGATAGTCCCCTCAACAGAGATTCATTACCAAGCCAATGGGCATAATGGCATTCCATCTCTCCAGAGGAAGTACGCAGCTCTCTATCTCGCGCGCCGTGATCAATAGCCAGCAGGCTTGATCGGAAAGGCGGGGAGAGGTTGCTCAGCAAACTGTCTGCCCGCCGGCAAGGGGAGAGCCCTGATCCAATACCACCTTTCCTCTCCCACCCACGCGACACACGTTCACTCTCATTTTTAAATGCCTTATTTGAATTCCGCAATTACGCAGACCACCTACGTTCCCCATCCAATTCTGGGCCTCCTTCATTCTTTTTACTGATTAAACATTTTGAATGCCGTTTAGAAATGGTTTTGCCCTTTGAGATTGTATAACGGTGACATTAGAAACACGGCATAGTGAAAGCATTATGTTTTTGTCAATGTAAAAGATTTTAAAGATGATATCACTAAGAGATAACAAATGGGGGAAGGAAGTGCATTGCGAAAAATGTAAGCGACTGTCAAATGTTGACATGCTAAGCTAGGGAATTGTTAACTATCATCGTCTATGAACAGGTTCCATGATATCAATACCCAAATCCATACATACATGAAATATTTAGGTGGCTTAGCATTGGATATTGTTTTCAGGCAATTATTGTATGCCCCAATAGGATTTTCCCATTAGTCTGCTCACAGAATCCCTTAATTGGGCAGAATCTGATAGGATAACACTTTATTGATCCCCCGGGTGGGGGGATTTATGAAAGATATTTGTGAATATTTATGTCTAGACCATCTATTGGTCACTTACATTCAGTGGTCTATTTGAATTCAAAACTGGAGATTAAAAGATGCACACACACACACACACACGCACACGCACACACACACATCCTCTCCACACTGCTGGGCTACATATGACTTGAACCCAGGCTACACATGTTACTTGACTACCTCTCTACCACACAACCAACTCTAAGCTCTGTCTATTTTGAGAACATCGGGAGAAAACACACGGGACATTGATATCCCCCCCAGCTATTACACCTGAATGTTTCCGCAGTTTTAGTTGTTCTCGTTCCAACCAGCAACCAAGTTAAAAATGTCATCATTACTCTAGCAGTGGTTTAAAAGCCTCTGATGACGCTCTGAATTACTACAGCCATGCATCACACACAGCAGTTCAATAAACCCCTGAGTCAGTCAGGCGCCAAGTGACCCCGGGGCTCCACGGAAAATGCTTTATCGTGTCGGCCCCTCCGGGCAGCACGTCAACTCGCCATTATATGTATACTTTCCTTCGTCGAAGAGGGATTTATGAGTGAAAGTGGTCAGTTGACGCTAGAGTCCGCCCATCAAGAATTGAAGCACAACGATTTTCTGCTTTGGCCAATCGACGCACCGCGTCAGGTGGCCATGAAACACCTTCCATTGGTTTATTACGGCAGCGTTTCCCGCTGAATTAAAAGATTGACCGAAGCGGCCATTAGACGCGGCGCTGATGGCTCCCCCGGTGGAGCTGAAGTGTAAGTTGACTTCATAGAAGAGAAAACCTTCCCCCTACACTAATTCGATGCATTGGATGCGACACAGAATGCCCCGCAAATTCAACGGCAGCCAATTCCCCTCTATCCCAACAGCCCACCAAATGGCAAGCAGGCTGATGATTTTCTGAAGTACAATCTGCCGGGGTGTTAAATAGAAAAGGCTGTCTGTATTCCACATTTCTTTTCGCAAACACTTCTCTGGGATTATTTGAATTGGTCTCCTTTCAAGTCTAAATCACAGGCACTGGTGTTTCACTTGGCAAAATATGAGTCAATTTCGGACCGAGCACAGATGCTGTCAGAGCTGCAGCCACTACTGAGAATCTATGTAGTTCAGAGGCAGTCGCAGGCTGCCTCCATCCCCACGTTGTTTGCTTCTGACATGTCATTCGATTACCTTTGCCATCTCCCAGAACCCATTCCCGGCTAATCCAAAATGAGGAACTGGATTGCCAAATGAGCAAAGGGCCACACCAAAAACATATTAAACACATGCACCTATCACACATATATCCCATATGCACACATATACAACAGCACAATGCGACAGCAGTCTTTCGACGCTGTCGGTTGGAGCTAATGAAACCACAGTAAAGCCAGGATCACTTACATGCAAACTGGAGGCTGGCTTTGTGGCTGAGGAGAGAGCCCCACTTGTTGGAGGCCATGCACTGGTATATCCCCTGTGTCTTGGTCCCTGTCCAAGCCGCTAATGATCAGGTTTGCCCCCCAGACATGTGACGCCGGTAGTCGCTCCTCAGATCAATGAGTGTCCCGTTTAGCGACCATCTGGAAAGACGCCAAACACAATCAGCAGCCGGGCCTCAGGGGGGCAGCCACACACTCAACATTTATCATGGGGGACAGGGAGGGAAGGAAGAGGGAAGGATCGATTTTGATTGGCGCACCCGCGGGAATGCATGGGATACGATCAGAGTTGTTTTCCGTATTGGTCGGGAAGTTCACGTGACGCAATGTTTGAAAGGAATGGCTCTTGGTCCGAGTACGGACCCAGTATTTCTACTGGATTATTATAATGGGAAATAATATTCCCATTAATATAATAATAATAATAATAATAATAATAACTCAACAGTCCTTCTTTCATTGTTTGCGCCTTTTTGAACGCTGAACGGAATCAAAGACAGTAAGATTATTGTGAAGTACACTGTTCTTGGAGGGTGGATTTTCACTAATTATCATCTTAAGATCGGTTATAATTAGGCACAAGCCTGTAATATAACACACACACACAACCACAACAACATGGAACATAATTAAGGGGCTTTAATGATGCTGTGTATGAGCCTCCAATCTTAATTAATGGTAACTCTTAAAATTAAAGGTAACTCGCCGAAAGGTTATACCTATTTTATATGCAATATGTGAGAAAACATGTTCATGTTTTTACTTGATTTGATCATTATTATAATAATTTATTTGATCCCCGACAAAGATATATAAGTAAAAACACACAAAATTTGCTTGTGCAATTTTTTTTTCATAACCAGCCTCACTCTTAAGTCGTCTGCTGAATGACCCAAATGTACATGTAGGAAGCTAATGAGGTCACTTTTATTTGCCCAAATCAGGGCGCATTCTTTTTATATTCTTTTTATTTTATTAGAGGTAAAAAAAAAAAAACACTCAAGAATCAACCAGAAGCGTGTAGCAGAGACAGATAAGACAGATATGACCATCACGTTTCCATTTCCTCCCTCGTAGGGATTTGGATGCAGCACACGCCCCTCTGCCTGAAGGATAATAATCCAACACCATCAGAACCCAGCACTAATCAATAATCAATGTTTTTTTTTTTCTCTCTCACTTCCCTCTTCTCCTTCTTCCCCCACAGAGTGAACTGATGAGCAGCTTAGACAGTGTTGCCACACAGTCGTATAACTCTAAATGAAATTCTGAGTCTCGTTCATGACATACATTACGCTCCTGCAAAGCGTCGGCCTCTATTATTTAGTCCACGGTGGGGGCCTTCTAGGCTGGCCTGAATCGGACTGTCACCGCTCACATTCCGCTACACCACCCACAACGCCACATTTCTTTTGACTCCGTTTAGCCTGAATTTCAACAGCGTCGCCGGTGAGCGTTTGGAGAATGAAAGAAGCCAAATATGAAGACAAATATGAAGACAAATATGAAGACAAATATGAAATCGGTTGGAATCCGTTTGAAGCGTCTTCGCAAAAGGTTGACACACAATGAAAAAACGATGAAAATAAAATACCTACACTTTTCCAGATCACTTCCACTCGTTTTTTTCAAATAAAATGTGAAAACGGTTGAAGACTGCCAATGTAGAATAAGAATTAAAACAATATGACTGAGTCTATGTCACATGCCCATGACGCCCTTCAACGGGGATGTTAGTTTTTCTTCCTGTGCGGAGGAAGAGACAGGTTAATTGAAGATGGATGGAGGATTATGTTATCTGTGTTGTGTACACACCCAGTGTGGCGGAAGTGAGTCAGGGGCCTGGGTGGTGTTGTGTGACCAGAAAATGGACAGAACACAACAGCTAGATAAGTGTACGTAGCAGGTCAGCCATAGCTTAGCCACAGCAGATGCATGCATATAAAATCAAATGAACTATAATGTCTGCAATAATAATAACGACAACAATAACACTGATGTATTGTGTTTATCGCTATGATTGCTCAATCTTTGCCGCCGGCATTCAGCGTGAGCATAGTTTCACCAGCCAACGACACATGATCTGAGTTTCAAACAGCAGGTATTATCTTTCTGCTGCTTTCAAGTTAATCTATGCCCTCTAAATTCCCTGTATCAATGGGTAAATAAAGAGCAGAGGAGTTGTTGAATACATGTATTTTGAAGGGTAAACCCAGGGAAGCCCGATGACCAACGCTGAGAGACACGTTTTACTCTCCACTGTCTGCTCCAGTTCCTCCACTAATCCCACCATTGCTCTTCCACTGACCTCTGCATGGCGTTGAGGTTCTCATTCATTTTGCATGAGGTCTCCTCATCAAACTGGCACTACAGAGGTGTTGTGTTGGAGCCCTGTCTGCAGACAACTGCCCGCCTCACCGGGGATTCCTTGGGGCCAGACATCCGCAAAGACCATAAGAGCCACACTGTCTCTTATAGCCCCCCCCCCCCCACCACACACACACATGCATGCACACATTCACACACACACACACACCATACTCTCATGTGCTCACATAGATCATACACTCACACGCACATACATGCCTATGGACACAAGCACACACAAATAGACAAGCACACTACACACACTTCAGAGGATATACAGCACACAGCTTGAAGCTAAATTATGTTTTATGTATTTATGTTTGTTTGTTTCATAAAACTCCTAAGATATCAAAGAGCTGACAGGGCCACTTGTATGTAACGTATTGTATGTGCATGAATAGTCTACCATGTAAAGGAAATTAATGAAAACTGCTATGCTATTGTCCATCTGCTGGCTCATTTTTTGTGGGATTGTGTAATTCGAAAAAAGCAAAGAACGAGCATGTGCATAATTGCAATTTACATTAGCTAGCTATTCACCACACACTCATCAATAATTAGACAATTACAATCCTGCCACCTGGCTTCGAGCAAACCCTACCATTCACAGTGAGGTCTGCCCGTCACTTTGCTGCCACTTAAACCTGGTCCTTCACAAAGCATAGTGCTCATAGTGTTCACTGCTAGTTGTATGACTTTGTATGTGAAAAAACAAAACTTGACCTTGATTTGTTAGTAAAACACCACTCAGTGGAGTGGTAGAGTCAACCATGTAGCAGGATAGTGGTGGTGGTTGGGATATAGGAAGAGAGTCAACCATGTAGCAGGATAGTGCTGATGGTTGGGGTATACGGAGAGAGCCTGTGAATAAATGATTGAATGTTATGTCTTGACTCCGCGGTCCGTTTGGGACAAAGGACTCCGAAACTATACTTAGACTTGAAACGTCTTCAATAGTGACTATTTGTCAGTTAAGGTTTGTCAGTTAAAGCACCGCCAGGGCCTCTTAGTCATCACATCTCAGTCCCTAGAGCTCAGCTTGCGACTGCCCCTAAATCAAAATGGAAGCCATTACGAGAGTGAAAATATCTAACAACAATAAATCGACCCCCCGGCATACTTATTTACTCCGATATCGAATTTATACTAATTTTGTATGCTTCAGTGTTCTTATACAATTGACTTAAATAATAAATACAACATTTGTGAGAGTGATGTGATGTGGATCCAAAAGACATTCTGCACACAGTACTTCCATAGGTATCAACGAACAAATATATCAACGTGCTGCACACACTGATTAGATTTGTGTATGACGTACCATTTAAAAGGGTATCGATAATCCAAATGCTGAAAAGCTTCATCATCTTAATTGACTTTGGATCAAATGTACACCAGCCTAATTTTATCAAAGCAGTATTATTGTGAATGTCTGTGCCTGGCATGTATAATTATTCATTTGCTTAATGAGTGTTGGTATTGGTTATGGTATTGCTGCTTATAGATGCCAGCATAATAAAGTTTTCATGCCTGTTCTATAATTGCATTTTGTATATTCCCTAATCTTGCACTGGACATTCTGTACCGGACATTTGGGGCTGAAATTTCAGCTTTAGTGAAATGTATTGCCGGGCCATCAGGACAGCGAGAGTGCTTGTATTGCCAGAGGGGAAACAAGTCAGGAACAATCAGTGTCTGAAAAGGTCTGCTGCCCAAATAAGCCGCCACCACCATGACCACCGCCCCCCCTCCCATCCAACCCTCCAAAGTAATGTGTCCCTGCTCATAGTAACAATCTGGATAACTGGATAATGTGATAGGCAGTATCACTTTTGAAGTAAACTCATTCAATACGCAATATTATTTCACACAGGACTCTGTGGTGCTGCTATTACAACCCTCCCTCAAAAGTTGACGCAAAGCAACGCTCAGCAAAATGCCAACTTGAGACCAATTCAAGTAATGCAGAAACCCAGCCAAATTGCTTAGAGGTCAACCTAGAGTAGATCACATTGCACAAGTACAATTGTCGCCGCCCCTGTCCCCTCTCCCCCGAACCCACCCACCCTGCCACCCCAACTGTCATTCTCAGACATTGTTTTCAACACAGAGGCATTAAAGGAAATGCAAGCGTTTAAACACAATGTCACTCCCAAGGTGACTGCCTCTGGGCGGACGCTTCGCTGGGCATTTACATGCTGCTGACCGAGCCACGAAACTCAATCCACCACAAGAAACAGCAGCGGGTTGCCGTTTCTAGGCCTAGCGCTGCTGCAGGGGTGGTGGTGGTGTGGGGGGGGGGGGGGGGGGGGGGGGGAATAGACCAAGAGAGGAGAGACCAATCTCCCCCTGCAAATGAGTTGGTGAAAAGCCCGTTTAAGACGCCTAATGATCCCTAAGCCGTGCACCCTATTATAAAACACCGGCCTCTATCATTGTGGAGCTAAAAGGTATTGTTAATGCGCTCAGCCTCTCCTGTACTACTCAAGAGGTTCAACTACGGCGTGGCAGTTGGCTGCTTGAATCAACGTTGACTGCATGTGAGCTTCTTTTTTTTTGGGGGGGGGGGGGGGGGGCACTTGATTAAGTAAGTGGCGAGGTGGATGGTGTATAATCCTTCTTTTCTGAAGTATCTCTTTCTGACTCTTGACGCCGGGGGAAATTGTACGTGTCAGTCGAGTCAGTTGGTGTTTTTTTTGCACTTTATGTCCTGTTTTATTGTTTTTAGCATTTTTTGTGTATGCCCTTCCTGTTTTTAGTGTGTCCCTAATGTTCACTGCATGTGTAGTGTCTGTGTGTGCACTTGTACTGTAAAACATTCTGTACAGCACTTTGGTAGAAACCTGGTTTGTTTTTTTAAGGCATTATATAGGAATACAATAAACTTGAACCATGAAACATTAATCTCAATGAATACATTCATCCAACATAGAGCACAATGGGGCAGGACAGCGAAGTGGTTAGGGTGTTAAAATCCCACACTAAGGATGTACACAGCCTAACCTGGAGGCAGTCTTGAGCAAAATGCGTAACCTCTGTCTGCTACTTCATGACACGTATCCACAGTTGCTTTGGATAAAAATGTGTGTTAAATGAATAAATAGCAAGTACCAAAACACTGCCTTTCACGACTCTCCTCGACTGTACAACAGTTAAGCCCGGATAATATTTATTTGTACAGTAGTTTGAATGAAAGCGTCTGCTGAATGACTACAGTGTAGCACAAAGTATGTGTTTCCATGAGTGCGGCCATGAAGGTAAAAGTAGATTATTTTGACACGCTGACGGTGTAAAAAGAGGTCAGGGGAGACCTGACACGGCGCGCCCTCGTTACCTGTACTGCGGGGAAGGGGCTCCTTCCGCCTCACATTTAATAACCGCTTGCTGGTCCGGGGAGTTGTACGGTAAAATGAGGTCACTGGGCTCCGTCCTCCATTTTGGCCCCTGGAACATGAAATCCTCTGCACAGGCTGGAGAGAGTGAGATAGAGGGAGAGGGAGCGAGAGAGAAAGAGAGAAAGGGAGATATATTGTGGCAGGGAGAGGGAGGGAGGGAGCGAGTGTGAGAGACAGAGAGAGAGAGAGGGAAAACAGAAGGGTGAACAGGGTAAAACAGGGTCTGTTTGGGGAGGGAAAACAGACCCTAGCTAGTTCAACTTGGATTCAGTCCCCCTTTTAACCCTTGGATGGAGGACCGCAGAACAGAAACAGCCATGTCCGGTCAGGGATCAGAGATGAGGAGGGTCGAACCCGGGCTTCCTTCTTGGCATGGGTTCAAGCCCCCCCCGGTTGAGGTTTGGTGAGGGTCGACACTAAAACACTAGAGACTAAGCGAGGAGCGGCGCCCCCCCGCTGTGTTTCTCAGCCTGCAGAGACTTGACACTATCCAGTAATACAGAGTATACTGGTAGTGTTGTTTTCACCCAACCTGCTATAGTGGCGGCAGGAACGGGACTTGTTGTATTTTCCACCACCAACTCACACGGGTGTAGTTACAATAAGAGAGTGTCTCACTCATTTAAACGATGTCTATAAGATATTATCACCGCATGGAGACAAAAAAAACTGACGCAAAGAAAAAGACGGCTTTCACCAACCGGGGAAAAGAAAAAAGAAAAAAAAGAAAAGAAAAATGGCACAGTAAACATAGTATAGGATTTGACATTTTGTAAATATGTATATGCCGTGTAGATATGTAACTTAAAGGGCCCCTATGTTACCACCAGGTGTGATGTTGATTAGCCATTACAAGCCATTTCAAATTCTACCCTCTAGTGACATCACACATGGGAGTGTTCACCCAGATGTATGATGGATAGATCAGCCTACCAGTTGGTACAGTCCACTGGGTAGGCTGGTAGGCTGATCTATCTATCATACATCTGGGTGGACACTCCCACTTGTGATGTCATTAGAGGGTAGATTTTGACATGGCTTGCAATGGGTAATCAACATCACACCTGGTGGTAAAATAGGGGACCTTTAACATTTCGCTGCCTGTGAAGCAGAGGGCCACGTTGTACAGTTGTTGTTCTTCTAGTTTGCATAAACTCTAACATTTTTCTAGTTCACGATACGACGCAGCCGTTCGGTAATTAAAGCCACGAGAATGAAACCATTTGCATGCATTTTAAAAGACGACGCAGGGATGTGGAACAGTGCCTGGTGCAATAAATATATAAACACAAGTTGAAAGAATATGAATCGCTACCAACTGCCCAAATTACAAATGGTTTCAGGAAGCTGGAATGCATAAAGCAATATACTCTTTTTATGAATTATTTGTTGACCCCATTAGGAAATGAAAATGTAATATGGCGCTAAATTCAACTAGGGCATTAGAGGAAACCCTTAAGGACCAGGGATTCATCGGGTGACATTAATTATCGAGGTTTATTGGTGTTAATAATCGACAGAGTAGTGAGACTGCGGTTGTACATTAGAGTAAGCCAGGAACAAACGGTGAGCGTAATAAATGTTGAAGATGCGAGGTGGAGTTAACACGCTGCTTCCCACCTTTGTCACCTTCGTCTGGCTGCTGTTAGTTATTATTGCTGACTGACACCTTGACGTAGATCCCGTTAGTTATTTCATGAATCCATTCGTGGCCCTTTTCTGGAGTTGGCTTCTTCTGTGGTTTTATAATGGATATTAGTTTAGTGGTTTCTACCCCCCCCCCCACCCCCCCCCCCCTTTATTGAGAAGGTAGCACATAGGCCTAGCTTACTACACCCCCCCTGCTTCACAGGCAATGTTACTTGTGATGTCACACATTATCCCCCCCCCCCCCGCCCCTCTTCAGTGGAATAGCATGAAATTATTTTTCAGTTACTTTTTTTCTTCTTTAAACAAAGCAATCTGTCATTGGAAAGCCACGCTTTCGAAAAAATGCATTGACGCTAACGACAAAGAGGGCCCTATCTTGCACTCAGCGCAATTGACTTTGTACACTGGCGCTTGTACAATTCCTATTTTGCACCCGACGCACATTGGAATTTTCCCTCAACCGGCGCAAGTCCTTAACTTAGGGAATGAACTTGCGCTCTGGGGGCGGTTCAGCGAAAACAGGAGGCGTGTCCCGGCGCAAACGTTCCCTGGTATTCTGCAGTTTCAGAAAACAATTGCGCCACAGACCAGGAAAAACCCGTCTAAAGTCAGTGGCGCTTATTCAGATGCTATTTTAAGGGCGCATGCTTGGCCATAATGTAGCGTGTGTACAACGTGCATACACTTTGCTTCTCTCATCTACAAGGAAGCAGTTCCCATTTTTGCAAACCATACATACAAGCAAAAATATTACCACATATGTGAAAAAATAGGCATAAATCTAGGACACAGTTACCCAAAATATTCAGGCTAATAGTAATGACGGATCAAAAACCTGTTTGACCAATAGTCGCAAGACATATATATAAGGACACCAGGATGACACCTTTTATTATGCCAGCAACAGCGCGAGAAAAGTTTTATAATCGAAAACACACAGAAACACGCGGTGTAATTGAAAGAACATTCGGCAGATACTGAAAATGCGCTTCAGGTGTTTGGATAAATCAGGAGGCACTTTACAGTACAGTCCTCAAAAAGTCGCAGCATTCTTTGTGGCATGTTGTGTTTTACACAACATTTCCATGAATCGTGGATGTGTTGATGACATAAATGAGGAAATATACAGGACTTCAGGAGATGTGATGTTGAACTGCATGTGCCGATGCCATTTAACCCAAATACCCCAGCAGCAGCACGGGAGAGGAGAGCTTATTTGACAGAAGGCTGCATCATCTATAGTGAGGTAAGCAGTGCTCGAAGTGGGCCGGTACGTCACCGGTACAGTACCGGCACTTCTACATTTTACCCTTTGGCGTACCGGCACTTTTTCTGCGTACCGGCACTTGTCACAGGCTGCCGGTACTCTACTCTGCCCTAACCAGGGGCGGATCTACCGGGGTGGCATGGGGTGGCATAAAAAAAGCCTTGCCACCCCAGCTGCCATCCCAGTTGGCAGCGCCGGGGTGGGTTACGATTGCGCGCCCCCCCCCCCCCCCCCCCCCCGTCGGTCGTAGGTCCGGGGTGGGTTACGATCGCGCGCACCCCCCCTTTTTTTTTATCTAAAAATTCAGAATTTTACAATGGTTGACTGATTTGCACGCGTCGCTTATATGTGAATAAGGGAGTACTGGCACTTATTTTTTTCCACTTCAAGCACTGGAGGTAAGCAAAGTAATCTCGGTCTAATACTCACTGCATTCACCTATATGCATTCATAACCTCGTGATTCAGTGAGAGTGAGGCCAAAACATCGGAAAGTATGTCTTTGTGACATTTCTTTATTTACATTTTGTCAACGGAAAAATGAAAGCTGAAAAAGATTTAAACAGAAGAACTAATTATTTTTCCCTCTGATGGGACATGCGCGCGCTCCGGGGGATTGGACACGTCTGCGGTCAGTAGTGGCGATGCGCGATGTGCTCGCCATGGAACAAGCGCGCCTGCTTTTAAAGGGAATGTGAGACGACGCTCTGATTGGTTTATTGCACGTTACGCCCAAACCACACCTATGACTAATGTAGCTACTTCAGACCAACCCATTTTAGATTTGGGCGCAAGAGTCATTTATCCGCCGGCATAATAGCAACAGCGCCCAAGATCCGCCCACAAAGCCACTTGCGCTTTGCGTTTGATACTTGCGTTTCAGACCGGCAAGATAGGGCCCAGAATCACAATATTTAGTGTAGGAGCTGAATGTGTTTGGTTGAGCTTTGAGGTGTTGGTGTAATTCACTCAGTGTTGTGTGGGGTCGCTGTGCTGTTACCTGGGGAGCTCAGGTGCATAGGGGCATGGTTCACTCTCTTTGGCAGTTTTTGACCCGAAGGCAAATGTTTTTTGACCGCTGTGGTGCGGAGGCGCTCATCATGCCGGTGTTTTGTTTGTTTTGTTTGCTTTTCTTTGTTAATGGACATTGAACAACAATAAACCCACTGTGTTGCAACTTAAGAAACAGCGTGGACATTCGTTCAATACGGTGGAGAGCATCAGCCAAGGTGAGGCTGTCAACCAGGTTATTCCGGACTCAAATACCTCAGTAGCTCAAGTATTAGGCTGAGCTCCTTTAATATTTAGTGTTGAAACATTTGAATTTCATCCAATTTGTCATTGTCATTCAATTACATACACCCTCCTGCCAAGGTTTGAGCTACATTATTACATTAAGATATACCATCATCATTACATTGTCACGGCTTAAAATCTTCGTGTGTGTGTATGCGTGTGTGCGTGCATACATAATGACACACCTATGGACGAGCTTTGCAGGTCGCCAGCTTATCTGTCAGACAACGTTTACTACACAAGCTGCTATGACTACAACACCGACAACCACTCGTTGTCTAAATATGAAACCAACACTGTCTCAGATGAACACATCCACTGTTCGACATGCACACTGCATGACATGATATGTCCACTCTCTCCTGCTTCCTTCTTCCCTGTTTACCCAGATCCTTAGAAGGAGAAGAAAAAATACCTATCTGAGTTGAGTAGAGCATGTGCAGCATTTAAAGGTCCCCTATTTTACCACCAGGTGTGATGTTGAATACCCATTACAAGCCATGTCAAAAGCTAAACTCTAATGACATCACAAGTGGGAGTGTCCACCCAGATATATGATGGATAGATCAGCATTCCAGCCTATCCAGTGGACTGTACCAACTGGTAGGCTGATCTATTTATCGTACATCTGGGTGGACACTCCCACTTGTGATGTCATTAGAGTTTAGCTTTTGACATGGCTTGTAATGGGTAATCAACATCACACCTGGTGGTAAAATAGGGGACCTTTAAATGCTGCACATGCTCTACTCAACTCAGATAGGTATTTTTTCTTCTCCTTCTAAGGGATCTGGGTAAACAGGGAAGAAGGAAGCAGGAGAGAGTGGACATATCATGTCATGCAGTGTGCATGTCGAACAGTGGATGTGTTCATCTGAGACAGTGTTGGTTTCATATTTAGACAACGAGTGGTTGTCGGTGTTGTAGTCATAGCAGCTTGTGTAGTAAACGTTGTCTGACAGATAAGCTGGCGACTGCAAAGCTCGTCCATAGGTGTGTCATTATGTATGCACGCACACACGCATACACACACACGAAGATTTTAGCCGTGACAATGTAATGATGATGGTATATCTTAATGTAATAATGTAGCTCAAACCTTGGCCAGGAGGGTGTATGTAATTGAATGACAATGACAAATTGGATGAAATTCAAATGTTTCAACACTAAATATTAAAGGAGCTCAGCCTAATACTTGAGCTACTGAGGTATTTGAGTCCGGAATAACCTGGTTGACACGCCTCACCTTGGCTGATGCTCTCCACCGTATTGAACGAATGTCCACGCTGTTTCTTAAGTTGCAACACAGTGGGTTTATTGTTGTTCAATGTCCATTAACAAAGAAAAGCAAACAAAACAAACAAAACACCGGCATGATGAGCGCCTCCGCACCACAGCGGTCAAAAAACATTTGCCCTTCCGGGTCAAAACCTGCCAAAGAGAGTGAACCATGCCCCCTATGCACCTGAGCTCCCCAGGTAACAGCACAGCGACCCCACACACACACTGAGTGAATTACACCAACACCTCAAAGCTCAACCAAACACATTCAGCTCCTACACTAAATATTGTGATTCTGGGCCCTATCTTGCCGGTCTGAAATGCAAGTATCAAACGCAAAGCGCAAGTGGCTTTGTGGGCGGATCTTGGGCGCTGTTGCTATTATGCCGGCGAGATAAATGACTCTTGCGCCCAAATCTAAAATGGGTTGGTCTGAAGTAGCTACATTAGTCATAGGTGTGGTTTGGGCGTAACGTGCAATAAACCAATCAGAGCGTCGTCTCACATTCCCTTTAAAAGCAGGCGCGCTTGTTCCATGGCGAGCACATCGCGCATCGCCACTACTGGACCCAGACGTGTCCAATCCCGCCGTAGCGCGCGCATGCCCATCAGAGGGAAAAATAATTAGTTCTTCTGTTTAAATCTTTTCAGCTTTTCATTTTCCGTTGACAAAATGTAAATAAAGAAATGTCACAAAGACATACTTTCCGATGTTTTGGCCTCACTCTCACTGAATCACGAGGTTATGAATGTCATATAGGTGAATGCAGGGTGATATATTATTAGACCGAGATTACTTTGCTTACCTCCAGTGCTTGAAGTGGAAAAAAATAAGTGCCAGTACTCCCTTATTCACATATAAGCGACGCGTGCAAATCAGTCAACCATTGTAAAATTCTGAATTTTTAGATAAAAAAAAAGGGGGGGGTGCGCGCGATCGTAACCCACCCCGGACCTACGACCGACGGGGGGGGGGGGGGGGGGGGGGGTGGCGCGCAATCGTAACCCACCCCGGCGCTGCCAACTGGGATGGCAGCTGGGGTGGCAATGCTTTTTTTATGCCACCCCATGCCACCCCGGTAGATCCGCCCCTGGTTAGGGGCAGAGTAGAGTACCGGCAGCCTGTGACAAGTGCCGGTACGCCAGAAAAAGTGCCGGTACGCCAAAGGGTAAAATGTAGAAGTGCCGGTACTGTGTACCGGTGACGTACCGGCCCACTTCGAGCACTGCTTACCTCACTATAGATGATGCAGCTCTTCTGTCAAATAAGCTCTCCTCTCCCGTGCTGCTGCTGGGGTATTTGGGTTAAATGGCATCGGCACATGCAGTTCAACATCACATCTCCTGAAGTCCTGTCATATTTCCTCATTTATGTCATCAACACATCCACGATTCATGGAAATGTTGTGTAAAACACAACATGCCACAAAGAATGCTGCGACTTTTTGAGGACTGTACTGTAAAGTGCCTCCAGATTTATCCAAACACATGAAGCGCATTTTCAGTCTGCCGAATGTTCTTTCAATTACACCGCGTGTTTCTGTGTGTTTTCGATTATAAAACTTTTCTCGCGCTGTTGCTGGCATAATAAAAGGTGTCATCCTGGTGTCCTTATATATGTGTCTTGCGACTATTGGTCAAACCGGTTCATTTGATCCGTCATTACTATTAGCCTGAATATTTTGGGTAACTGTGTCCGCTAGATTTATGCCTATTTTTTCACATATGTGGTAATATTTTTGCTTGTATGTATGGTTTGCAAAAATGGGAACTGCTTCCTTGTAGATGAGAGAAGCAAAGTGTATGCACGTTGTACACACGCTACATTATGGCCAAGCATGCGCCCTTAAAATAGCATCTGAATAAGCGCCACTGACTTTAGACGGGTTTTTCCTGGTCTGTGGCGCAATTGTTTTCTGAAACTGCAGAATTACCAGGGAACGTTTGCGCCGGGACACGCCTCCTGTTTTCGCTGAACCGCCCCCAGAGCGCAAGTTCATTCCCTAAGTTAAGGACTTGCGCCGGTTGAGGGAAAATTCCAATGTGCGTCGGGTGCAAAATAGGAATTGTACAAGCGCCAGTGTACAAAGTCAATTGCGCTGAGTGCAAGATAGGGCCCTCTTTGTCGTTAGCGTCAATGCATTTTTTCGAAAGCGTGGCTTTCCAATGACAGATTGCTTTGTTTAAAGAAGAAAAAAAGTAACTGAAAAATAATTTCATGCTATTCCACTGAAGAGGGGCGGGGGGGGGGGGGGATAATGTGTGACATCACAAGTAACATTGCCTGTGAAGCAGGGGGGGGTGTAGTGTAAGCTAGGCCTATGTGCTACCTTCTCAATAAAGGGGGGTGGGGGGGGGGTGGGGGGGGGGGGGTAGAAACCACTAAACTAATATCCATTATAAAACCACAGAAGAAGCCAACTCCAGAAAAGGGCCACGAATGGATTCATGAAATAACTAACGGGATCTACGTCAAGGTGTCAGTCAGCAATAATAACTAACAGCAGCCAGACGAAGGTGACAAAGGTGGGAAGCAGCGTGTTAACTCCACCTCGCATCTTCAACATTTATTACGCTCACCGTTTGTTCCTGGCTTACTCTAATGTACAACCGCAGTCTCACTACTCTGTCGATTATTAACACCAATAAACCTCGATAATTAATGTCACCCCGATGAATCCCTGGTCCTTAAGGGTTTCCTCTAATGCCCTAGTTGAATTTAGCGCCATATTACATTTTCATTTCCTAATGGGGTCAACAAATAATTCATAAAAAGAGTATATTGCTTTATGCATTCCAGCTTCCTGAAACCATTTGTAATTTGGGCAGTTGGTAGCGATTCATATTCTTTCAACTTGTGTTTATATATTTATTGCACCAGGCACTGTTCCACATCCCTGCGTCGTCTTTTAAAATGCATGCAAATGGTTTCATTCTCGTGGCTTTAATTACCGAACGGCTGCGTCGTATCGTGAACTAGAAAAATGTTAGAGTTTATGCAAACTAGAAGAACAACAACTGTACAACGTGGCCCTCTGCTTCACAGGCAGCGAAATGTTAAAGGTCCCCTATTTTACCACCAGGTGTGATGTTGATTACCCATTGCAAGCCATGTCAAAATCTACCCTCTAATGACATCACAAGTGGGAGTGTCCACCCAGATGTATGATAGATAGATCAGCCTACCAGCCTACCCAGTGGACTGTACCAACTGGTAGGCTGATCTATCCATCATACATCTGGGTGAACACTCCCATGTGTGATGTCACTAGAGGGTAGAATTTGAAATGGCTTGTAATGGCTAATCAACATCACACCTGGTGGTAACATAGGGGCCCTTTAAGTTACATATCTACACGGCATATACATATTTACAAAATGTCAAATCCTATACTATGTTTACTGTGCCATTTTTCTTTTCTTTTTTTTCTTTTTTCTTTTCCCCGGTTGGTGAAAGCCGTCTTTTTCTTTGCGTCAGTTTTTTTTGTCTCCATGCGGTGATAATATCTTATAGACATCGTTTAAATGAGTGAGACACTCTCTTATTGTAACTACACCCGTGTGAGTTGGTGGTGGAAAATACAACAAGTCCCGTTCCTGCCGCCACTATAGCAGGTTGGGTGAAAACAACACTACCAGTATACTCTGTATTACTGGATAGTGTCAAGTCTCTGCAGGCTGAGAAACACAGCGGGGGGGCGCCGCTCCTCGCTTAGTCTCTAGTGTTTTAGTGTCGACCCTCACCAAACCTCAACCGGGGGGGGCTTGAACCCATGCCAAGAAGGAAGCCCGGGTTCGACCCTCCTCATCTCTGATCCCTGACCGGACATGGCTGTTTCTGTTCTGCGGTCCTCCATCCAAGGGTTAAAAGGGGGACTGAATCCAAGTTGAACTAGCTAGGGTCTGTTTTCCCTCCCCGGGAAACAGACCCTGTTTTACCCTGTTCACCCTTCTGTTTTCCCTCTCTCTCTCTCTCTGTCTCTCACACTCGCTCCCTCCCTCCCTCTCCCTGCCACAATATATCTCCCTTTCTCTCTTTCTCTCTCGCTCCCTCTCCCTCTATCTCACTCTCTCCAGCCTGTGCAGAGGATTTCATGTTCCAGGGGCCAAAATGGAGGACGGAGCCCAGTGACCTCATTTTACCGTACAACTCCCCGGACCAGCAAGCGGTTATTAAATGTGAGGCGGAAGGAGCCCCTTCCCCGCAGTACAGGTAACGAGGGCGCGCCGTGTCAGGTCTCCCCTGACCTCTTTTTACACCGTCAGCGTGTCAAAATAATCTACTTTTACCTTCATGGCCGCACTCATGGAAACACATACTTTGTGCTACACTGTAGTCATTCAGCAGACGCTTTCATTCAAACTACTGTACAAATAAATATTATCCGGGCTTAACTGTTGTACAGTCGAGGAGAGTCGTGAAAGGCAGTGTTTTGGTACTTGCTATTTATTCATTTAACACACATTTTTATCCAAAGCAACTGTGGATACGTGTCATGAAGTAGCAGACAGAGGTTACGCATTTTGCTCAAGACTGCCTCCAGGTTAGGCTGTGTACATCCTTAGTGTGGGATTTTAACACCCTAACCACTTCGCTGTCCTGCCCCATTGTGCTCTATGTTGGATGAATGTATTCATTGAGATTAATGTTTCATGGTTCAAGTTTATTGTATTCCTATATAATGCCTTAAAAAAACAAACCAGGTTTCTACCAAAGTGCTGTACAGAATGTTTTACAGTACAAGTGCACACACAGACACTACACATGCAGTGAACATTAGGGACACACTAAAAACAGGAAGGGCATACACAAAAAATGCTAAAAACAATAAAACAGGACATAAAGTGCAAAAAAAACACCAACTGACTCGACTGACACGTACAATTTCCCCCGGCGTCAAGAGTCAGAAAGAGATACTTCAGAAAAGAAGGATTATACACCATCCACCTCGCCACTTACTTAATCAAGTGCCCCCCCCCCCCCCCCCCCCCCAAAAAAAAAAGAAGCTCACATGCAGTCAACGTTGATTCAAGCAGCCAACTGCCACGCCGTAGTTGAACCTCTTGAGTAGTACAGGAGAGGCTGAGCGCATTAACAATACCTTTTAGCTCCACAATGATAGAGGCCGGTGTTTTATAATAGGGTGCACGGCTTAGGGATCATTAGGCGTCTTAAACGGGCTTTTCGCCAACTCATTTGCAGGGGGAGATTGGTCTCTCCTCTCTTGGTCTATTCCCCCCCCCCCCCCCCCCCCCCCCCCCCCCCCCACACCACCACCACCCCTGCAGCAGCGCTAGGCCTAGAAACGGCAACCCGCTGCTGTTTCTTGTGGTGGATTGAGTTTCGTGGCTCGGTCAGCAGCATGTAAATGCCCAGCGAAGCGTCCGCCCAGAGGCAGTCACCTTGGGAGTGACATTGTGTTTAAACGCTTGCATTTCCTTTAATGCCTCTGTGTTGAAAACAATGTCTGAGAATGACAGTTGGGGTGGGCAGGGTGGGTGGGTTCGGGGGAGAGGGGACAGGGGCGGCGACAATTGTACTTGTGCAATGTGATCTACTCTAGGTTGACCTCTAAGCAATTTGGCTGGGTTTCTGCATTACTTGAATTGGTCTCAAGTTGGCATTTTGCTGAGCGTTGCTTTGCGTCAACTTTTGAGGGGAGGGTTGTAATAGCAGCACCACAGAGTCCTGTGTGAAATAATATTGCGTATTGAATGAGTTTACTTCAAAAGTGATACTGCCTATCACATTATCCAGTTATCCAGATTGTTACTATGAGCAGGGACACATTACTTTGGAGGGTTGGATGGGAGGGGGGGCGGTGGTCATGGTGGTGGCGGCTTATTTGGGCAGCAGACCTTTTCAGACACTGATTGTTCCTGACTTGTTTCCCCTCTGGCAATACAAGCACTCTCGCTGTCCTGATGGCCCGGCAATACATTTCACTAAAGCTGAAATTTCAGCCCCAAATGTCCGGTACAGAATGTCCAGTGCAAGATTAGGGAATATACAAAATGCAATTATAGAACAGGCATGAAAACTTTATTATGCTGGCATCTATAAGCAGCAATACCATAACCAATACCAACACTCATTAAGCAAATGAATAATTATACATGCCAGGCACAGACATTCACAATAATACTGCTTTGATAAAATTAGGCTGGTGTACATTTGATCCAAAGTCAATTAAGATGATGAAGCTTTTCAGCATTTGGATTATCGATACCCTTTTAAATGGTACGTCATACACAAATCTAATCAGTGTGTGCAGCACGTTGATATATTTGTTCGTTGATACCTATGGAAGTACTGTGTGCAGAATGTCTTTTGGATCCACATCACATCACTCTCACAAATGTTGTATTTATTATTTAAGTCAATTGTATAAGAACACTGAAGCATACAAAATTAGTATAAATTCGATATCGGAGTAAATAAGTATGCCGGGGGTGTCGATTTATTGTTGTTAGATATTTTCACTCTCGTAATGGCTTCCATTTTGATTTAGGGGCAGTCGCAAGCTGAGCTCTAGGGACTGAGATGTGATGACTAAGAGGCCCTGGCGGTGCTTTAACTGACAAACCTTAACTGACAAATAGTCACTATTGAAGACGTTTCAAGTCTAAGTATAGTTTCGGAGTCCTTTGTCCCAAACGGACCGCGGAGTCAAGACATAACATTCAATCATTTATTCACAGGCTCTCTCCGTATACCCCAACCATCAGCACTATCCTGCTACATGGTTGACTCTCTTCCTATATCCCAACCACCACCACTATCCTGCTACATGGTTGACTCTACCACTCCACTGAGTGGTGTTTTACTAACAAATCAAGGTCAAGTTTTGTTTTTTCACATACAAAGTCATACAACTAGCAGTGAACACTATGAGCACTATGCTTTGTGAAGGACCAGGTTTAAGTGGCAGCAAAGTGACGGGCAGACCTCACTGTGAATGGTAGGGTTTGCTCGAAGCCAGGTGGCAGGATTGTAATTGTCTAATTATTGATGAGTGTGTGGTGAATAGCTAGCTAATGTAAATTGCAATTATGCACATGCTCGTTCTTTGCTTTTTTCGAATTACACAATCCCACAAAAAATGAGCCAGCAGATGGACAATAGCATAGCAGTTTTCATTAATTTCCTTTACATGGTAGACTATTCATGCACATACAATACGTTACATACAAGTGGCCCTGTCAGCTCTTTGATATCTTAGGAGTTTTATGAAACAAACAAACATAAATACATAAAACATAATTTAGCTTCAAGCTGTGTGCTGTATATCCTCTGAAGTGTGTGTATATGTGTGCTTGTCTATTTGTGTGTGCTTGTGTCCATAGGCATGTATGTGCGTGTGAGTGTATGATCTATGTGAGCACATGAGAGTATGGTGTGTGTGTGTGTGTGTGAATGTGTGCATGCATGTGTGTGTGTGTGTGGGGGGGGGGGGGCTATAAGAGACAGTGTGGCTCTTATGGTCTTTGCGGATGTCTGGCCCCAAGGAATCCCCGGTGAGGCGGGCAGTTGTCTGCAGACAGGGCTCCAACACAACACCTCTGTAGTGCCAGTTTGATGAGGAGACCTCATGCAAAATGAATGAGAACCTCAACGCCATGCAGAGGTCAGTGGAAGAGCAATGGTGGGATTAGTGGAGGAACTGGAGCAGACAGTGGAGAGTAAAACGTGTCTCTCAGCGTTGGTCATCGGGCTTCCCTGGGTTTACCCTTCAAAATACATGTATTCAACAACTCCTCTGCTCTTTATTTACCCATTGATACAGGGAATTTAGAGGGCATAGATGAACTTGAAAGCAGCAGAAAGATAATACCTGCTGTTTGAAACTCAGATCATGTGTCGTTGGCTGGTGAAACTATGCTCACGCTGAATGCCGGCGGCAAAGATTGAGCAATCATAGCGATAGACACAATACATCAGTGTTATTGTTGTCGTTATTATTATTGCAGACATTATAGTTCATTTGATTTTATATGCATGCATCTGCTGTGGCTAAGCTATGGCTGACCTGCTACGTACACTTATCTAGCTGTTGTGTTCTGTCCATTTTCTGGTCACACAACACCACCCAGGCCCCTGACTCACTTCCGCCACACTGGGTGTGTACACAACACAGATAACATAATCCTCCATCCATCTTCAATTAACCTTCTCTCCTCCCGGCACAGGAAGAAAAACTAACATCCCCGTTGAAGGGCGTCATGGGCATGTGACATAGACTCAGTCATATTGTTTTAATTCTTATTTCTACATTTGCAGTCTTCAACCGTTTCACATTTTATTTGAAAAAAACGAGTGGAAGTTGACTGGAAAAGTGTAGGTATTTTATTTTCATCGTTTTTTCATTGTGTGTCAACCTTTTGCGAAGACGCTTCAAACGGATTCCAACCGATTTCATATTTGTCTTCATATTTGTCTTCATATTTGTCTTCATATTTGTCTTCTTTCATTCTCCCAACGCTCACCGGCGACGCCTGTTGAAATTCAGCTAAACGGAGTCAAAAGAAATGTGGCGTTGTGTGTGTGTGAGCGGGAATGTGAGCGGTGACAGTCCCATTCAGGCCAGCCTGAAGGCCCCCACCGTGGACTAAATAATAGAGGCCGACGCTTTGCAGGAGCTTAATGTATGTCATGAACGAGACTCAGAATTTCATTTAGAGTTATACGACTGTGTGGCAACACTGTCTAAGCTGCTCATCAGTTCACTCTGTGGGGAAGAAGGAGAAGAGGGAAGTGAGAGAGAAAAAAAAAAAACATTGATTATTGATTAGTGCTGGGTTCTGATGGTGTTGGATTATTATCCTTCAGGCAGAGGCGTGTGCTGCATCCAAATCCTACGAGGGAGGAAATGGAAACGTGATGGTCATATCTGTCCTTATCTGTCTCTGCTACACGCTTCTGGTTGATTCTTGAGTGTTTTTTTTTTTTACCTCTAATAAAATAAAAAGAATATAAAAAGAATGCGCCCTGATTTGGGCAAATAAAAGTGACCTCATTAGCTTCCTACATGTACATTTGGGTCATTCAGCAGACGACTTAAGAGTGAGGCTGGTTATGAAAAAAAAATTGCACAAGCAAATTTTGTGTGTTTTTACTTATATATCTTTGTCGGGGATCAAATAAATTATTATAATAATGGATCAAATCAAGTAAAAACATGAACATGTTTTCTCACATATTGCATATAAAATAGGTATAACCTTTCGGCGAGTTACCTTTAATTTTAAGAGTTACCATTAATTAAGATTGGAGGCTCATACACAGCATCATTAAAGCCCCTTAATTATGTTCCATGTTGTTGTGGTTGTGTGTGTGTGTTATATTACAGCTTGTGCCTAATTATAACCGATCTTAAGATGATAATTAGTGAAAATCCACCCTCCAAGAACAGTGTACTTCACAATAATCTTACTGTCTTTGATTCCGTTCAGCGTTCAAAAAGCGCAAACAATGAAAGAAGGACTGTTGAGTTATTATTATTATTATTATTATTATTATATTAATGGGAATATTATTCCCATTATAATAATCCAGTAGAAATACTGGGTCCGTACTCGGACCAAGAGCCATTCCTTTCAAACATTGCGTCACGTGAACTTCCCGACCAATACGGAAAACAACTCTGATCGTAACCCATGCATTCCGCGGGTGCGCCAATCAAAATCGATCCTTCCCTCTTCCTTCCCTCCCTGTCCCCCATGATAAATGTTGAGTGTGTGCTGCCCCCTGAGGCCCGGCTGCTGATTGTGTTTGCGTCTTTCCAGATGGTCGCTAAACGGGACACTCATTGATCTGAGGAGCGACTACCGGCGTCACATGTCTGGGGGCAACCTGATCATTAGCGGCTTGGACAGGGACCAAGACACAGGGATATACCAGTGCATGGCCTCCAACAAGTGGGGCTCTCTCCTCAGCCACAAAGCCAGCCTCCAGTTTGCATGTAAGTGATCCTGGCTTTACTGTGGTTTCATTAGCTCCAACCGACAGCGTCGAAAGACTGCTGTCGCATTGTGCTGTTGTATATGTGTGCATATGGGATATATGTGTGATATGTGCATGTGTTTAATATGTTTTTGGTGTGGCCCTTTGCTCATTTGGCAATCCAGTTCCTCATTTTGGATTAGCCGGGAATGGGTTCTGGGAGATGGCAAAGGTAATCGAATGACATGTCAGAAGCAAACAACGTGGTGATGGAGGCAGCCTGCGACTGCCTCTGAACTACATAGATTCTCATTAGTGGCTGCAGCTCTGACAGCATCTGTGCTCGGTCCGAAATTGACTCATATTTTGCCAAGTGAAACACCAGTGCCTGTGATTTAGACTTGAAAGGAGACCAATTCAAATAATCCCAGAGAAGTGTTTGCGAAAAGAAATGTGGAATACAGACAGCCTTTTCTATTTAACACCCCGGCAGATTGTACTTCAGAAAATCATCAGCCTGCTTGCCATTTGGTGGGCTGTTGGGATAGAGGGGAATTGGCTGCCGTTGAATTTGCGGGCATTCTGTGTCGCATCCAATGCATCGAATTAGTGTAGGGGGAAGGTTTTCTCTTCTATGAAGTCAACTTACACTTCAGCTCCACCGGGGGAGCCATCAGCGCCGCGTCTAATGGCCGCTTCGTCAATCTTTTAATTCAGCGGGGAAACGCTGCCGTAATAACCAATGGAAGGTGTTTCATGGCCACCTGACGCGGTGCGTCCGATTGGCCAAAGCAAGAAAATCGTTGTGCTTCAATTCTTGATGGCGGACTCTAGCGTCAACTGACCACTTTCACTCATAAATCCCTCTTCGTACGAAGAAAGTATACATATAATGGCGAGTTGACGTGCTGCCCGGAGGGGCCGACACGATAAAGCATTTTCCGTGGAGCCCCGGGGTCACTTGGCGCCTGACTTGACTTCAGGGGTTTATTGAACTGCTGTGATGTGATGCATGGCTGTAAGTAATTCAGAGCTTCATCATAGCTTTTACCACTGCTATAGTAATGATGACATTTTTAACTTGGTTGCTGTTGAACGAGAACAACTAAAACTGCGGAAACATTCAGGTGTAATAGCTGGGGGGGATATCAATGTCCCGTGTGTTTTCTCCCGATGTCTCAAAATAGACAGAGCTTAGAGTTGGTTGTGTGGTAGAGAGGTAGTCAAGTACATGTGTAGCCTGGGTTCAAGTCATATGTAGCCCAGCAGTGTGGAGAGGATGTGTGTGTGTGCGTGTGCGTGTGTGTGTGTGTGTGTGCATCTTTTAATCTCCAGTTTTGAATTCAAATAGACCACCTGATGTAAGTGACCAATAGATGGTCTAGACATAAATATTCACAAATATCTTTCATAAATCCCCCCACCCGGGGGATCAATAAAGTGTTATCCTATCATATTCTGCCCAATTAAGGGATTCTGTGAGCAGACTAATGGGAAAATCCTATTGGGGCATACAATAATTGCCTTAAAACAATATCCAATGCTAAGCCACCTAAATATATCATGTATGTATGGATTTGGTATTGATATCATGGAACCTGTTCATAGACGATGATAGTTAACAATTCCCTAGCTTAGCATGTCAACATTTGACAGTCGCTTACATTTTTCGCAATGCACTTCCTTCCCCCATTTGTTATCTCTTATTGATATCATCTTTAAAATCTTTTACATTGACAAAAACATAATGCTTTCACTATGCCGTGTTTCTAATGTCACCGTTATACAATCTCAAAGGGCAAAACCATTTCTAAACGGCATTCAAAATGTTTAATCAGTAAAAAGAATGAAGGAGGCCAGAATTGATGGGGAACGTAGGTGGTCTGCGTAATTGCGGAATTCAAATAAGGCATTTAAAATGAGAGTGAACGTGTGTCGCGTGGGTGGGAGAGGAAAGGTGTATTGGATCAGGGCTCTCCCCTTGCCGGCGGCAGACAGTTTGCTGAGGCACCTCTCCCCGCCTTTCCGATCAAGCCTGCTGGCTATTGATCACGGCGCGCGAGATAGAGAGCTGCGTACTTCCTCTGGAGAGATGGAATGCCATTATGCCCATGGCTTGGTAATGAATCTCTGTTGAGGGGACTATCCGGCAGAGGGGCGGCTTGACATTTATTGTCTAGCTTAATGCACAGAGAAGGGAGGTCTCGGGGATCAGCATGGTGGGGTGCTCTCTGCTGGCGCTGTGTGTAATTAGGCCACTGCGCGATGACGAGAAATGTCCTGCCTTTGTTTTATAGCAAAGGTCTGCCCTTGTCTACCTTTTGACATCCCCCCCATGCCTTGGCTGTCCTTGATGAGAATAGGGTATTTTCACCATTACATCACCGTTTATTGTCGGCCTGAAAACCTCATTATCAAATATTGTTTCTTCGTGCCGTCAATTCATGTATGTAAGGGTAATCGTTAATTGTTCGACTCAATACAACAGCCCGAAGCCACCCCACTCACTGCTACACTGCACTGCCTTTTTAGCCTCAGTTGCATGGGAACAAAACAAGCAATACTTTTGTATAGATCGCCTTGATGGTGTTTGGGTCTGAAGGGAAACTTAAACTTATCATATGTCAGTAATGTGGACACAGATCAATCCTCTTTAATCTTTAATAGTTAGCCTTCTCAGACGCCACAGGCTCCGTTCTAGCTTCAGATGGATTCTCTTCAGCAGACTATTGTTCCTCCTCAAAATGGCCTCTGGCTCCCAGAGTTGTACGTGTGTGGTGAGCTTGACCCTTTGAAGCTTTTTCATCTGGACAGTATATCACCCACGATGCACCACTGGCCACGTCTCCTTGTCCAGTCCTTGTGTGAATCAGATGAAGAAGCCATCAGTTCCACTGCCCCCCCCCCCACCCCCCAACCTCACACAGCCATTAAAAGGCCCTGTGAGTTATGGCATTCCCCCAGGGTTGCATCAGCGCAGGACATTATAATAAACATCTTCTGTTTAGATTAGTTTGTGTTGTTCAATCTGTTGCAGTGTTTGTTGTGTGTATTTGTTGGTGGGTAGATCAAGGTGTGCACTTGGTTGTGTTCTATATTTCAACACCTCCGTCCCCTCCTGCGGTCCCTCTTGGTCTTGGTGTCCCGCCGTGACTTGGGCTGGTGTTGGATTTCCAGCAGTGGTCACCAGAGAGCTGCTCATTAATCTTAACCACAGTCTGTCCCACTTCACCACATAATCTTCTATTCCCCCATTCTACTATTTTCTCTTATCGGTCACACTCCCTTCCCTTTTGTTTGGTTTTCTACCCACGATGCCTCTGGGCTGAGAAGCCTGCAGGGCACAGACGGAAGTGTGTCCTCTCACCAGCTCTGCTAACCCCATCAGTCACAGAGCTATAGGTGTTTTATCAATCTTCCTCTTCATTTTCTCCTGTCCCTGTTTCTGTCCCTGCCCTCATTTTTCTTTTCCCTTTTTGTAACACCCTCTTCATTCACTCACAAAGGGTGCATTGCACTGGACGTATTGATGGGGAAGCTGACGCCTCTGAATGTCGCATTACCATTGCATACTGAATTTAATCACAATGTTGCTTATTGCGTCCGGCACAGAAAACTCTTCATTTGTCAGAAACTGTTTCCACACAGCTCTGTGTATATGGTGGATGGTTGTGGGGTTTTCTCTGGTCCTCGTTCTATATCCTATCTCAGCTTACTGTTTAAATGTTCTGATTGTCTTCCTTTCTTTCATATGAGAGTTTGCAGGCATCACCAAGTGATGGCCACGCACTTATGTCATCAGCAGCGCTAATACCTTGGGTGACATTTTGTATCTCTCACAAGATGTCTCCCAGCAGTTTCAGACCTATAAAACCTATCAACCTATATGAGTTTTACACTTGTGTGATACTAGATTTTTAGATATACATATTTACATATTTTTACAGACCTTGAAAACTTCAAAACCCAAACAGTGAGGAGTGCTGTTAATGTCCGAGAAGGCCAAGGGGTGGTTTTGCTCTGTGGACCTCCTACACATTCTGGAGGTAAGATTTACCCAACTCTCCACACTGTTCATGTGGTCTTTGTGTCAGATTGTGCTGTAAAAGTTTATGTTGTCAACAAAATAATCGGTAAAAAACCTGCGAATCGTAATTCTTCCTTGTCACATTCATTGAAGCAAACTCTATCCTGTGGTTACCACTGATGAAGTATTGCCCACTTACTCACAATGGTGACACAATGTGTTTTATAGACATTTGAAAGCAGCCCGGAGCCAGCATTCCTGCGTAGTTTTTATTCCACAGAAAGTTACTAACCATATCTTCAATGTTAGTGTGTGTGTGTGTGTGTGTGTGTGGGAGGGGTCTTTATTGTTATTTGTTTTGAATTGTCCCCTCATTACCACAAATTGAATTATGTTCCTCAAATCGAAGCCTTAACTCACTCAAATTCTTTTGAAATCTAAATTAGATAATCAATTGCAATTTATCCCAAAATAATTAGCTTGCAAGAATTTAGAGCACGTTTGTTTGAAAAGGTATGTCAATAGAAGCCATGCTATGTTTTAGTTAGTTTTGGAGTTAGTTTGGAGTTGTGTGTCTGGTCGAATTAAGTATGCTTTCCTTTGTGACTTGTTTGTGTGTACGTTTGCAATGAGATGAACTTAAAGGAATATGAACAAAGTATGACCTTCTAGATTAATGGCATGCATTTATTTGGGGAGTTGTGAGACTTATGAAGGGTCACCATAGTACACTATGTCCTAGTTTGACAACAAACACTGTCAGGAGATTTGGTGCCATCTTATTTTCCAAACAGTCCCTGTCCCTGAGAATCCCCACTGGTAGACATTGCATATGTAGACATGTTCAAATGCAATAAGCTTAAGTGATTGCGTTACTTCGTGCTCCACTTTCCTACAATCCGGTTTACACTTGAGAGTTCAATTTTGAGTAATTCTTGGGTTTTCTGTTGTAAATGTGTTTGCCTCAGTCAAGGCATGTGCTGTGCGTGTGCCTATGCTGTACTGCCCCATAGCTAAGAGTCGGGCATCTTACACTCCTGTGCTCGCCTAATCAGAATGAGTGGATGTGTGCACGGCTGCACTCACAACCTATGCTCAATCCAATTCAAAGCTTTCAAGCTTGTTACCCTCGGGGGCCTGGATTTGATTGGCAGCTGTTGTGTGCACCTTGTGGCACTGCCACCCTTCACCTCTAAAGTGGTAGATGATGGGGCCTCTCGTCATTTCAGCAAAAAATGTGCAGCACACACTTCTTCTGCATGACACTGTAATGCATGATGGCAGCAGGGGACTTTCGCGGCATGCTTCCATCCATCCAACCCTCCGCCCGCCCATCCGTCAGTAACCCATCCATCAGTAATCCATCCATCCTCCCAGCCATCATGCCATCCATTCCTTCATCCATTAATCCAACAGTCCATGGATTCCATCTCTCTCTGCACCCAACCCTCACCATCCAACCGACTATCCATCCACATGTTCAACTATTCATCCATGCAACGATCCATTCATCCAGCCATCTCTCTAACCATCCTTAAATTCCATGGATCCATCCATGCACTCACCCACACATACCCAACCATCCATCTATTGATCTATCTATCTATCCATCCAGCCACACATCCCCCCCCATTTTTCCATCCATTTATCCACACCCTGGCACCATTACCGCAGGGCCGTGGATTCATCCATTCTTCCACAAGGTGCATGAATACGTGTACATGAGCCACACCGCTTGGGGACTTGGGCGCTGTGTGTCAGGAAAAGCCCAGTGAGGCACCGTAATCCAATTTGTGTCGCTCCCTTTCCTCAGCTCTACTCTCCTCTACTTTTTCCAAACCGATACTACACACATTTTTCATATCTTAGTTGTTGTTGGTGTTTTTTTTGATAGCCGGGAGATAAGATCAAGGGAATTCATTTATACGTGAGCATTATGTCCTCACAGAAGGTTGGACTTCAGAAAGTTGAATTGAGTATTGCGGTCTGATGATACCTAGTAAAGAGTCCATGTATTGACTGGAAGGAGATTGAACCCCCCCTCCCCCCCCAATGCATTAATTGTGCTTGTGTTTCTCTTTATCCCTAGAGCTGACTTTTGCATTGGATCTTTAATGAGTACCCCTACTTTGTCCAGCAAGACACTCGTCGGTTTATATCCCAGGAGACCGGGAGTCTGTATATTGCCAAAGTTGAATCTTCTGACGTGGGCAACTATACCTGCGTTGTCAACAATACCATCACCCGAGAGAAAGTCCCTGAGTCTGCCCACTCCGTTGGTCCTTAGAAATGATGGTGAGAAGCTAATACGATTCAATAAATGGAGGCTTTTTTTTATTTCTGAATAAATTAACAATATACTAATTTGGTCCTAAAAGCATTGTGGGAAAATGTATGCATGCTGAATATTTCATGAGTGTATAGCTATCATTACATACAATAACGTTTTATACTGACCTTAAAATCAGTTGGTACTGTCACACAGTGGGGGTTGTAATTGGTAATGGTAAACGGCCAAAGCAAAGTGCAAAGGGATGCCTTTTCCCTGGTATAGTGACTTGAATGTGAAATACGGTCTGAAATAAAGTCACATTGCCATGATGATAGAATCTCCACCACGCACAAACCTCCCCCCGGTGTGCTGTGTGAATCTTTTATAAAGTCCCTCCGATTTCTTTCTTTTCCCCAACCTTTCAGCAGCTCATGTAACATCCTCTATATGGAAAAATAAACTTTGTAGTCTCGAGGAACTTTTTCCTCTAATCAGCGGTTCAAGCCAAATGTTGGTATTAACAATAATATGGGTGTATGAAGAAGGAAAAAAAACCTGTAACATCTTTTGTCTCCCTTAGGGGTGATGGGTGAATATGAACCCAAAATAGAAGTTCATTTCCCAGAATCCATTCCAGCTGCTAAGGGATCCATGGTGAAACTGAATGCTTCGCTCTGGAAAGTAAGCCAAGTCAAATGTGTAGTGGTGTGTGAAGTGTGTGTGTCGAAGGTGCCGTTCACACATACACTTGAAAGGAGGGTACGGTGCCTGCCTAATGTGAGGAATATAAGCAATTATAGGCATGTCCGGCATTATCATCAGCATGGTGAAAAGTGGGGCGATTTGCTACTGTGTGAGTCGAATTTCTTTTCAGAGCCAAAAAAAAAAAAAGTGGGAGTGAGTGGGATGGGAAATGTCGACAAGACATATTTCTCAGGAACAATAAGCTGGAGAAGGGTTTTTTTTGCTTCCACCCGGCGCGCCTGACTGTATTTCGTTCACTTTGACTGACTGCTATTATCTCCCCTACTCCCTTCGTCACAGGCCCGGGTCCCTGAAATAAGCTGGAGACGAACCAGCGGCGTTCCTTTTCCTCCCGGCAAAGTCAAGATGAGGAACTCCAATGCCGTACTGGAAATTGTTAATTTCAGCAAGAGGACACCGGGACCTATGAGTGTGTGGCGGAGAACAGCCGAGGCAAGAACACGCACGTGGCCGCCTCTCTTTCCACGGTGAGTCGACCCTATGTCGTGAAATAAGCAAGACAGAGATGGCCATGAGATTTGCCCACAATATGGGTTTTCTGACATGGGTATCTGCATCTGTACGAACATTTTCAAAGAAAAATGCAAGCAAATATGAACTCATATTTTAATATAAAAAGATATATTGATACACCTACATATTATGTATTCAAGTTTAATATTAGTGTAATATCGGTGTTTTAAGGTATATCTCTCTTTATAAAAGACAGGATATTCACTTAGCCTTTGAAAGCCCTGATCTTATGGGTTTTGTCACTATTCATTTCCAGGTTGTATTCAGGCTTGAATTTTTGTAAAGCCTTTTTTGGGTTACAATGCAGCATGTAATATTTATTTGCCAACAAACCCGATATTGCTGTTTACTAAGCCTCATTTCTGTCTGATGCTGATAACACAATTGTTAGGATCTGTGTGATTTAGTGAAAATCTTGCTGTCTTGTTACCTGGCATGCTTGGTCGTTCTTAATATATAACACCCCATATCCAATACATTCCTCGCCTCCTCTCGGATTTACACAATCACTTTTTTGTCATGCGAAATCCTCATCCTATTTGATTTTAATTTACAGCCAAACCCCACTGGCTTCAGACTATAACGGACACTGCGCTGTCGATCGAGGAGAACCCTGTTCTGGGAGTGCAAAGCCAACGGGAAGCCTAAGGCCGTCGTACAGCTGGCTGAAAGACGGCGAGACTCTGGCGTCCGAGTAAGGAAGTCGTGTAAATCTCTAGCCTTGGAGACCTAACACAGAACATTGAACATTGTTCAAAGTATGAGTCAAGCTGCTGTAGAATAATAATAATATCTGTGGGTATTATTTGCTTGACCTCAGAGAAATCCAAAGGCGTAGTTTGACAATTGCTATGTTTTGAGATGATGACTCACCTCCAAAAAAATAAAATAAAAATAACAACATGACTATGCGAAGCACACCTGAATCGTTAGTAGACCTTAAACATTAGAAGTGATTAATACGACCGTAAGGAGAAGTGTTCACCCAATCAGCTGTTTTTGTTTTCTTTTGTATTTCACTCTCCGCTGCATCTCGCGTCTGCTGTCATGAATTATGAATGGAAGGAACTTTGTGTCACTGAACGGAACTAGCGGCGGCGCCCGTTTTGGCGCATGCTGTGCCGAGGATCTGATAAGACAGCTGATAGGATGAAACCCTGCCATGACTAAAGACATCAGTGGACCATGTCCCTGTTGCTCTTCCTCACTGGACAGCCATTGGAACTAAATAAACGACCAATTAATGTGCTGCTGTGGCTGAACACCTTATTTATTTATTTGCTTTTTCCCCCCACGCATCTAAGCTGCAGGTCAGCAGTTTCTCTCATTGCCTCTCTCATCCCCCCCCACCCGCCCCCCACCCAACTGCCTATAAATATGTACATACGAGGAAAGAAAGGGCTGCAAGGCGGGCTCTAGTTCTTTGTACCACTGTCCCTTTCCCCTTACAGTGTACAAATAATTGCTCCAGGTCCTCTGGACATAAAAGACTGGCCTAGCGCTGGTAAATGTAGATCTCTCAACCGCACCTCCTTTCACTCTCTCTTGCTTTCCTCCCCTTTCTCTCTCGCACCGCCCTTTATCTCTTTCTCAACTCTCACCTCTTCCCTCCATTCGCTTTCGTCCTGGCTAATTGTCTCTTGTTCACTCTTCGATCTCTCTGGCTCTCCACCATCATTCTCATTCACTCTCTCCCCCCTCCTCCCTTTCTGTTCTGCTCTTTGCTCTCTTATCATCTTTCTCAATCACACTCTTTATTTATGTGAACTATCTTTTTTCACACTCTCCCTCTCTCTTTCCCCTCCCCGCTCTCCCTCCCCGCTCTCCTCCCTCCCTCCCTCCCTCCTCCCTCGCTCCCTCCCTCCCTCCCTCCCTCTCTTCCCCCCCCCCCCCCCCCCCCTCTCTATCTCTCTCTGCAGAGTCGGGTGCAGATGGAGAACGGGCGCTGTCGGTCTCAGCCCTCAACCTTTCGGACGCGGGATGTATCAGTGTGTGGCAGAAAACAAACATGGAGTTATTTATTCCAGTGCTGAACTAATGGTATTAGGTAAGACTCCTGCCTTCCCCGCATCCCTGCTTTTTTTTTTTTTTTTACAAAAAACATAAAAGTAAAAGTGAAAGTGTGAATCTAGTGGAGAAATCATTTGTGGTTTGGCGCCGATGAAGGGATTCTTGAGCCATACTGACGGGCTGCAGTGGGGGGGGGGGGACACTGATCTACAGGTCCATGGGAACAGATATTAACGCTGGCTCGCATTCATGTCTCACCACAGGGGTACTTGTGCAATTATGCTAATAGTGTTTGTGCTCGGGTCACTGGCCTCTCTGCCATACTTCCTCCCAGCTGCCATATGCCCACTGTGTTTGATCATTCCCTATCGATACAACCCCTAGACAGTTGCTGCTCAGCAAAAAGACCATGTCCACACTAATGCAGTTACATTTTTTAATGTTTTGCACTTTCCATTTTAAGAGAGGTTTACCCACCAGAAAGACCAAAGAGACTTTTGAATAGGAGTAGAATTTGGAAAACAAGTATGATTGTGACCCGATCCAGAAATTGGCCAGCTAATGTGGTCTGGGCAAGCACATAACAGAAGGCATTTAATGTGGATGGGCAGCGCTTTGAAAAGACTGCTCAAAAGAGGAAAACTTTAGCAGTTTTTTTTCCCATTTACAAAAAAACTGAAAAGTGAAAATGTGAATCTAGAGGAGTGTCTCGCTTTACTTTCAATCGTTTTGTGGTATTGATTGGGGATAGTGCTAACACAAATTGCTCTGTGGCACGGTGCAGGGCTTTCTCATTTCGATGCAGTATTGATTTTATCTGCAATGGCTTCTGTGTGACTGAGCAGTATGTCTGTGTTCATGCAGACACAAAGAGAATACATAAATATGATATAGATATAAATATACAAATATACATATGATATATCATACATATGCGTAGAGGTGATCTAGTATATTAGATATGATATGGACACACATAGAAGATATGATATAGGTATAGCTATAATTGATATGATAGAGACACATATGAAGGAAGCTCTGTTGTACCCGCCGAAACTCAGAAATTTACTTTTTATCCAGTTTTTTAGCCACAGTCACTCTCTTTGGATTTTGGTTATTTTTAACTATATCTTTTAATTAGTGGTGGGCCGTTATTGGCGTTAACGTGCTGCGATAACGCGAGACTCTTATCGGGCGATAAAAAAAATATCGCCGTTAATCTATTCTCAAAGTTGGGTTGGGAGCTGGGTCTATACCGGATTTCCACCGGGGACGTAAGCGCCGCTGCGCCACGGAATGGCTGCGTCCTCTGCCCGGTTACGCGTTGCGAGGTGGCTGGATTCGCGGGATCACGCAAGAACTACAAGACCACGCGTCTTGTATTGCGTCTATGTATTTAGTGTTGTTTATTGTTGTTATGTCCTAATGTGTTGTGCTGTAGCCTATAGACAAAGTCAGTTAAAACAACAACGATTTGTGGCCATGTTCGATCGGGAGGGTGGTTTTATTTTGAAAATTGACCGGATGCGCTATGGCTTTTACTATTTCACATCCTGCCCGGTCGATCTACTCTGTTGAAATTGATGCGGTTCAGCAACGGCTTGCGTCACAAAATGACAGCGCTTTCTCAAGCAGTTTGTGATGCATTTTGGAAACAGGAGATGAGCCCTTGGTTTAATGCGCCGCCTGGCTTGAGAAACCCGTTCTCAAGGACTTACTTTTAGTCATTATTTAGGTAGCACACACATATTATGAATGCCTTCGGCAGAATTCAGATGAGCCTTTTTAATCTAGATTAATCTAGATTAAGTCCAAGATTACAGTGAGATTATGCCCACCACTACTTTTAATTGAATAAAGGATTTTAGTCATTTTAGTCTATAATGGCTGTGTGTGTTGACTGCAAAAATCAATACTCACAGTTAAAGGAGGATATCCACCACCCGAAGGCAGATCGACAGCTTTATCTCCATATCCGCTGCCAGGCAAAACATATTTCCTCTATGAAATCCTCCAGCCTCATCACCCAGGCGTCCCCAGTGTCACAACTGATCTCGGCCTCTGTGACCACCCTTCCCTGGCTGCCCTCAACACACAACGGCACTGAGCCAGCCTGCCCGGAGACTCCTGCAGCCGAAATGAATGGTCATTACTCCGAACGAGAGCTGATTGTGGGGGCATCAGATACCACCCCCCACTGCCGCTGCAGTGCCGGACATCAGTTATTTCCCCCTCTAGCTCTCCCTACCTGTATGGTAGTCTCAATGCACCCTTTCCTCTCCCTGTCACAATTACAGCTAACCAAAAAAATATATTCCACCCCCCAAAGCAAATGTAAATAATTGAATATTGTCTGAATGTCCCAGCTCTCTCCCCTCTGCTCTCAAGCATATCTTCACCTGCGGTGGCAAAAATGGCTCTGATCAATGCGAGATCTCTTTCAAACAAGACTTTTATTCATAATAACTTTTTCATCACCCATGGCTTGGACTTCTACCTGCTGACAGAAACTTGGCTTAACATTGATGAGCTTGCTCCACTTACTGAGCTCTGTCCTGATGACTGTACCTTTTTTAGTATGCCTAGATCCTCCGGACAAGGTGGTGGTCTTGCCGTATTTTTTTTTGGCTTTGAGGTGCAATTAATTAAAGTAAGCCTGGCAAACCCTTCTTGATTGCACTCGTCTATCGTCCCAAAAGAATACACACAGACATTCATCCCACAATTTCCTAACTTTCTCTCAAACCCATGCCCAACTTTGACAGTCCTGATTCTTGGTGATTTCAATATACATGTTTGCTGCCCCTCTAAACCCCTTATGACTATTGTATTTGATGCCTGTATACCTTCTTCTCCAACTAAACCTCATCTCCCTGCTGTCACTGCAATACGTTCTCTGATGCCCTCATAGCGGCTCCTAATACCTGCACTATTGAGGCTTCCCCTCCCCACCTTAGAACAATTATCTAATGTCTTATTTAATTCCACCTGCCTTTCTATTCTTGACTCTATTGCCCCCCTCAAATAAAAAAACCCTCAACCTAAAAGCATGCCTTGGCTTAATGATGCCACTAGAGCCCTTAGGAGGGAGTGCAGAAAAGCAGAGCGGATATGGAAGCATGATAAGCTTGAAATTTCCCTTGAATTTCTTATCGCAACTATTAGGATGTGGTAAAGGCAGCAAGAGCAAAATACTTTTTCTGACCTCATCACCAACAACTCCCAAGGTCTTATTCAATGCCATTAACACCAGCTAAGTGCAAGGATTTTCGCTAAAGTTGAGGACATCAGATTAAATATTTCCCCCTCCACCCATGACCTAGCTGTCTCACTGGTCTATTGATCCAACTTGGACAGCTTTTAGCCCCTCTCGTTACCCTCCCTCATTAAGATTGTTTCATTAAGGTTGATATTGTTCCCACTTCTCTCTTGAAGGAGGTATTTGACACAGCTGGTCCAAGCATTCTCTCCATAATCAACAGCTCCCTGGTCACTGGTACTGTTCCAACCTGCTTCAAGCACGCAGTGGTACCGCCCTCTTGAAAAAAAACAGTTTAAACCCCACCCTGCCTAGCAACTATAGCCCAATCTCTAAACTCACATTCTTATCAAAAGCTCTTGAAAAGGTAATCCTCTATTAATTCCTGCCCTATGTACACCAAAATAACATATTGGAATGGAAAAATTCCATTCTGGTTTTAGGACCCACTATAGCACAGAATCTGCCTTGCTGAGAGCGTCAAATGACCTGCTCCTTTCTCCCAACTCCGGTGATTGTGTCGCACTGATTCTACTAGACCTCAGTGCAGTGTTTGATATAGCAGACCATAACATTTGAATCAGTCATCTCCAGTATGGGGTTTGTGTTATTGACACTGCATTAAACTGGTTTCCATCCTACTTCAGCAACAGAAGCTTCTTGGTCAACTTAGGCAATTGTTCCTCTCCCCCAGCTAGTTTCTCCTGCGGTGTCCCACAGGGTTTAATCCTAGGTCCCATTCTGGCACAAGATGTCCTGCAGTTAAATGAGAGCAAGACTGAAGTTGTCCTATTTGGCCCATCTGACTCCACCAAATACATTTTGTCAAACCCCATGTTAAAAACCTCAGGGTATTTTGACTCTGCCCTAAAATTTGACAAGCAGGTCAATGCAGTAGTAAAAGCTAGCTTTTTTCAGCTCTGCACTATTGCTTAAATCAGGTCCTTCATTTCCTCCCACTTAGAATACTGCAATTCCCTGTACACAGGATTAGACAGTCGTCCCTATCCTGCCTGCAATTGTTCCAGAATGCCGTTGCCAGACTCTGATGAGTGCCCAGAAGAGAGACCATATTAGCCCCATTCTGGCCTCTCTCCACTGGCTTCCACTGGCTCAGGATTTAAAGGTTCTACTTGATTTAAAGCCCTTAATGGGCAGGCCCCTTTCTATATTTCTGAATTTTTAACCCCATACTGCACCTCCAGGACTCTCAGCTCATCTAATCTGGGGCTCCTGGCTGTCCAGTGAACAATTCATAAGCTTGTTTTCTGTTCTGATTGTATTCTGTACAGCACTTTGGTCAACTTGCGTTGTTTTTAAATGTGCTCTATAAATAAACGTGACTTGACTTCAAATATTGAAGATATAGATATGATATATATGATGGATGAGAGAAGTAGGTATAATTAATATGACAGGGACACAGAAGATATTGATGATATAGATATAGCTATAGGTGTGATAGGGACACAGAGAAGATGTTAGAAATCATTTTTCCTTCTCTTTCTCCATCTTGCCCCCCCCCCACCTCCTTCTTCTCCTCCCTGCAGCCTCACCACCCAGCTTCTCCAGGAGTGCCCTGCAGGCCGTGCTCAAAGCCCTCTCTGGCAGCCAGGTGTCCCTGGACTGCCTGCCCCAGGCGTCCCCGCCAGCCTCCAGCCTCTGGAAGAAGGGCAACGACATCCTGCAGAAGACCGACAGGTAGGAAGAGGGGCGTCACAGCAGTGACTCCCAAACCAATGGGGGGTACGCATACCCTATAGGGCAGGTGTCGAGAAAATACGATGTACAATATTTTGTGTAAAATTATATTTTGACAATACAAACTATGTTCAGCCTAGTGGGTCAGCCTTGTTTGTCAGACATGTGCAATTGCAACAGTTTTGCCCTGGTTACACAATCACTGAAATATATTCCTGACCTCTGCTATAGTGGTACGTGAGCAGGTTCCAGAAGCGGGTTACTTGTATTGTAAATATTTTTGATTTGTTCAACCTAGACAAAAATGATTATTTAATTTTGTTAAATATTTAATATATGGATTGTTTCTGATTGATATAATACACCTCCGCTTCATACATTTAAAGTATTAATAATGATGCAAAGAGATGAATAGTATAATATTAGTTCAAAGGAAAACATTTGTGGTTTGGCAATTATGAAGGGATTCTTGAGCCATACTGATGGGGCTGTGGGGGGGGGGGCACTGATCTACAGGTCCATGGGAACTGATATTAACGCGGGCACATTCCTGTCTCACCACAGGTGTGCACTTGTGTAATTATGCTAATAGTGTTTGTACTAGGGTCACTGGCTAAATATCACCCAGATGAAATGGGAGAGGGGCAATTAGCACCGCGTTAGCATGTGGGATCAATAAGTGATGAACAGTTGGTGGAAGATAAAAAGATAAAAATTGATTCTATAATTATTAGGGGTGAAACAGTACATGTATTCGTATTGAACCGCACGGTAGGTCCTACCAGGTCCACGGTGCACGGATCGGTACGTACTGCGAACCGAACAATACATGAACCAGTTATTGTAGCTGGTAAAAAATAAATGTATGTGATGTATAGACATAAACAGTGGCATATACACCGGAATTAATGTTGGGAAAATATCCACATAAAATTAAGTGATGCTCACTTGCGGTGCGGTCGGACACTGTATACGTCGCTGGTCAGGCAAGTTTAAAACACGCCAAATCAGCTGCACCTCAAAACATTCAGGCTTTTTGGACTGTACTGCAAATCTCCGAAGCGAGACCCTTCCTCCCCTCTCTGAGATTGCAGCGACCCTTTCGCCATCGGAAAACAATGGAGTGGGTGGTGGTCAATATGCTGCTGAAAGACCAGCTGTCCATGTAGTTTACTGTTATAATAGTAAATGGAAAGAAAATCTGAATACAATGTTGTTCAGCATGACCCCACCATACCGCATCGTACCAAACCGTGGGTTTGTGAACCATTTCACCCCTCATAATTATATGGTAGGTCTAAAATGCGAAATGAATGTGTATTTTAGTAGTATGAAAAGTTGAGAAGCCAAATTGACTCACGGGATCTATCTGTCTGTCGTCTATCTATCTATCTACTATCTATCTATCTACTATCATCTATCTATCTATCTATCTATATCTATCTATCTATCTATCTATCTATCTATCTCCACTTTACCTCAGTATTTGTTCTCGTTATTTGGTCAGTGACGTGTGAAAAGCATTGCCTTGGTTACATCGTGTATGGTCACTTGTCCCCTGGGTGCTGTACCCCCCCTCAGGATCAACCTGCTCCCCAACGCAGCGCTGCGCATCGCCAACGTGACCAAGCGCGACTCGGCCAGCTACACGTGCGTCGCCAGGAACCAGTTTGGCAGCGCCAGCACCACTGGGAGGCTGCTAATCACCGGTGAGGAGGTCGTGTGCAGTGGGCCGTACCGCTCGGCACCCACAAAAAAATCCTCCCCAACCTTAACCTAACTCCCTTCTGCCTATCAGGGTCTCGGTGCTACACAGCTAAAGGGCGACGGTGTGTTGCGACTGTGGTGCTGTGTTTGTAAGGCGTCCATTAGGATGTAAGGCAGGGCAAGTGTAATGTAATATAATGGTACCGGCGCATGACAGAGCTTAAATTACAGTATTTCTAAGTAGAGGTTACAGTTAACATATTACTCCGTGTTTGTGCAGTGCGTTGCGTATGTGTGTGCTTTTGTTGTTCTGGTGTATGTGTGTGTGTGTGTGTGTGTGTATGTGCAAGTGAATGTGTCTATTAGGTTTTCCTTCCTCTCGTAGACCAAAGGCCAAGCATTTTAAAGTTGTGGGATTTAATTACAATGACCTTTCCCCGGCAAGGCTAAAACTTCCCTGCTTCTATTTCAATCTGGTCGACATATGTCCGTAATCTTGTTTCAAATGCACCAGCCCCAATAACTGACTGGAAATTGCATTAAATGTTGTTAATAGATTGATTTTGAATCCACCAGCCCAGTTCAGTTAGCATCAACAACTGCAACAGACGGTGTTACTAGCGTTAGCCTATTCAGAAGCATAAAGAGTTTCATTGCCAGGTTAGTTTTTAACATACGCTGATTTTTTTCCCTCATATGTGGGCGCAGTGAAGTTCAGAATAACAAAATTCGCAATACAAAAAGCATCTGTTATTACACAAAGAAACAAATACCTTAAATATACACTCTACAGCAATAAATTATAAAATGTAATTTGATTGAAACGCTAGAAAAGCAGCATGGTGGCGTTGGTCCCACTGGGCCCCTATGTTTTAACACCACCCCCACCCCCACCCCACCCCACCCCGCAAAATTAACACGCATATGTCTGCTGCTGTGTGCTGTGGTCCGGCCAGAGCCCACTCGGATTACCCTGAGGCCCACTAACATGGAGATCATCGTTGGCGAAAGCATCGTGCTGCCCTGCCAGATGGCCTGCGACCCGGCCCTTGACGTCTCCTTCTCCTGGGCCTTCAACGGACAGCTCATTGACTTCCAGAGGGACGGGGAACACTTTGAGAGAGTGGGCGGGGTGAGTGGTCTCAAGTAGCAGTAATAATAATCATATAGTACGTGCCGCTACCAGGCTATTCCCGGGGTTTAATTGGGACATTGTGTGTGTGTGTGTACTGCGTGTGTGTGTACTGTGTGTACAGGCTCCACTGCCCCACCGAGTGCCTATTAGGGTGCCCCGTAGCATCCAAG
>JAOPHQ010004981.1:0-43313 GCA_030340625.1 Merluccius polli
CATGGGGCAGACATCGGCTCTGAGTCGTTACGACCTTCAGAAAAAAAGTGATTCAAGAAAAACTAACTAGCACTTACCCTAATGTTAATGGGTTTCATATTAGGGTTAAGGTTTGATATTAGGGTTAGGGTTAAGAGAATGGAAGGTCGCAATGACTCAGGACCAAGACTGGCGTGTTCGGCTTCCCCATAAACCATGGGGCAGACATCGGCTCTGAGTCTTTACGACCTTCAGAAAAAAAGTGATTCAAGAAAAACTAACTAGCACTTACCCTAATGTTAATGGGTTTCATATTAGGGTTAAGGTTTGATATTAGGGTTAGGGTTAAGAGAACGGAAGGTCGCAATGACTCAGGACCAAGACTGGCGTGTTCGGCTTCCCCATAAACCATGGGGCAGACATCGGCTCTGAGTCTTTACGACCTTCAGAAAAAAAGTTATTCAAGAAAAACTAACTACCACTAATGGGTTTCATATTAGGGTTAAGGTTTGATATTAGGGTTAGGGTTTCAGAACGGAAGGTCGCAATGACTCAGGACCAAGACTGGCGTGTTCGGCTTCCCCATAAACCATGGGGCAGACATTGGCTCTGAGTCTTTACGACCTTCAGAAGAAAAGTTATTCAAGAAAAACTAACTACCACTTACCCAAATGTTAATGGGTTTCATATTAGGGTTAAGGTTTGATATTAGGGTTAGGGTTTCAGAACGGAAGGTCGCAATGACTCAGGACCAAGACTGGTGTGTTCGGCTTCCCCATAAACCATGGGGCAGACATCGGCTCTGAGTCTTTACGACCTTCAGAAAAAAAGTTGTTCAAGAAAAACTAACTACCACTTACCCTAATGGGTTTCATATTAGGGTTAAGGTTTGATATTAGGGTTAGGGTGTTAATGGGTTTCATACATGGGCGTCACCATAATATAATTGGGGGGGGACACGTAATATGTCATAATATGTCCCCCCCACTCTCAAAAAGGTGATGACGCCCTTGCTTATATGTATAGTACTACTGGGGATACTTCAAACATTGATCATTTTTAGTCGGATGATATTTTCTCAAAGCTGGTAAATGATAACTTTATTCTGATCATGTGCCTGTGAGACAGATAAAAGTGGGTAGGCTTTGGCATATCCTAATGATTTATCTCAACGCAGCGACTTTATAAAATCAATCAATCTACTGCAGCAAAAACAATGAAGAAACACTTTTAGAAAAACACCCACGCTTCACGTTATTGAAGTCCACGATACTTTAATATCCTGAATAGTGACAAACTGTAATCCAGACCGCAAACAGCAATCATATTCACCCAACCAATCAAGAAGCCCGGATGGCAACCCTTCTTATTGATAAGCATACATATGGTGTCTGTATGGCAACCCTTCTTATTGATAAGCATACGTGTCTGTATGGCAACCCTTCTTATTGATAAGCATACACATGGTGTCTGTGGCAAAGTTAAGCGAGGCTCATAGCCCTGTGATTTTATTTTGTTACAGTGTAGGATAAAACAGACAAACTATTGACATGTCAGCATTGAATAACCACTTATTTACCCACTGATCATGTCCATCCAATCGACTGACAACTGACCAGGAGATGGCAGCAAACTCCTACTGCCATAAAACACAGTTTCTGTTGTGCGTTAGCAACTTCCCACCATAAAAAGAAACCTTTGCGTCACCATGTCAAGTGTTTGATGACGAGGGTCTGAGCTGGGACACATCGCTGCCTGCCGCTGACTCCATAACCGCCTGACGCTCAGTGACGGCTCGTCTTGGTGGCTTTGGCTCATGATGTTACAGCTCGCTGCTCTAGGGCTCACCTTGACGCTGCACCTGACCCTGCGCTGCGCAGGGCTGGTGGTACTGGAGGAGGAGGTGGTGCTGGAGAAGGAGGTGGTGGTGTTGGAGAAGGAGGTGGTGGTGCTGGAGAAGGAGGAGGTGGTGCTGGAGAAGGAGGTGGTGGTGCTGGAGGAGGAGGAGGTGCTGGAGGAGGAGGTGGTGCTGGAGGAGGAGGTGGTGCTGGAGGAGGAGGTGGAGGTGCTGGTGCTGGAGGAGGAGGAGGTGCTGGTGGAGGAGGAGGAGGTGCTGGTGGAGGAGGAGGAGGTGCTGGTGCTGGAGGAGGTGGTGCTGGACGGGTGCGAGGCGAGCTGCAGGTGTACAGCAGACGGCAGACTGTGGACCGCTGACTGCTCGGACCTTGGTCTCACCGACCCTCCGTCCCACATCAACGTTTTGACGACGTATTTGTAAGTACGACTTATAGGCTGAAATGTGCTTATTTATATGAATCTTTCATTTCAAATGGGGGTGTTTTATCATAAGGAATATGTAGGGTTTAGATGCACATCTACTATGCTTATTCCATTAATATTTCAATGTCAAGACAGGATAGGTCCACCAATTAGACCTAGGCTATTTGTAGCCGACTCATTTGTTTGTTTTAAAAATTAATTTATATAGGCTCATATAGCTTATATTATGTTAATTAAAATAGGAATATTAAGCCATATTTTGTAGATAACGGACCATTAATTTATGTAAGCCCTAACTTTAGTGTGATGTACGAGGTAGGCCTGGTTCAACCACCACGAGGCTATTTATCGCCCAGCCAATACCATAGGCTACTATTATAGGCCAACATCAGAGGCGGTATTATTTCAACGACTGAATTGCCACTTAAATAGCCTATCTCAGACACTCATACCGCGATTATAATCTTAAGAGATTCTAATATGAAACTATAGGCTATACGCCTATAAAAATACAACGTAAAAGCTTAACGTACATTTCATTTCTATTATATTTCTATACAATGTGTTTCTCGGATGAGAGGAGGTATCACCAGGCCCCTCGGGCCCTGCTGCGCAGCGCGCTGTCCGCTACAACTGCCTCTAAAAATAATGCTCATAAGTATAAAATTGTACACCGTTTTGTGTGCGTTTTAATTGATATTTATGGGTTCGTGCGGGTTTTGTATTTATATATTCATTATTTTGCGAATTTAGCTATTTTCTAGCCTACATAACTAGGCCATAGGCCTTTAGCCTATATTTTCATTGCTGTAGCGATTTAGCAAATATATAGGCTAGGCTACATTTTTAATTTTATAAAAAATTATAATGTGCTTTCCTTTCAATATTTCGTAATCGGTCTATGTCGATTTTTGGAGTGGTTCTTGTCTTCTTTGGTAAAACAGTTATGTTCTCAAAATACGTTGATGTTTTTAAAAATGTAAAACTAAGCTTGAAACATTTTTTAATATTTAATGTTAGAAAATACACAACGATCAAAACACTTCGTTAATGTTATATCAACACGTTAATGTTGATATAAATTATGAAATAAATAGGCCTAGTAAAACGCACAGTTCCAAAATGATTTAAAATGTAAGAGGCAGTGGATTAAATAATAATTATAGACCAGTATTGTAACCAAGCCTTGATGAATGAATTACAGTCATATGCATACAATTATATACAATTACAACTTCTCTACATGGTTACAATTAATAATGAACTTGTTGTACCATAAAGTACAAAAAAAGATAAAGCAGGCCTACATTTTTTATGCTCATCATGGTTGCAGTGTCGCAAGTGTCAGTAAAAGCCCGGCGGTGATTGGCCAGTTGGGCCAGGCCGCAGGCTGAGCCATCAGAGGGCCAGTAGTGATCATGGCGAGGCGGCGGCTTGGCTTCATGCGGTGGACAGCAGTGTTGCCACGGGGCCACGAAGAAGACCTTCATGTCTCATCCATCTTTATCCATCTGCATCAGCCTCATTACCGCAACCAAATCCGACTGTACATCAGGGATATGGGATGTGTGTGTGTGTGTGTGTGTGTGTGTGTGTGTGTGTGTGATTAAGAAGGTTCTGCAATGTCTAGTATATGCACACCATATCCAGATCTTAATTAACTATATTATAGAAAGTATATATTATTTATTCATATAGGCCTAACATACAATATCTCTGCACCCATGTCACACAAAATATTACTTTACAGATGTAATTTGGCAACGTAAGATGTTAACTAATTAATGATAATTTGACATGTTTTTAATGTCACAAAGACACATCTAGAAACTACAAACTTTTAACCATGCTTCAGCCCTACTGGAGTGCTTCCAGTATAAATACGCACCCAACTTGTTATTTTGTATGATGCTGGATCTTACTTTTTTGTGGGGGGGATGATGACCCCACCAACTCGTTTCTCGCGTACTCGTGTCATTAGCAAAGGCAAACAAATGGCTAAATATATATAAAGAGAAAAACCTGGAGTATAACCTATTTCTGCCCATTACTTGTTTTAAAGAGCTATTTTTTTGTATCATGTGAAACTTGCTCAACTGTCCAATCACCGCCGGGCTTTTACTGAAAATTTAGTTAGAAGTACCAGATATTTTTAAGATAGCTTCCCTTCCCCATTCACGTCTACGCTAGAACCCACACCAAGACCAATATTTAGTAGGACAGAAACCACTGCTGTATTTGCGTATGTCCTGGTGTGCGGAGGGGGGACGTGATGCACTCAGAGGGAGACAGTGATGTGTTGACCGAACCACATCACTGCCTGCGCGGTCCACGACAGAGATGTAACATTAGTCATTACAGCGACATGTACAGACAATGTGTTTTCAACATGTGTTTTAGTTGATGGTTAGTGTCACTAAAACACACACACACACACACCTGTTGTCCATCCAGAGACCTGAGCATGAACGACTTCACCTCGCTGCCCGCCGGCTCCTTCTCCAGGCTGCGGGCGCTGCGGGAGCTGTAAGACGTCCACCTCAACACACTGCGACCTTCCTCCACGCTTACAGCTCAAACATTCACATTTCAATTCACGACATGTGAGGAAAGTGTGTTGGCCAACGCTGTTATTGTAGACTAATTGTTTTGTAATTGAGTAAAACGGCATCATATTTATTATATACATTATTGTATTTTAACATGGTGTGTGAATGTCATAGGCTGATTTGACTTTATCACAATGGCCGCCGGACCGTGCGGGTCATCTCCACTATGGCCTCTGAAGGCTGAGGGGAGGCAGGGACGGTGACTCGGGGAAGTAGATGAAGTAACAGACCGGGGACGGAGCCAGGCGCACTAAAACACATTAAAATTAGCCCGCTGAAGCATCCAGCCCTGCGCGGTCCTGCTGTGCGTCTGGTGTTTGGATCTAGGATATTGAAAAGCGGCGACAACAGGAGCAGTTTGTGTCGGTTACTATGCAGTGCGTAAGGAGTATTAGTAATGGCGGCCTCGCCTCGCGTCCCGAGCACCGAGAGGCCTTCAGTGGTGCTGACTCACAGAAAGCAGATGTCCGCACGGTCAGCAGCAGCAGTTACCACGCGGCTGCACGTTGCCAAAAACACACACACACACACACACACACACACACACACACCAAAACATAGTAATAATGGTGTGTGTTTCATGTCCAAGGCACTTTCCTTAACCTTTATTAAATCTGTCCATGTGTCCTGTTTTTCCCCTCCTTTCCACAGCCGGCTAGCAGGAAACAAATTAAATGTCCTCCACAAACACGCGTTCGCAGGACTTGTTCGTCTACAAGTACTGTATGTAGAATCTCATTTACATATAGTTTAATGAGCTGTTGACAATGTTCAAAGAGTAACGTCTAAAACATTCATTGTACTGTAGTAATTGAATGACTGCAGTTAGGAGTAGGCCTAGCATGTTTTTTACACGAGTGCAAACGGATGATGTAAGCCCAAGGCGCAGTCTGACTGTTATGTTGCTAGATGCTACGTTTTATGAATTGAGTGATTTAAAAAATAATGTTGACCTCACAGAATAACAGGGATATTAAGTGCTCTGTGTTTTAATCAAGTGCTCTGTGTTTTAATCAAGTGCTTTGTGTTTTATTACAACCTGACTCCCACAGCACACTGCAGAACAACCACCTCAGCCAGTTTCCTGCTGAGGCTCTGGAGACCCTCAGGGACCTTCGCTCTCTGTGAGTGCTCCCCTGTAGTTACTGCCACGCCACAGCCTTAGGTACCACTATGAAACCAGGAGAATTAAACACAAAAAAAAGATTTGATCCATTTGATTGAATTGGCGTTATAAATAAACCATTGTCTACATTGATCTGCACTACTTTGAATCATATTTGTATCCCTCTGGGATTCCTCTGAAACATCTTCATCTTATCTTTGTCCAGCATCACCAGGCGTCCATGGACTACATGTTTTGGTTAACGTCGCTTGTCTGGCTGGTTCTATTCAGAGTCTCTGAAATAAACACTCACACACAGTTTTCCCACCGCAAAATGAGTGGTCCTCATATTGCGCCCTGCGGGTCCCCAAATCCTTAACTGCTGTTCACAGGATTTGAATCAGTTTGTTGTTTGCTGACGGCTTGGCCTGGCGTAAACACGGCACAATTCTGTTTTGATGGTTATATCTTAAATTCACACACTATAGACTATGGGGTTATGGTGGGACAGGGGAGGGGGGGGGGGGGGGGGGGGCACATGTTTGATGCCTGCTTGTGGCGCTGCCAGGGCTCTGGTCAGACAGCCGTGTCCCCACCAGAAATTACTAACATGCACCAGAAGAATGCATGGACCTCCCTGGATGCAGAATGGTTCTTTATGAGAGGTTTTTTATTCTGTGTCGTATTCTGTATTATTCTGTATATATTTTATTTGCTGCTTGTTGTTCCCTTGTATTGACCTATGGGTGTTGATCTGTGCCCTCTGACATATAACTACCTTGCCTGTGAGTTTTTAAGTTGTGTGTATGGACTGGGTAAGCTGCAAATGAATTGCTTTTCTTGGGATCAATAAAGTTCTGAGCTGTGGTATTCAACATTAATAAGCTTCTATTTGCTCAAGAAAATAGAGGCTTATAATGCAAACCAAAAATGTGGCTGAACTTTCTTTTATGGGGTTTGATTGGATGAGCCTCTGTAAATGAATGCTAATTCAAATGCAATGTCCACTGTACCTCACTGTCCTCTCTTCTGGACCTCCACCAGGCGTCTGGACGCCAACTCCCTGTCCACCGTGCCCAGAGGGTGCTTCAAGGGTCTGGGGTCCCTGCGCTACCTGTGGATGGACGACAACCGGCTGACACAGGTGCCAGTGGCTGCACTGGCCAGCCTGCCGGTTCTCCAGGCACTCACCCTGGCCCTCAACCACATCTCCCACCTCCCAGACCTGGCCTTCCACACCCTGCGGCACCTGCTGGTCCTGTGAGTGGTGATGTAATGTGTGGATATATGGATGGAGTGTTATGGTTCACTCACTTCAGACGAGTATGTCTGACTAAGAAGGATGTTATTTTTATTCAGAAAAGCATACTTGTGACTTTTTTGTGTGTTATAAGGTGGTCGGAGATCTTGAGTGTCATTGTTGCAAGTTACTCAGTAGTTCATTGTTGAATGTTTTTCAGTTAAACTTCAGATCTCAGAGCAGATTCAATTGATCTCATCTGAACCAGCTTTAGTTAATAAGGAAGACACATGTAGATATTGTTTCCACAAGAAGCGCATGTTGGTTCCACTAACTAACTAAACTTGTTACCTTGGATTGTAGCCACCTCCACAACAACCAGATCTGCTCATTGGCTGAGAGATGCTTTGATGGTCTGCACAACCTGGAGACACTGTGAGTGGACCTTATGTGTTGATAATACACTTTATCTTCTGCTCTGTGTCACGTTAGGAGAGTTGGATGTCCCTAATGGGGAACATTTGAATTATAATTCAATAATGATAACTTATCTAGATAGTTCAGTGAAAGCAATAGATTGAATCAAAACTTGGCAGCTGATTCCATTCATTTCAGCAGCGAAAAAGTCACATTGGGGCAAAATACATACTGTTTTATTGTGAAATTTTACACTTGAATGAAGCCAACTGACATTGATAAATGCACGAGAAAATAAGCTAAGACATCCTAGCCACATCTTTCCCACCGTGTCTTACTAATACCACATTCTGGAGCCTTGGAAACCACCCTGAAGCTATTTGAATCATGCAAGTATTTGTTTTTGTCAAAGTTACTGACAGGAAAAGAAAGTGGAAGGCACTGGGAAACAGTTAAGGTGTGACGTCTCCCCCAGTCAGTCACGCTCTACAGTGTCTCTTTACAGCAAAGCACTCTTGATAGGACCACCGCGAGCCACCAGTGCAGTTCAAACAAGCCCCAGGCACAGCTCATCTGGTGCATCGCAGTGTGTGGTCAAAACACAGACCTCTGACAATTACCCTCCATTTACCGTACACATGTTGCCCTGGCTGCTTGAGTGCGGGACCCAAATAAGCGCTGCAGACATTCAGCACCATGGGCCCAGCACAGATCACTCAGTTCTCATGTTTAGAGGAGACCAGACCAATCTCAGAGGGAAGGTGGGACTACTGGATGTGGGGTGTGATCAAATGCAACATAAAATAATCAAACCTGCAGCAGATATTTCAACAACCTTTGTTTAATGTGTCAGTAGAGGCCCCCAATTGACTTTGTGCACAACATGTTGGATGATGATTGACAAATGTAACTTTAAACAGCATTTGGTATGTCTTTGTATGTAAGTGTGTATGTGTGTGTGTGTGTGTGTGTGTCTGTGCATGTGTGTGTGTGTGTGTTTAGACTGAGCTTTACAGCATCATCTGGCTGGTATTTATCTAGATTGGCCTATTACTAGGTACATTTACGTTAGATAGATCCGTCTGCGGTCTCTTTGTTTTTCAGTGCGTGGAAAAGGAAACAGACTTTCTAGTATTTTCTATATAGACTCCATTATCGTTTCCAGGTTCCAATTTAGATCTGTGAGAATACGCCTGCCCTACACCAGTCCACACACTGAGGCCGATGTACACAGCACTACTTTGTACCATCATCTTTACTCATCAGTGCCTCCAGAGGCACCAAACTGTACTTTCCACACTTAATTTAAGTCCCAACAAAATGCACCAGATGTTAATATCGAAAATAAAACATAAGTACCGTTATGCACTCAAAGTCAATTATTATTACTGAAGTACCGCAAACTTGACAAACAACAGAAGGGCATGAATCTATGTAGCTTCATTTCAGCATTTCCCCTTTATTTCCCCTACATGTTTACACAGCGAAACACAGGGAGAAACACTGCTGTGCTCTCACCCCCTCTCATACGTCTCATCTCTCAAAAAGAGAGGGGAGTCACCTCGTTAACTTGTACCGTTGGGGCCAATAAGAGATTGTGTTGCCAAACAGGAAGTTGTGTGAATCATCCTGATAAATGTGTGTGTGTGTGTGTGTGTGTGTTGGCGAGAGGGCGCTGTGCGAAGGATGTGGCTTAGGGTTCAGTAGGGTCTTGTGAAGCACCTTTGGACTGTGACTGGGATAAATGAACAAATAAATCAGGTTTGACTTCATTAGAAATGAAATGATATGTATGGTCAGATTTTAAGAATAGAAATGTATTCACATAAGTATAAGTCACAACTCATAGCCTAATACTCTAATAAAAGCAGTTCTAATAGCAGTAGAAATTATGGTAAGTAAAAGTAGTTGCAGCAGTCGTAGTGCTAATAGTAGTATTAATAGTAGCATGAGCTATTGTTTCTCTGCAGTGACCTGAGCTCCAACACACTGGACAGCTTTCCAACCACCATCAGAGCTCTGCCCAGCCTCCATGACCTGTGAGTCTGCCATACACACACACACACACACACACACACACGCACGCACGCATGCACCCACCCATGAACACACACACACATACGCATGAAGGCACCCACATGCACGTATATGCACATAAACACACACACACACACCTGCGCACACACACACACATTACAAATGAGATGAACATGATGAACATTATGATGGAAGAAAGATATGTACTTTATATAGCCACGTGACTACACCAGACTGCACATAAGCCTGTGTTTCTTTCACAGAAATCTCCATAGCAACAATATTAAAACCATCCCAGAACATGCCTTCATTGGAAACCCTTCCCTGGAGACAGTGTAAGTATAGGGCTCTTTGGCCCCTCACCTGTAGCTCCCTGGTACAGTATGTATATCTATTTATCCTATTTTTACATTCTCCAATCATAAAAACCATAGACCAAAAATATAAAATAAAATGCAAATTAAATAAATGTATATTTAAATAATCACAAACAAAACATTGATTAGTAGAGCTTAATAATACAGTAGAATTTGGCATCATGAATAATGTAAATCAATAAATAAAATGTTAAAATCCTTAAAAATAACTTGATTAGGACCTGCTACAGTTGCAATATTTTGTCCTTTTCTGTTTTTCTTTGAACCTCCAGAAACCTCCGTAACAACCCAGTTCACTCAATAGGAAAAACCAGCTTCCAGAAACTTCCTCAGCTTCTCACACTGTAGGTCACCATCATTCTGTCTGGCTTTCTGTCATATATTAGCTGTATGTTATATAGTATTTATATTAGAATGCATTTAATGTCTCAACACATTTTTCAATGTGGGTTTCAATAAACTAAGCTTGACTGTACAATAACAACGACGATGACGACAACCACAATGCGTTATCCTGTTTTTTTTCTTAGATCTTTGAGCGGAACCACTTCGATCACAAGGTTCCCAGACCTCACTGGTACCAGCAGTGTGGAAACCCTGTACGCATAACCACATCTGCACCCCTAACTTTAACAGTGTTAGCGCCTTGCTTCACTATTTAGTTACTTATTTACTTACTTGGTTACTATTTAGTTACAGATAGGCACATGTAGTAATTGAAGTTATGTAAAAAAAGAAAAAAGAAAAAAATACATTTATATATGATGCTTGGTTTAGGTCCATCACTGGAACACACATATCAGAACTTCCCAGCACCTTGTGTGAAGACCTGCCCAACCTGAGGCAGCTGTAAGTCTGACTCGGTCATCTGAAGATGATGTATTAACAGTGATGTAAAACGATCAATGTAGCTAATATAGTATCATAATAAGCCTTCCTTGTTATCATTGATTTGGATGATGTTATTCATAATGACATATTAATGTGTGCTCTATATATTGTTTTTTTTTACATGGTGTGTGTGTTATTTAAATGACGTACAGTGTGTGTTCTGTGATCTCCGTCTGTCTGAAGGGAGCTGTCTCATAACCGCATCCTGTCCTTACCCTGCTTCACTAACTGTAGAAAGATCCAGAAAATGTAAGTTGTAATTCTTATTATTGCGAATTAGCAGGGGTTAATAATAGCAATACAACTTGTAACGTGTTCAACTTCTGTGTTTAACAGTGATCTGCGGCATAACGCCATACATGTAATACAGACTGGAACATTCCAGAAGATGAGTGAGCTCTCGTCGCTGTGAGTGACGAGCTCTCCACATGCACACGCACACACACACACACACACACACAAAGTAAGTTTGAAAAAAGAAAATACATTTATCAATGTACACTACGTGTGTACAAATGTGCTCATGTGAAATCACTGATGAACAAATTTGACTGTTTTACAAATCCCACGTTTTCCCAAATTAATGGATTATGTGAGAAATATTACAGAAATGTAATTTGACGTGACATCTTTATCACAGACTTCTGACCCCATTTTATTTTTGTGAAGGTCAAGTGTTTTTTGTATATTTATATTAGAGATCAAAATCACAATGGTCTGGACAGTTTTAAGCTCACCTTTACACCCCCCCCCCCCCCCTCTCTATACTCCTCCCTCTTCCCCTTAGTGACCTTTCCTTCAATCGGCTCTCCCACCTCCCTCTGGGGGAGGAGCTATCGGGCCTCACCCGTCTGAGCCTGGCTGGAAACCTGGAGCTGAGGGTCCCACTACCACCCCACCTCCTCCCCAGGGTCAGGTACTACCTGGCTGGGAGACCGTCTTTTGCCACTTTTGAGTGAGGGCTCCAACCACAGGGGGGAACTGTTGGGCCAGAAACTTTAGGGAAATAAATAAAAGATTAGCTCTAAGTAACACAAATCACAAACCCACAGAGGGAGGATGTGTGGCTCAAGTGAAAAGGACCACTACTATAAAAATAGCATAAAATAGCAGGTGAAGACATAATAGGACATGTGGTGCTGTGTGTGCCTGAAGTAGGGCTTGGACACATGTCCCATTACTGTCCCTACACTGTCCCACTCAGTTTGGAGGCTTGATTTAGTCATCTAGAATGACTATATTACTACTAATATTACTAGCGGTTGAGGACACCTAACTGTCCTGTCCTGTCATGTAACTGTGTGTGTGATTGCATGTGTGCCATGATGTTTGAGGTTAAGATTATTCTTACCTGGTATTGTTTTGGTTCCCAGAACAGCAGAGATGCCATGTGGCTTCCAGTGCCGTGAGCTGCCCCTGTGTCGGGCCAGGGGGGCCCCATCCCATGGGCCACTGCAGGACAGAGAACGGTATGCCAAGATAAGCAGCAACTGAATCTATTAAAAATGCCATTTATTTAACTTGTTGGCATAGCCAATCCATCAGCTATTATTGAATGAGAATACCTATTTCGAATTGACTGAGCCTGCCTCTGTATGAGCTAATTTAGATTTTACACCGCTCCCGGCTCATTTCTAACCAATCAGGGCATCTCTTCCCTGATTGGTTCGGGGGATCTGTCTTGCCCGTCAATCACTTACGCACACACAGCATTGTCATCTCAATGGCACAGAAACGTAGGGAGGGAGCTTTTTTTTTGGGTAGTTTATTTTCAAAATCTTTCACTCTCTCGTTTTACAATTCCCTAACCTACAGCACATTTTAAAAGAATGATCTATGATTCTTTATGTTTTGATGAAATGATCAGGAAACTGTTTTCTGCGAGAGCGGACCGACCCAGAGATCCCGCCACCGGAGCATCACGGTATGGAGAGCAGAACTCTGCCTGCTCATCACCACACCTCTCTAGGTTCAAAATAAAACACTGGAACAAATACTAAACTAAACACCAAACTGCTTTAAATTGACACAATATAGCTTTGTGAATATATATAACAACAAAAATATCAATTGTACATTTATCAAAATTAGAGATTCTTCTGGGATCCAAAAACTACTCTGTGATTTAGTGGGACCAAGATCACATTCCTTTGTTTTCTCCAGCGCTTCTTCTCCAGGGCCAGCTGAGCTTCTCTCCTCCCTGGATGGCTCACTTCTGTGTCTGGGTCATCTTCATTCCCTCCATCGCCCTCAACTGCCTGGTTCTCACTCTGGTCTTCCTCCCCAACACGATGTGTAGAACCACTGCAGCCCAGCGTTTCCTCCTGGCTACCCTGTTCTGTCTGCGCCTGCTCACAGGGCTCTGTGGAACCGGCCTGGCCCTGGCAGAGGACCTCCAGAGCTCCCCAGGGCTTGTGGACCTGCTCTCCTCCCAGGCCTGCATGGTGGTCCTGCTCTCCTCCCAGGCCTGCGTGGTGGTCCTGATGACAGCCGTGGTGCTGGAGCACAGAACCCTCCGGGACTCAGTGACTCCTGCGGCGCAGCGGCTGGCGGGAGCTGCGGCTTCCGTCCTGGTGGCTGTCGTCCTGTGCTGTAGCGCCACGCTGGCTCTGCTCGCTTCCGTGCCGGCGGTCTGGGACGAGGGTGGACTTGTGCACTCCATCCGCAGGGGTCCAGCATGTTGTTGGGAATACAACAGGGCCCGCGTCGCGCTCAACTGCTGCGGGTACCTGCTGCTGACACCGATCCACACATTCTTCTGCTTCTGCTGCTGCTACAGCCACCGAGACAGGGTCACGACACGCGCACACGCGGTGACCTCCATGCTGCTGGTCAATACACTGCTCTCCATAGCTGAAGCTCTGCTCTGGTGGTCCGAGGGCTCCTCCGTCATGTGTCCCCCCCCTGCCCCCCCCATCCTACAGCCAGCAGGAGGATCCCTGTCTCTACTCCTCCTCCTCCTCCTCGCTGTCCTGCCTGCAGTGCTGGACCCTCTGCTCTACACACTGCTCCACCTGGGGGCAGAGCCAGGTGTCAGCCAGCCTGGAGACAGGAAACACTGACGCCCCCCCGATAGTACACAGACTTGCTCATGATTGCCTCCCTTTTGATTCTAAGAAAATTGTTTCCAGGTCAATCTCTAAAGACATGTTCAAATAGAATATCTTGACTGATAAAAGCCAAATGTTTTCCCTCAAGAAATGCTATGACTTGTATCATAATGTGTACATGTTGTGATCACACATACAACCAAATCAGAAGGCAATGTAAACAAGGTTTTCAGTCACACTGCATTATAATGAATTTTCCACACAACTTGTGTCCAGTCCGATCAACGTCTCTTCTATGGTTCATTTAAATGTGTTTCATATATAGCTGTCCCACTTTATTAACCAAGCGTTTCATTGCAGACAATAAACGGTTATTTTCATTTAAAATGCGTGGTGGGAGTGGCTTCGTCCGCTGGGTTTATGACAGGGTGACAGGGAGCAGAATAAGGAATAATTCATTCTTGTGAAGTCATTGAAATGGACCTTTTAAGGGTTTAGATTGTCTTGGTTTTGGCAGAGTGGGCTCAGTCCACTAATCATTTTGGAAACGTAATATCTATTTTGATTTTCTTTAAATACGCTTTTTGGGTTAGTCCAATTGAGATCAAGGGAAAATACCCCCCCCCCCCCCCCCCAAATGATATGAAAACATTAAACAGCAAAGGTTTTCAGAGACTAGTATAACCATTTAAAAATAACTAAAAACAAAAACTTTCTCTCCCATCATTATGGTCAGATAGAAGAAATGTCTTGCTGTCACATACTACAGTAGGAAACAAATTCCATGAACATAAATGAGAAAAAATACCATTTATAGGTTTTAATTTTAATTTTTACTTTTCAAAATAAACCCTCAAGCCAAATATTGGTAAAACCAATCAAGAAACATAATTTAACCACAAATATACCCAGGCTTTTTGCTACCTTGAGTAGCACTTCAGTTTCATCAGAACTTAAAACCTTCAGCCTTCAATGACAAAGAGGAGACTAGTAAAAGAAGACTACAACTTTCCAATCTGTAGGGTCTGGAACAATATGTGTTGTTGACTACCATATACCTACAAATGTACCAATGTGTGTATGTAACCTTTAACATGACCTGTAATAAAACCTGTCATCTTGATAATACACTTTGGTATGGTAAAGCCATGAAAAAGAAAACCACACCACACACAAAATGTTCAGTAGAAAATAATTTAATAAACATTTCAAACATACAAAAAAATAACATTGGAAGGAAGTGAGCTCTCCGTTCCCGACTAATACTCTTCATTGTTAATATAATTTCAACCAAAACAATAAAACAAAAGCAAAAAGAATTGCACGAGCTCCTGACTGGCTCATCCGCTCAGCGACTAGTGTCGTGCCTCCCTCATTGATTCGGCTGGTACACAGTAACAGCATTGTGCAGTCTTCTTGTCAGTCCCACAAATACCAGGACAGAATACTAGCAGCGGCCAATTTTCAAACCCCCCGCCCTTGTTTGGTTACTAAATTATCAATTGTCAATTGTTATTCCATGGACACGGCAAGGAGATTGAAACTGACCCAAAAAACAGTAGCGTGGCAGCAGCATCACTACCAAAGGGGGAGGGGGGGGGGGGGGAATACCTCCTTTAAAAACACACAAAAGGTATTAAAAAAACACCCCACTGTGAGGTGTCGACGGTCCAATCCGAACGCCACCCCCCACCCAGGCAGAAAGGATAATGAAAAGCAAAAATAAAAAAGTGACAATACAATACAGAAAACGCAACAAGGAGGAGGGGGGGGGACAGAGAAATTAAAACAACAGGCTAACAAGGCAGGACTGTGTCACCAAGCAGGGACTATACTTACGTACGTGATGGGAGGCTGATACTAGCAGGCCCAAGATAGTTCTGACAATTCGAGGAAGTTCATTGGCCTCCGTGCCCGAGCGGCGCCCCCCATTGGCCCGTAAGAGCGGGGCTGCAGGAGGGGGGAGGGGTAGGGGGGGAGAGGAGGAGGAGGAGAGGGGAGGAGAGGGGGCGCCCCCCTCCCAACCAGCCCCCCCCCCCCCTCCCCTCTAATCAGCTTTAACTACTTGGCAGTGTCGGTCTAACCTTAATATCTCAAGAGATTTGTTTATTCTTAAGATAAATGGTATGGGGGTGGTGGTGGGATGGGGGTTCAGCCTGCTTCATGTATGGTCTCCCTGAGTTGGGGCGGGGCCTAAACTTAGTGGCTCATTTAGACTCACTCCAAACTCTCGACACCTGTCACCCAGTTTCCTCAGCTTATCAGAATTACCTCCCTCTGCAGCTTGGAACAACAGGCGCTGGAGAGCAGAGAGAGAGACAGACAGAGAGAGCGAGAGAGACAGGGAGATGGAGAGAGAAAGAGAGAGCGAGAGAGATGGAGAGGGAATTGCAGAGAGAGAATGACACGGAAGAAGAGGAGCAGGTGAATCACGCTTTAAAACAGGAGTAAAACTGTAGAGCGCAACAATATGAGCAGATCAAAACAAACAAACCTGAAACAAAAAGGAGAGACAATCTGGATGACTGCTTGAATGGGTGTGTGGGTGTATGTGTGTGTGTGTTGAGAGAATTACATCTTTCCACAGGGCTGCACACAGCGGTAGATGGCGGAGGACCTGCCGATACAGGAGACGCACCTGCAATCAAAGCATGAGAAGAAAAGAAGGAAGGAAGGAAGGAAGGAAAGAAAAGTGAAATGTAAAGAAAGAAAGAAAGAAAGAAAAGTGAAAACGTAAAGATAGAGAAAGAGAGAGTTTGGTCACACAACCCAGAGACGTCCCTGTAATCATTCATCTTAGCTGTTACCAATAGTGAATACCCAGGCCTTCATCAGGGAACGACACCAGGATGATGAAGACGATGATTAGACAGTTGAGCGAGGGATGTTCTGGAAAGCCGTCCACGATGGACCAAAAACAATATGGACATTCAACTTGCATAAGAACGTTTTAACCGACGGCCACATGTCGGGTCAAATCTTTCAACAGTGCTGGTGCTTCAACATCCCATCCAAGCTTCCCAGCTAGCCGTTATGTTGTGCTGCTGTGCCGACTATAAAATTAAAATTAAATTAAATTTTAAAAAAACACCACCGCCCACCTCGCTCTCCCCATTTCCCCTGTGCTTCTCTGACTTACCTCAGCTCGCTCCTTGAGCTCCCACTCCACAGCTATGGCTCTGCCAAGAGACACAGAGCAAACATTTGGTCAGTGTCCATAAAACAGAAAAGGGACATTGGAAGGAACATTATTTAAATACCAAGTTAAAGCCCAAAGGAAGCGCACCAAGAGTTATTGCAATTTTACATCACCTGGCATTTATTTGAGCTATTCTAAAAAAGTGCATTGGCTTTTCTATGTGACCTTTGATACCATTATGAGACAGAGAGAGATATGAATATAAAGTCCAACTTACATTTTCCAGATGGCCAAACACTTAGGATGGCTGCTGGTCAACAGGCGGGCCTGGAACTTGAGGTGCTCCATGCTGCCGTCCCGCCAATCCTGGTACAGCAACCTGGACGGGGAGCACAACCACAGCTGGGCAAGACAAACTAGACTCTGGACAGAACCTAAAGAGAACCCACGTATATAGTATATAAACAAGAGATTCCTTTCAGGGTTGCTTTGCCTCCAGCAAAGATAACAGTTTGCTGTAGCGGGTCAGCAATCTTTTTACTGTCAAGAGACAGTTTACACTCCCAACAGGCCTCATCTTAGGCACACAAAGAGGACACACACACACATTTCTAACTATAGTAGCCTACCGGCACATTGAGAAGGATTTGTAATTTCCCCTTCACAATATAACCACGGTTCTGCTCTCGATCACCAGATTGGTGGTTCTAGGATGTACCTTAGGCCCAATTCAGCGTTGTTGGGCATGGTGTAGCGAAGTTTCTCCAGGACCAGTGCATGCTGGGACGGCGGCAGACAGGTCAGGTAACGATTCACCACCTGAACATCCACAACAAAACCAAAAAACAATAGAAGGGGTCTCTAGTATAAAACCCATGCAGTTACTCGGAAACTGTGGGTGGGGGGACATCAATGATTCATACTCTCCTTCCTTTAGGAAGACATTTAAAGCCTTTGTTGAATACTCGATTCTGATTGGTTAATAGTGGCATTCTATGCTCTCTTATTTCTGAATAGCAGACACTATTTACAACTGTAGAATCAAACTGATGTTTTTTGTGGAAGCAATACAATCATTTTTAAATCAATAAAATAATTTTTTGTTGTTATAGTTTGTGTCAAATTATTGATTTGTTTAGTAAGTAGCCATGAAATAAGCAGGATAATGTACAGTGAGCCAAAATAAACCTTTCATTCAAGATCCTGCATCACTCTGTGTTTATTTCACAATAATGACCGGCAAGCTGTACATTATCCCTTACAGAGATGTCCACTAGTTAGTAGAAGACTGTGGTTGTACTAGTCAGCTCCCAGCAGTACTGGCATGTTGGGTGGCATGGAGGTGAAACCATATAAAGGCTCCAGGACATATGAGGGGTGGGGTCGTGTACTTGCCTTGTTGTGGAAGCGGTAGCTGCTCCAGTACTGGGCAGGGCTGAACGGGACCTCCAGCCGAGACGGGACAGTGCCTATGCAGCGATGCACCAGGTCCCATAGGACCCTGGAGTGGCGCTTAGGGGCCTGGTCTCCGTTGTGCTGGCTGCTGAACAGCAGGTAGCTGCGTGGAGAACACACAACGACACCAGGCGTCAAACCAGGAGGCCAAACCTCTCTTTTTTTTCGGGCAAATGGGCAAACCAAATGCACTGGCTTGTTCCAATCATTATTGTCTTTTATATCAATATATCTTGTTTAATGACTTCTGTGTGAACAGATATTGGTACATAGCGGCCAAGAGTTCACCCTTTGGGCACCAATTAGTAGTTGGTTAGCTCACAACCAGTCTAGTGTGTAGTTGTGCTTTAACCAGCTGGGTGGTGGGTTGGGGACTTACTCCATCCAGAGTTTATGAAGGAGGTCCAGAGGCATGACCGACCCAAGCGCTCGCTCAAAGGCGCTGGCTGTCTCCTCCGCAGAACCCTGCAGCCACTGCCAGCGGCTGGAGAAGAACACAGCAGACACGTCACCACATGGTATGTTGATATGTTACCATGGAGATAGGGGACAAAACGGAAGGAGAGAGAGAAAATATAGGCAGACATAAAATGAAAGAGAACGAGGGACAGGATGAGATGGATAGGAAGTGCGAGAAGGAAAGAAAGAAAGACAGATAAACAAGATACCCACCAGTGAATCAGGTGAAGGTAGGGCATCTGTGGGCGGAGTTTCTCCTCAAGGTCCTTCTTGATAATCGGTCCCTTCAATATTTCTGAAGTCGGGATGCCAAGTATATGTCTGAAAAACACCAGTCCAAAATGGAAACCTTTAACACGCATTCAGCATTTTGGGATCAGCCTTCTTTTCTTTTTTTTTACTACAAAATATTTACAAATGTATCCGGGCCTCTGACCGATCGGGTCTCTGACCGGTCCTGGTCTATGACCGGTCTGGGACTCTGAACGGTCCAGGTCTATCGTCAATGTGTCAGTACATAAACCGCTCGGCCCAGGTTCGGGGTTCTATGTACGCGGAGCTGAATATGCCCTTTTCCGGTTCTGATTGGTGAAAACTAAAACATAATAAAATATATTCAACATCTACCTGTAACAATAACAAATATTAGTTAATAATAAGGTTGGGTCAATTTCGGGTTTTCCGATCCGGTCTACAAGCCTAAACCGGTTTGATTTGACGCAAACCCACTGAAACGGCATTTGTCATTATGAGACAAATAAAAAACTAGCCTAGATCCAACGTGTATTGTGTTAGTAATAAGCAATAAGACAACGTGATTAACATTATATTATGTTTGTCAAGTTGCGCTAGGCTGAAGTCTAATTGCATTTATTATTTTGATGTTTAAACATTAGAAGTTGATTGGTTGCTGTGAGAAATAAAAACGCATGTCACCGAGTGGTTGATTGTTGATGGCTATACTCTTCACCTGTAGCACTGGCATTACTGCCACCAACTCTGGAGCGGCACCTAGTGGTAAAATTCGGTATACCAATCCGGTCCGGTCTAGTGTTTGGTTTAATATCGAACCGGTTAATTTTTTTTTTCACCAACCCAACCCTAGTTAATAATAAGTATAACATTCATATGCTGGTCATTCTCGGGCTATATTACTACATACTGGTCGTGCTCAGGCTGGTCGTGCTCAGGCTATATTACTACGTGCTGGTCGTGCTCAGGCTATATTACTACGTGCTGGTCGTGCTCAGGCTGGTCGTGCTCAGGCTATATTACTACGTGCTGGTCGTGCTCAGGCTATATTACTACGTGCTGGTCGTGCTCAGGCTATATTACTACATGCTGGTCGTGCTCAGGCTATATTACTACGTGCTGGTCGTGCTCAGGCTATATTACTACATGCTGGTCGTGCTCAGGCTATATTACTACGTGCTGGTCGTGCTCAGGCTATATTACTACATGCTGGTCATGCTCAGGCTATATTACTACATGCTGGTCGTTCTCAGGCTATATTACCTTAAACAACAGGCGATTAACACAGATAAGTCATGTAGCCATGACAACAATACTTCCCCCAGCGGGTTAGCCCTTGTATATTATACGATTTATTCATTTATTTTTGTGGCAAATTGACTACTAAACATCACCAAATGTCAATCAGAAAAGGAAAGGTCATATACAGCACTGCATACGTAGAACCTCCGAGCCCGGACACTGGCCGAGCGGTCCATGTACCCACACCGGCATGGACAGTTTCCTCGATCAAATAAAGACATCCAGTGAATTGTAATATCCAGTCAATGAGTTTTTCATCTTAATTACTGCAAACAACCCCATCTAGGACTGTAGGCTGCTGGTCTGTTCCATATCGCCATGGTTTCTGAAGGCTGAACATGAATAAAAAGGTCTGGAGTGAAAGCCTCACCGCAGGATGTCCAGAGGGTCCAGCTGGTTCTGCTCGTCCTCACAGAGGGAGAGGAAGAACGCCCCGAACAGGGGAGGGATGGCACTGGGCTTGTCCTACACACACACACACACACACACACACACACACACACACACACACACACACACACACACACACACACACACACACACACACACACACACACACACACACACACACACACACACAGTTTAACAATAGTCTGCATTATAATATATTCAACCTAAATAATAATAGGACGCTGGTTTCCGCCAGCTGGAGGTGAACCTCAAACGGCATGGTTGCCAGGGGTTACCAGTGATTAAGGCTGGACTCGCCTGGGCCATGAGGAATCGGCAGGCGTGGTAGAAGATCTGGGCGTTGTTGGGACACTCAGCCAGCGCGTGGAGCCACACGGTGACCGCCTGCTCCCCGTTGCCCTGGCGATGGTGGAGGTCCGACAGGACGTCACGCAGCTCACACGACTCGGGACATACCTCCAGCAGAGGCTCACACAGCTGCACCCCCTCCTTCAGCCTGAGAGAGGGAGAGACCGAGAGAGTCGAAACAAACAGTCATCACATTTGACTGACATAACATAACTGTGGAGTGTGTGTGGTTGATAGTTGGTCTACAGCCTCCCCTGGCCTGAGTCAGACTGATAGACCAGTGTTTCCCATACATAGACCAATGTGTGGCGCAGCGCCACAGAATCAACATCGAGCGCCACAAATTGATTTGGCGATTTGGAAACATAAATATCGTTGTGTTCATTCATCTCCGCATAGCACTCTTTCTCCCTGTCATTCTCGTTCACACACACGCACAGAGAGAGCGAGAGACGCGCACACTTGCCAATGGGGTTACACTTATAAAAGACCCGCACTCGCCCGACGTTTCCAACCAACCCAACTGCGACTCGGACCACAAGTATTAATATTAAAATAATGTAGCCGACCTGCTAGGATTGTTTTTCCCAAAAGTCTGATTTCTGCGAAAAAACGCAGAAAATCGAACCTGTTCCGAAAACTTTAATGACGGACGAAAGTTTCGCAGTCGGTGTGTAAATGTGATTGACACAATGTGAGGTCATATTTATTTATTATAACGTGCGACAATTTGGGACGAAAAATATGGACTTGGTGTGTAAAGGCTTAATGTTAATTATTTAAGAATGATGCTGAATGTTTGCTCCCTCAATCCAGATGAATATTGAAAAATACTTTCAAAGTAACATTTCTAACATTTCGATAATATTTAGATTCTCATTTTTGTAGTTAATAGAAATATTGTATTGGACGTTATTAGATTTGAGCCATAGAAGGAAATAACATTGCTAGCAGCTGACCTTCCAAGGAACTTGTTGAGGAAGAGGAGGTTGGTGTGAAGAGGAAGGCAAGCCGACACCCTCGCTGCAGCCGGCAACTTGTCGTCCGTGCACTGAATGATAGCATCTGGCCAGGGGGAGAAACAGGGAGAGAAAGATTTAAAAGCCATTGTTAGTATTGTAATTCTATTGTAATTTGTTAGAAATAGCATAGCCATCATAGTGAGTGAAATGGGCTGTGTTTCGCGTTGACTGGGTCTGCCTCTGTATGAGCCAATTTAGATTTTATATACCGCTCCTGGCTCATTTCTGACTAATCAGGGAATCTCTTCACTGATTGGTCCAGGGAATCCATCTTAAACTGCGACACTTTTCAATGGCAGAAGGGACATTTTTTGGGTTGTTTAGTTTGCATTCTTCAGTTATTTTCTGCTCTCTCTCTCCCTCTTTTTGCAACTCTCTCTCTTACCTACAGCACCTTTCCATGCCCCCCCCCCCCCCCCCCCCCCCCCCCCCCGCTCCCCGGGGTGCCATGCGGACACAAACAAGGAGAAGAGGGGAAAAAGCAGGAGAGAGAGGGAGACGCGTCTTGCTCACAGGCGGGATATCGCTCAAATGGACAGACAGTGACCGCATCACAGACGACGAGTTAAGCTGTAATCGGCTTCTCCCCGATCCCCCCCCCCCCCCCCGCTAATTATCTCTAGTTATACTATATTATCTAATTATACTAGTAATTAAGCCATGATAGCAATGATTTTACATCCAAGTGAGTATGCAGTTCTTTAGTATTAGAAGAAAAAAAGCTTGTGTGTGTGTATATATATATATATATATATATATATATATATATATATATATATATATATATAAAACGGAACATATATATATATATATATTTATTTTTTTATTTTTTCCGGCGTGGTATCGGTATGGTATCGGTATCGGCCGATACTGCACAGCCGGGTATCGGTATCGGTATCGGGGGCCAAAAAATGGTATCGGTGCAACACTACTTTATTGTTCCACTTCAAACCAACTTGAGCCAACATGACCAACCCAACCCGACCCAACCCCGGTAAGTCTCTGACCCCGGTACCTTGGAACAGAGCCACCAGGATGTCTGGCGGCGTGCTGATGTCTTGTGCCGTCCTCCAGGGCAGCTGGAAGGGCTCCCTGCTGACCAGCCTGCCGGGGCCCGAGGTGGCCGGATTGTACAGGCTCGAAGGCAGGCAGTCAAACTCCGTCAGGTGGATGTAGGAGAGCCAGAGCAGCGTGCGGTCGCTCGCTGTCAGGTGCGCCGCGATGCACCTCTCGCTGGCTGATTTCAAGGAATTCTGTTAAAAACAAACAAAAAAAACACCAAGATGACATTCATTTGTTTCGTTGATTGATGTCATTCTACGCCTTTGCAGGAAGACATGTTTATTCATGGACCATTGGATTATCCTCTGCTCTTTTGAACAGTGTTCCCAAGCCCAATTAGACTACTAGAGGCAGACAATGGGCACAATGTAAACGTAAAGACTAAAGGTATGTACGACTTTTGCAGTACGGGTTCTAATGCTAAAGCATTAAGCCCAGTTCAAATCAAGAATTAGCAACGGGATGAAACAGTTTTAGAGCGTGGCAGAGAAAGTTGTGAACTGGTTAGTTGCAGACCAGCGTCTCAAAAGCAGTACCTTGCCAAACTGCGGTTTTGGCTTTTCGACGGTATTGACATGTTCATCCCATTACTTAAACATGGACCACAACGTTGATAACAAAGTGACTGGTTGGCAGCTTACCAAAAGTAAGCAATGGTACTTACTTTAAAAGGGAGCATTATAAGTTATAACAATGTAACAAGTGGAAATACGGTCATGTTGTTAAAGGTCTCATTTAGGGATGTCCGATATTATCGGCCCACCGATATTATCGGCCGATATTGGCATAAAAAATCTATATCGGAAAATATCGGTATCGGTTTTTTAACCGATACCGAAATCGATTTTGAAATAATTTCAGACATCTGTTATGTTTCAAGTGAGGACGTGGTTTGATGACATCATCAAACGCGCCGCGCCGTCTCAATAACAAGCCTGGGCATGTGCGGCCGTGTAGCGGGACGCTAGTTGTAGCTGTGGTTATGTCGGTGTTTTGGAATTATTTCAAAGTTGAATAGTAAAATAGGGGTTATGCGCAACATACTAACGCATTCTGCGAAACAGGTCTCATCACAACCGGTTCAGGTCCGCTGCACCGCGCTCACATTATTTTATTTATTAATCCACACTTCCAGACCGTCACCGGGGCTTCAGAGTAATGTGTCCGAGGAGAGCAGCCCTCTCCCGGACACACACGCCAGCTTTTACCACTGTTTTGTTTTTATTTATTAATCCACACTTCCACTCGGCATGAAGCCTATTGCAATGAGTGTAAAGCGGAGGTTTCACGTGGCCGCATATATCGGTATCGGTATCGGTTGATATCGGTATCGGAAATTAAGAGTTGAACAATATCGGTTATCGGTTATCGGTTATCGGTAAAAAAGCCAATATCGGACATCCCTACTCTCATTTCATCGTTTTTTTGTTAATTTTGCAGTGGTCTCTAGTATTAATGAATGCCCTGTGAGCCGGTTTTGGTGAAGAAAATGCTCTGGTGCGCCTGTTTCAGGCTGTTCTAGTTTGGAGGAGGAGTTGGGGGGGGGGGGGGGGAGAATGAGAGGTTTTCGGCTCTTACTCATGAATATTTATGACATTTAAATGACTTGCCTCTGATTGGCTAACAGCACTGTCCGTCACAGTGATGTTAGCCAATCAGAGGCGAGTGATCCCTCTAGTGCGTTATCAACCATAGACATCTTATACATATGTTACTATATACATCCATTAGATACATTCATGATATAAGTTGTCTATGTTATCAACACGAAAAATCACCATGACGTCACAACAACAATATACGTTCTTCCGGGTGGCAAAAGACGAAGCGTTCTCCGATGGCAGAACTAGTAAACAAACCCCTCCATATCATTTGACAGGGCAGAGCGATCGAGAAAACAGTACATGACTTGAATGAATGATTTTCTTCTTGCGGGGCGCTACGTGACATCTCATTAATTCAGACGGGTATGGGAAGTCTCATTAATATATTACGACGGAGTATTAGGGCCACATTAAGAATATTTTTTTCATTGAATTACGAGAATAAAGTCGTAAATATTGAATTCATTACGGCCACACTATAGGCTACACGTTAAACGTTTATTATACGGTTGTGCTCACTGAGCAAACCCAGGTTTAAGGCAGCCTACAGGTTAACGTGTGTTACATGTTGTTTAAGAAGTCGGGGTATTGCTGGACTCTTTCGCGTCTATCTCCGGAACGGAAAATGCTAGCGACGTAATACTTTTTATTAATGAAACCAAGAGATGCAGCATTTAGAACTTACAACTTCAGATCAACAACAATGTTTTTAACAATGTAACACTGTTTACAGCAGCCGGCTGGATCGCTTCAGTGGAAGCCGCTCTCTTCCTGCCACCCGGAAGTATCTTGACGCCTATTGTTTACAAACATTCTGAAATGCCGTATACTGTTTTCCTGAGGGCGGTCTCAAGCCAAGGTAGGCGAGGTCATGAATATTCATACACATTCATACGTCAGACTGTTAGGCTTTTCCTCACTTCCTCGTTTCTGTCTTCCTCGTCCGTCTATGTTCTTACATTGGCTAATGCATGCAATGGGGGTAGAAGAACGTTTTCAACGTGCAGCATGCATATGCAACTAGGAGTGACCTATTATATTCCAAAAGGAGCAAGTAAAAACGGTTTACCGGTGAAGGAGACCTTTAATTTGTTTATCACCAGTTGCCAAGAAGCACAGCGTTATCAGTCACTAGTCTCTCCAGGGGAAATGCAGTCCCTGAAGTTTCTGTTTTGTTTTTGGACGACAGCTGGTCTCTACCGCTGCGATAGCCATAGTCGGCTTCATGTCGCTGCTCGTTGCTTCGATTTTAACGGCCCAGTTTCAAAACATAATCTTGGGATTCTTTTGCAAGCAGTCCCATCGCAAATCTTAGATCTTTACTTGGGCTTCAGACAGTACTGATCAAATCCATTACTTATATTGAACAATATAAAGTCGGGGTCAGTAGCAGATCATGACTGAGATATAACCCATCTTCCCCTCAAGAGCCCATCATAGTAGAAGTAATAAGCACCGTTGGTGAAGGCCATCAGGCTCCAAGTCTGCACTGCAGACTAATGGGACGGTAAAGGGTGGATGATATTGGCTTATGTAGATGACCCATGCCTTCCAGTAGGCCACTACCAATAGGAGAGTCTGTGGTCAGGTCAGTCACCTGTAGTATGGCCAGGGCGCCTCCCATGCGGCCGGTGAAGATATTCAGGTCGACCCGGTAGAGCAGGGCCTCCAGCAGCTGGAAGGACAGCTTCTCTGTGACACCGCCAGACGTTGCCATGGTAACCAGGAAGCGCAGCAGGCGATCGCACACGTAGTCCTTGCCCTCGAAGGAGTTCTCCAGGTCCAAATACTGGAGGGAGCAAGAGAGAGTGAGACAGAGAAGATGATGACCAACCAACCACAGACCGTGGATATGAATGGACTTCAAAACAACAGCAGCAGCAGCAGCAGAAGCTGGTTATTTTGGGAACTCACTCTCCACCACACTTGGTGGTCAGGGGCGTTCTCCACGGCCATCTCACACATCTCCTGGACCTCCTGCCAGCTCCCCCGTCGGGAGAACAGAGACAGGTAGTGGCACCAGATCTCCGCGTTGTGGCTGTTGTCCTCCAGGGCACGGGACAGTGTGTTTAGAGCTGCCTCCAGGCTCTCCGACACAGAGCTGGAGAGCAGATACAGTGTGTGATGTTGGTGTAATGGGGTCTCGTGAGAGATAAACACAACCAGTTAAAGTCACATTCATACGGTGGGGGTTTGACTCTCTCTCTCTTAGCACTGCTTATCAAATTAGAACTTTTTGTTTCCGTTTTTTTTTTACTCAGTTTCTCGATACTAAAAAGGGAAAGACGTTTCTTTAAAGTACCGCACAACATCATGCAGCAACCGCTTACCAGGTCTACTTTGAGAACTACTGATCTGGACAAGTCACAATCATACATACTTACTTACTTACTAGGGGTGTAACGGTTCAGGTGGGTCACGTATTGTATTGTGTATATTGGTCACATGTATTAGTGGTATAAAAAAAAAAACGTACTGTACGCACGGTTCGGTGCCCGAACGAAACCGAACCGTGCGTACAGTACGTTTTTTTTTATACCACTAATACATCCATACATCTACCACACATCATTTGCAGACATTTCCCAAATCAAGAAACCCATTCTGTTAAAAGCTGTGACATTTGGCCTCAGGGAAGCTGAACTCACGTTTCGTTCTGACTGAGGTATTTATAGGCCAGTTTGATCCAGAGCTGGGCATCTCGGGGACTCTCCAGCACGCTGCTCTCCAGATTGGAAATGTCGTCCGTCTCGCTGATGAAGTAGCGCTTGTCTTCCGGCGCCACGCACACGTCCAGGGCACACAGTCTTCTCTTGGATCGCTCATCTGTGGGGAACATTTTTGTTATTAAAAATAGGTAGGTAGGTACTTCAGGCAAAGCTCTCAAGGGAGAGGTCTAGTGATGAAAACAAGGCAACAAAATATGTTCTGTCATGTTTACCATTTAGTCATTTAGCATATGCTTTTATCCAAAGCGACTTACAGTGAACTCAGATACATATCCTTAAGAAACAAGTAGGGGGGGCATCTTTCTCAAGGATTCTTATAGACAAGACAGCAAACAAAAAAAAAAACAGGTCTTTGTTTGTTTTGTCTCATGTAGGGCTGCACAATTATGACAAGAATTATAATTGCAATTATTTTGTCCGCTATTGTGTTTGCGATAATTTATCTGGCCAGCGTGAGGAGAGCAAAGCCAGCGGGAGCTAAACCTTGCTAACAACTTACTAACTCTCCCTACAGCCTTCAGCCAACATTTTTCAACCAACTCAGACCAATAAGGAAATCACCAAAGGCGAGGGCGTTTTTACAGCATTAACAGCCATATTCCACAGTTGAAGCCGCATGATTTAAATACATGGTTAAGATTATTGCACTTTATAGACCTATTGGTTTATTTTGTGTAATGTAGGGGTGACCCCGAATAGTCGACTATTCGACGATTCGATCGAAGGAGCCTGATTTGACTGCCAATCTCATAGTCGAATCGTCGGCAAAACACAGGATCATTCCATTCGGGCTATAGGCGGTGCTGAATGTCTTATTTTACATATAGTCTCTTTCTCCCAATAAATCATGATATATAGCCTATTTTTGTATAAATATCAAGTGCAAAACACACCGCTGCGGCCCATCTATGACACAAGTGCCGCCCCTAGCGCACACAGGAAGTGTCGCGTCAACAGGAATATAGTCGTCTCTGGTGCAGAAGAAAAAAAAAAGAAAAGAAAAAAGCTAAATTGTAATCAAAATTGTTTAATTGAGTGTTTCAGCTCTTTAGTCTGGTGTGGAAAAAATGGAAGCCAATGTCGCAAATGAGAATATGGATCAATGAGCAAAAAAAAAACAAAAAAAACATGATTCGACGATCAGTCGACTATAGGCAAGACTTGACGAATCAGATTCGACTATGTAAATTCTTAGTCGGGGACACCCCTATAGGGCACAAACCAGGAACAAAGCTTTTGATGTCATAGTGAGCCTACCCTGGATTTATAAAGGTAAATAAATACATATACAGTAGTACTGAACTGAGATGAAAACTATGACCAAAACCTTGAAATAAACCGAACCATAACTCACCTGAACTGTTCCACCCTTAATGGACACATAAGATTATAGTGCCCCTAACAGCAATGGCTGTGATTTGCGTTTATTGCCGAGTTGTAACAGTTTTGCTCACCGTGTTTCCCTGCAGACGAACCATCTCCTGGGCTCTCCTCCTCACTGTCCTCAGAAGGCACAGAGCTCCTCTGTCCTGCTGGCTTGGGCCTCCACCTCCTCACATCCTTACAGGTGGTGAATGGAGGGACTGATAGAGATAGAGATTATAGAGATAGATAGTTAGGAAGAGAGGGATTTTAGAGTGTCAAGCAATATTTATACTAAGGAAAGTAAAAGAGGCGCCAAAATAACTAAACTAACTAACTAAAAAATAGAGATGTATATGTGATTTTATATATATTTACACACACACACACACACACACACACACCTGATGGATGAATATGCCATTTTTAACAACACTCAATGATAGCAGATCATATAGGTAGGCTATAGCTCTTGCCTACAGCACTGGTTTTAATAGGCCTACATCAATTGCATTAGGCGTACATATTAACCATGGGTAAGAGAACATAATAATTAAGAGAACCAATGCTTCACAAAGAGACATTTAATGTTAGATCTAATGAGAGATAAAAAAACCAACGTAAATAAAAGAAGCGTGTCTAAAATGAGCCGAGCATGTTGACCCACCATGACGCTTGCTCTCGTTCACCTTGCTCACCAGGAGCACGGCTTTCTGGTCGATTCCCATGCGGTCCCTGTTGGCTCCAAATAGCTTCTTGATATACTTTTCTAGAAACAAAAAGAGAGATTTAAAGACTTTTTAATATATAGGCAAGTGTTTCATAGCTACTTAAATATTTTCCTAAATCATTTTTTAAAGTTAAGTGTTCTGAAGATATTTACAGTATTAAAGTGATTTGGAATATATTTAAAGAGCTTTGGCAAACCTGTAGAAACTCTGACGTCTTCGTTGGAGCTGCTCTCTGAACAGCCAATCAGAGGCAGGTGGTAGGACAGGATATCCTGAAACAGCTGGTTTCCGCTCAGCATACAGTTTCTCATGTGTTGCCTAGACGGGGAAAACCATCACGAAGGTGATGCAAATTTTTGGCAAAAAATGTATTGTATTTGCATTGACAAAAACACTCACCATTGACAGTCATCGTCGTTGCATGTGCCCGTGAGGTCAAAGCGACAGAAGCTGGTTTTGGCCTCCACAGTGTTGCTGTACGTCACCGAACTCAGAGACAATTTCTCCTTGGTCCTGTAATACGTGCTGAACCTGAGAGATGAACACACGTCTTTAAATACACTGTATATCTTTAATGCACAATTTTCCCCCTGGGTTGGGAGAGTAAAGTAAACAAAATATGTTTATTGTATTCCCATGATTCATTAGTATAATAATTTAATCACTAAATATATGAAAATACATGTAAATGATGCCAGTATTCAGTGAATTGAATTGGTATTTACTGGCATTGAAATACAACTCTTGATTTACTGCTCAGCTCTGCCTTGGTGTTCTTCATAGAACAATAATAAAACAGACAGACTACTGTACCTATAGGCCTTGAAAGCCAGGAGAGGGCTGTGATATGGTGCAAATGGTACAGGCTTCAGTTCTGGCAATGCTGATGCGCTTGTGACCGCCTCCAAGTCCACAACCATAACCTGTAGAGCAAGAGACCAGCACACAACAGTATGGTTAGGAACTAAAGTCAGTTGTTAGGAATTTACGAGGGACAAGTATCAGCCCAAACGTACTGTTTGACTGATACTGAGCTTCTGGATCACCAAGTGTTTGAAAGTGTTAAAAACTATCTCTAAGGTATCATCTGTCTCTAATGTCTCGTAAGTGACTTTTAGGTGAAACTCTGAAGAGTTTAGACTGCAACTAACGATTATTTTCATAGCGGATTAATCTAATGATTTATTTTTTGGATTAATCATTTAGTCTCGAAAATGTCATAATAGCAAATGCCATCACAAGTTATTAGAGTGAAAGTGAATTTGCTTGGTTTATCCGACAAGCAGCCAAGACTAAAGTAATCATTTTAAAACGATCCATGAACCAAACATTTGAATTTCTGAAGCATCAAGCAGCAAATGTTTGGTATTTGACCTAAACAATTAATCAATGATAAAAATGTCATTCGATTAATTTTCTGTCGATTGACTAATCGACTAATAGTTGTAGCCCTAGATTGTACCTTTCCAGCATGTGGGCTCTCCGCGTCCTCCCAGGCCTTCCGCAGCTCTCTCTGCAGGAGCTCACCCAGCTCCACCTGCAGCTCATACTGCGCCCGCAGGGCCTCTGCATCGAGGCCCTGGAACACCGGTGGTGAGGGCCCCCCCGCGGAGCCCGCCGGGGCGGCGCTTGGCGGCTCGGTGGCGTCTGTGTCCTTGGCAGTGTCCGTGTCCTTGGTGGTGGGCGTTGAGCAGCCCGGCTGCTCCAGCTTGGGCTTGGTGAAGGAGCTGGACTGGCGCAGGGAGAGACGGCGGGCACCTCGGCCCGCGGCGGGGGCCGGCTCCCCCTCACCATCCTCGGGCGGCTCCTCGTTGCCCAGGGTCAGCTTGTCCTGGGAGAGGTCCAGAAGGGAGGGCTGGGGCAGGGCGAAGGGACTGGAGGGGGGTGGTGGCAGTGGTGGAGGTAGCAGCAGTGGCTGTGGTTGTGGCTGTGGTTGCAATGGCAGTAGAGGCTGGATCTGGGGAGGGGTGGGGGCCCGCGTGGGTTCTGTCACGCTGGCCCGGTTGCATAGCGCCTGGGTCTCCTTCAGCTTCTGGATCTTCTGGGCGTACTCCGACTCCAGCTGCTGCAGCCGCTGCTTCTGAGCGATGAGCTCAGCGAAGTGCCGCTCGGAGCTGCGCTGGGCACCGTCGACACGGGACAGCTTCACGTGCTGAGGAGCCTTAACAAGAGGAGACATTTTACTTGAATGTTGACTAGAAATACGAACAGTCAATCCTTATCCTATGATCACACACGTATTCAATCCAGAGACCAATGCGGACATTGTAACACCACTCTGTATCGAAGAGGGTGATGCTTACCATTAACTGGCTGGGGTCCAGTCTCCTTTTAACCCCTCTGCCGGCAGCCATTTGGGCTTGAGCTAGCTCTTTCTCCAGTTTCCCCGCCTGGTCCTTCTTTATGGACACACGGTGTTCCACACGCTGCACCTACAGAGAGGTCGGAAAGGTCACCTGTTAAGCAACTGCAACATCGCTATGGGGACAATGGTTGCACAGTAGTGATGAAATGCACAGCATAGCGGAGAGGTACAGGTGGCAGGTGCTAAGGGTCATGTGTTTGTGCACTGAGAGTCTTCACCCACCTGTTCCTGGAGCCTCTTGAGCAGAGTGCGGTTGGCGCAGACTACCTTCTCAGAGGCGAGCAGCTGTTCCCTCAGTTTGGCCACTTTGGCCTCGGCCGCATTGAGAGACTCTTCTTTCTTCAGCTCCTGATGGAGCAACTGTCTCAAGATGGTTTCGTCTTTCTGCATGATGGCTCTGGGAGAGACGGCAAAGAGATGCTTGTTTTTAAACTGAAGCCACTTTAATGTCCATCTTCTCTTCCTTGTACACAACGTCATGAAACAATTAACCTTTATGAGCTTATACAACATTGTCTGTACTGTTTGCAATGCTGTACAAACATCACTATTTTGAAAAGAAAAACTGCCAGTTGTGAGATCCTGTTATGTTACTTAGCTCTATACCAAACCAAAGTTCAGTGATTCAACAGATGGCAACCCCCATGCACACTCTACAAAGAGGCTGGCATTCAGCGTCCCTGCTTTCCCCACTCAGGGGCAGTGCCGCTGGCGGTAGTCTTACCTGTGTTTGGTGAGCCTCTTCTCTGCTGCTGAGACCTGGCGCTCAGCCGATGCCTTGGAAAAGGCGTCCGGCTCCGTGTCGGAGGCCGCCGGTGACGCAGATCCGTGGGGGCTGTGACTCGGTTCCTTCAGCAGCCGCTGCTTCTCCCGGCTAGAGACCGACCACACACACACACACACACACACACACACACACACACACACACACACACACACACACACACACACACACACACACACACACACACACACACACACACACACACACACACACACACACACACACACACACACACACACAACACACGTCAGTAAAAGTTGTAAAAACACACACAGAACAAGCGAAAACAAGGGAAGTTTGGAAGTTCCTCCTGGAGTACTGGATGAGAACATGATACCTTGCGATCTCCTCTCTCAGCTTCCGGTACTCCATCTTCTTTGCCTCTGACAGGGCCTCAGGAGTTTTAAGTGGGTTGTTCTCTTTCTCTGAGGCCGCCCCTTTTGGCTTTGCTGCCTTGAAGACAACAAAGGACAGCCTCCAATCACTACGACTGAAACTGGGGAGCAGGCACTTTCCATTCAAAAACTAAGCCTTTAAAAACACGAACTTTCCAATCAAATCCTTGACCCATTGAGGTTTTTCCCAACGTGATTCTCCACAGTTTGAAATTAATAAATGACAGCACCACCCACCTCAACAGTCCTCCTGGCCTCCTTGATCATCAGGTCCAGGCACCCAAAGGTGGGCTGCGTGGAGCTGCAGGCATCCGTGTCAGACTCACTGTCATCAGAGTCATGGAGCTGCACCACCACCGGTCTGTGTCTGGGGAGCTGAAGAGAGGGGACAGGGAGACACCAGTGAGCAGACATAACACTACAGACACAGAGGATGTATTAAAATAATCAAACACTACAAATAACACGCCAAACCTTTTCTCTCCATAAAACATAAAAGTTTTATTTAGTTGAATTGGTTTGGTTTTAATTTGCCATAATGATATCAGCTCGTCTTGTTCCGTCAGTAATTAATACAGAGTGTCGTACCACAAGAGGGGCCCTGGGGACGTGGTGGCCTCTGCTGAACTTGGGGGCCCGCGCCTGGGGCACTGTGTTCAGGTTAACCATGCTCAGGTTGCCCCTGGGTGGCAGCTGGACTCCAACAGGGACCGGAGCTTTAGGAGAAGGAGGAGCGCTAGTGGAGGTTTCATCCTAGAGAGGGAGAGAGAGACGTATCATATCAGGACACGTTAGACATTTGGGGGTTTGACCTTGGGGCAAAAAAACCTAGCTGATTTTGTTAAAATAGCTCCCCGGTTTCCTTGCTCAAATCCCCAACTATAGCTTGTAAGAGTGACATTCTTGATACTTTTATTTTTTGCGCTGTAGGCCTACAGCACTGCACATCCAACCAGGTCCCCCGCTTACGTTTAAGGGGGGGGGGGGGTTAGATGTGCGTTTAATAGGTTAGTCTATGGTTAGATCCATTGACTGTGCGGGTTCTGCATCTTGCACCAGTTGTACTGGTGCATGGATGTGTGTTATGCGCTAGATGGATTTGATGGCATCTAAATAGATGAGAATATTTAACATTTTATCATAATACAGGCCCATACCATTACAAATGATTTTATTCCCGGAAATATCCTGGTCCCAAATAGCTAAATAGCCTGGTCCCAAATGGGGATACTATGGCCACCTATTCAATCAACATCATGAATATGACAGGGAGAGAGAGTCATACCTCCAGCGTAGGGACCCTCTTGCTGACCATGGACATCAAACACGTCTCCCGCAGCAACATCTCCTCCTCCTCCTCTTCGTCAGCAAATGGAGGTTTGGGAGGCAGAGACTCCTCTGGAGGGGGAGGCGGGGGAGGAATACCAGGAGGTATGTGGGGGAGAAACTGCGGCACCAAGTTCTACGTAGAAGCGGAGAAGGGAGAAAGATGAAGAGGATTGCACATCAGTAGCATCACACTGGTTCACACTCCACCTTATGGTTTTCAGACTGTTCAGTACCTTCCTTGTGACATATAATAATGTCAAATATTAGTTCCATGAGACGGCCTTAGAATAAGTGGAAATAAAGGGCCCGACAGAAGCAGACAGAACCATTATGACCATTGGGGTCGTACCATTCCGAAGTGGGCGGAGTCTGCGGGGAAGCAGGGCAAGTAAGACAGGGACGTGGGTTCCTCCGTAGACAACTGGTTGTGTGCCGGTGAAGAGGCTGTCGAGAGACATGTACAAAACATTTTAGGACTTTTAAAAAAAAACTCACAGAATCATCACATCAGAATTGCACCATAACTAACAAAATGCCCACAACTGATATGATTTTGTGACAGAAAGTGTCAAAATGTACATGCTTGAGCTTCAAAAGAGCTTACCTGGTGATCCAGTCTCACTGTCTGTGTCCATGGCAACCTCATCATAGTTGTCGTACTGGTAGAGGTTACCCGAAGAATCCAGGCCTTGCTTACTCATCGACTTCCTGTGTTCCCTGTCTTTAGACTGAAGAAAAAAGGCAAAGCGCCTCTTATTACAGGTCACCAATGGTGAGGGCCTCCTTTAAGCATGCCATGTATCCTGCACTACTACTGTATACAGAGGCCATCATTGTAGAGGTCCTTCATGCAGTTAAATTATTGTATACAGGTAAGTAATTGAAGCAGTTGGTGCTATCAGGCGGTCTTACTTTACTGCGGGGCTGGGCCTTGCCCCCGACCAGCTTCATGAAGCGGTTGTACTGCTCGTCCTGATTGGGCAAGTCGCGGATCTTGCGGATCTCCTCCTCGCGCTTGCTGCGCTCCTCGTCCTCCAGCCGTCGCTTCTCCTCCTCGCTCTGCTGCTGCAGCTTCCACGTCCGCAGCTGCTGCTTGCGGGCCGCCTGCTTGGCCGACGAACCTGGGAGGGAGGCAGGGAGGCACGGTGGTCAGCTGTGGTTTTGTGCAGTCAGGCCCATGTCGGAAATCATATCATCACATCATCAATGGTAAGAGAAGGGAAGTCGAGTAGATAGCAAGTCTGACTTTTCAACAGAACCCGTTAGAATGAATAGGCAGAGGATATACAATTTTACAGACTCTATTCCAATATTCTAATATAATCCTCAAACAATACAAAATAAATTGAATATCATGAACGTATAACGACAGTAATAGCACTTTTTTAATATAGAGGAAAGATCAGGACTCTGGTCCACCTGGGCTGATCATCTTCTTGGCCATGGGAGCCTTGGCTGGGGTTCTGCCCCTCTCCGCGGCCGCCTTGGAGACAGGCTTGGCTCGCTCCCTCTCTGCGAGATTTAGTCTGCCGCGGTCCCTCTCTATAGGTCTCACTGCAGGCCTGACTGCAGGCTTGGCAGCAGGCCTGCCAGCGGTCCTGGCAGCAGGCCTGCCAGCGGTCCTGGCAGCAGGCCTGCCAGGGGTCCTGGCTGCAGACCTGGCCCTCTCCCTGGCCCTCTCCAGGGGCATGACCCTCGTCCTGGCCCTTTCAGCTGCTGCTGCCGTGGAGGCAGACCTGGTAGTCACTCTGGGCCTTCCGGGGGATGCATTCCCTGGGATCACACCTGAACTCTTGTCCTGGGAGTGGGAATGTCACCAAATCAGAAGTGTTATTATTATAATGCCTCCCGGGAGTATTTAATCATCATCATCATCATCATCATCATCATCATCATCATCATCATCATCATCATCATCATCATCATTCCCACCTGGGAAGCCTTGGTGATGCGCTCCTTGCTCTCCTTCATCACCTGCTGCTCTTTCTGGTGCCATTTCTTACTGGCTGACTGCAGCGCCAGGAGCCTGAGCTGCATTTCAGACAGCTCCTCCTCCTCCAGCTTCCTGGGAAGACCAGGCTGCAGGGAACAAGCAGCCACAGGTCATTGCAGTTACGATCGGCCCAGTGGATTTTATTACAACATCATTAATGTGAGCATTCTTAGATTTTTGACTGGACCGGCAGGCCAGCCCTATATCCATGGCGCTCTGTCACTGAGCGACTGAGTGATAGAGTTACACCATTGGTTGGAGTGAGTGAAGACGTGGGTTGTTGTTTCCCAATTGGGCATTGCTCTTTCGAGATAAAAAGTTGCGGGCAGTCCTCTCTTACGTCCTCAGAGAACGTTTACAAGCACTCTGTTTATTGACTGACGTTCATTCTGAATCTAATGACAGATTCGCGGTCCAGCCACATACTAGGTTTTGACTTAGTCTTGTTTACATCAAATAACTCATAGCTAATGCACATGGTACAATTAGAGACATTATCATTTATATTTGCATGTGTGTGCTGCATAGTATAGTTATGACACATATGTACCTTATCAGGGGAAGTCAGTGAGTCTTCACTAGACGTGGATAACTCTCTGCTGAAGTTTGGATTTTTTTCTGGTTCTCCGTTCTCCTCTTCCTCGGCACAGCAGACGCATTCATCCAGCACAATCATTTCTTCTCCTGACAGCATTGCTCCTTCATGTTTGGGGCATTCTCCATTTCCTGTGAAGACAAAGCAATGTCAATGACCTCAACTCTTGAATATTTACTGTAAAACAGATCAAAAGCTAGATCTCTTTATTTGAAGTAGCTGCTAAATCCCTTTTAGATGTTAACTTTATAGACATCTTGTACAAAACCATTTATAGAGATGTTAACTGAGTAAGTGGCATGATGATTCACCAAATCTCCAATAAGAATGATGCAGAATATTCCCCATTCGAATGAACATTCGGCAAACTGTATCCTAATATTTCAGTCTGATTAATTTAGAGACAAATTAGTCTTTTGGGAAGGTCCTCTACATACATTTTTTGTGGCAAGTGTTTAGACTGCTGCCCATCACACAAGGACAACATGTTCGTATAAACAGCCACTGTCACCAACAGACATGACATAACCAACACCCGTGTGGTGAAATCGTTACAAACCTTCGAGACAAGCAGCGAGCAGAACCACGTCTTCCCCCTGGCCGTCCTTCATGTTGACCTGCTGAGCTGGCCCCTGTTCTGCTTCCTGTCCACCACCATTTTCCTCTTCTAGTTTCTTCTTCAGCGCGTCCAATTCAGGAGGAGTGAGCAACTTTTGGCGCAAGGGTTTGATGTTGAAAGCCTGGAATACTTTTTTCTCAGTCCTCTGTGGGTCGGACGCTTCTTCCGTGGCACTGTGACTCTGAATACTGGCGGGTTCTGCTTCGGTTCTTTGTACTGCAACACTGGCAGGAGTGTCTGGCGGCGGCTGGTCTCTGGAGGGAGAGTCGCTGGGCTCCAGGGCCTTGGACTCCTCCTTCCGGATACATTCTAGCTCCAGCTGGATCTGCTTATACTTTGACAGCAGGTCCTCGAAGCTCTCATCCACGCCGTTTTCTGATTTTGCAACACTGTGCGCTGGTTTTCTCGCCTGAATCCTGCCAGGCGGCTTTTCTGTCAACAAAACGGTCAAGGAACCTGAAGAAACTTGTTAATGTTTGTTTCAAACAAAAACAAAAACTGGACATATCTTAAGCCAGGGATCAGGAACCTTTAGTACTGGAAGAGTCATTTTTCCAAGAGTGGAAATAAATCCTCTTTTCTTTGCAAACTTATCTCTTTTTCCACAGTTAGCCATACTAAAAGCTCAGACTCTTCTGTGTGTTATTGTGTCTAACCAAGGAGAGCTCAGAGCGAGACTTGCCCAGCCTTGGTTAGACACAATCACATTGACATCATTGTTATTTTACATTCCTCTCGCTCAATACTGGACCGCATTAGTCACCGAGACCCAAAATGTGGGGAAAACATGGTCCAGGTTGAAATCCCCAAGCTATCATTTAAGCCCTGGTAGTGGTGGTTTTATTGGGACACCTACTTTCAACCTAGTTACTAATCAACCATTAATCAGATCAGCTCAAGTCGTAAAACATCAGCCACTTTCAAAACGCAGATTTCACTGGACACACATTATGTTATGTGTTGCACATTAAAACACACGTCATGACATCAACACACGTCATGACATGACATGAACACACGTCATGACATCAACACACGTCATGACATGACATGAAGACACGTCATGACATCAACACACGTCATGACATCAACACACGTCATGACACCAACACACGTTGGTATGACATGAACACGTTACGACAAGGATACGTTTCCTCGGAGGAGAGTCCTTCTTGCTGGCGTGAAGCTCCCCAGGTCCGTACCGGTCACAGGGGGGTCTGGGGTTGGCCGCCCCGCCGCCGTCCCCCCACACGTCCCGGCTCCAGTCGTCGCGGCCCCCCGGCGGCACGGCCCGGTGCCGGTACCGACCCAGGGCGTTGTGGCTCCGCTCCCAGAAGCTGGACCGCTGGCTGGCGTCGCCGTGCGGAGGACCCAGCCCAGGCGGCGGGGGTCGGTCGGGCCCGCTAGGCCCGCACTGCTGGCGGTGGCTCGGGGGGAAGGGTCCGAGCGGATGCGGTCCGAACTCGAACGGCATTAGGTGTCTGAATCCCGGCGGCGGGTGGGCCATGAGGGGCAGCAGGCTGTGCGGATGTGGGTGGCTGTTTGGTCTCCTAGAGGAGTCGCTGCTTGGCCTACCGCCGCCCTGCTCCGCTCGCTCATTTTCCTCGGTGTCATCATCACAGATCTCCCCGTCTTCTAGCTCCCCTTCTTCCCTCGGGGAACGGTTGCTTGACGCCATTTTTCTAACGAAATACGACTGTTGCTAAATGTGTGCTGTCATCGGCGTGTCCGGTCGTTGTTGCGATGTGGGGCTTAGCGGTAGAAAATGAACACAAATCCGGCTAAGTAACTGGCCGATGGACCGCTAGCTTACTTTAGCAGCTACCCCCTCGTTCTCCCTCTGCTCTCGCCGCGCTCTAGCATCGCGATAGTTCACCAATACTGAAAGTAAGGGCGCGTCACCGCATACATTTTACAAGTCACAGCTGCGAAAGACAGTTCATTTTGTTTATTGGGATAATCAGTTTAAAATAATATTATTTCTATCTGTATATACGTCTCTGTTTGAATATAGTAAATATGAATATAGTATTAAAAGGGAAGTATTTAAAACAAAACGCTATAACGAAAATATATTCCATATGGCGAACACAAATTCTCTCTCTTGGATTTGACTATTCTTCTTATTGAGTAAAATGTAGTTTTCTTAGGTAACATGCACGCAAATATCTCACACGGCCAGATGTATCTATCTCAGTTAATAAATAACAATAAAGAAAATATATCCACTACGGGACACGTACGTCACCATTCACTGCGCGTGCGCTCTACCGGATCCGGAAGATGAGTTGTCAGTGTTGTTTTGGAAGTTGACAGGCACGTGAGTAGTTGTCGTCATCGATGCTAGGCGACATGGCGGCGGATACTTCTCCTAAGGTAGTTAACAACGTTCAACGGTTTACTCGCTCGTTATTCAGCATAATGTCCGTAGTCTAGTTGTAACTTTGCCCCCGTGTGTATATTGCGAGTTTGTGTACAAAGCCGGTTCCGTCGTACTTGTATATGTGTCCATGTTAGCCCCATACACTATAATAGCAAAGGTTAGCCAATAGCAAGCAGTTTATGTTAGCGCTACGACCATCAGCCCTGGTAGATGCCACGATAGCACACCAGTTGTGTTGTGACACAACTGGTCTGTGGCGTACCTGTATCTACACTGCGGTGGGTGTGAACTGATGGGTTAGCTAGTATCCTTACCTACATACACTTTTTACGTACATGAAAAATGCATGAAGAGGATCAGTATCTTTATTGCTAACTTTAGCACCAGCTAACCGAAAAGAAAGCAACATAAAAAAGCACCAGCTAACCGAAAAGAAAGCAACATATATATATATATATATATATATATATATATATATATATATATATATATATATATATATACTATTACCTTTAACCTTTGCATTATGACAAGTTGCATTAAAACATTATATCCTCACTTAATCAAACGGTTGCTAACACAATATTTCGACTTTGTTTAAGGTTTTATTTGAACAGGTTGGAGTATTTATTCATTCAAACAGTGGTGATGACTGCATTGAACAAGATCTACTCGTTTCTGGGTCCATCCGAATTGTTGACAAGGTATATTGTGTTTCCAAATCCGGTAACTGAGCACAAATATCGACTCTGTCATTGTGATGGTGGTCAGCAGCGCCAGCGATAAGTGCTTTGAATCTTAATTTTCCAGTTTTGTATATTGTAATCGTGAACAGTTGCCCTCTTCTAGCTCACATGGCAGGTCTTTCTTGTTAAATTGTTGTATAAGTGCTGCAGTATTGCATGAATGCTGTAAGGCTGGTTTCCATTTGTTAATGTCATCCCGAAGGATGGGGAGGTCCATGTGGAATACAGACCTTTGGAGGACTCTGTCGACCCATCAAACATGCTATGTGCTGGCAAGGTTTGCTCTCTTGACATCCTCCATTTCAGTAATTGATAATTATTGATAATTCAGTAATATATTATTTTCACATTAATTCTAAACGTTGCATTGCCTCTATAGTTATTCACAATGTAAGTAGACCAAATCCAAAATATGTATTTGTTTCAGCTAACTTCATAGAGATAGAGACTGGTTGGATGTTAGTCCAAGACTGTAAAATACTGGATTTTTAATCAGAGTCGACATAGACCACAACAATTAACAGATACATTCACCTCTGCCAACTGACATGGTGGGATCATCATAAATCACATGACAAACCCATATATTTATACATTTGCTTGCATTCCAGGACTCCAGTTCTGTCATGGAATGGGGCCAGAGTCCAGAGGAGAGGCCCCACCATGGGCTGGAGGCTCAGCATAGCTATGAGACGGAGTGGGATATAGTGAATGCTGTCTCCTTTAAGAAGAAGACCTTCTCCAACGGAGATGGTGGGTATTTCAGCCATGTTCCTATCCTTTGAACCGCTGTTCCACTCAGGCAGGCTGTGGCTGGTTAGTTAGTATGGTTGTATTTCAAATCAGTAATGAATGATAATTACTTGGAACTATCTGAATTTCCACATATTTTATAAGCTATAACATACAGGTAGAGCTGCACAATGAATGGCATATTAATCAAAATCGTGATTTTGACTATTGCAATTATTAAAAATAATTAAATCTGATTTTGTACGCCTGTTGGATTAAAATAAAATTGCAAACTGCTACAACTCGGCAATAAATGCTCTAAGGAGTCACAGGCATTGCTATTAAGGGCACAAGAATCTTGTGTGTCCATGAGGACTCACTATCACTAAAAATATGACAAAAAGCAGTGTGACTTTGTTGGCAAATTGAATCGATAATCTGTTAATCACAATGAATAATCCAAATAATGGGCAAAATAATTGCAATTATAATTTTCAAAGAATTCAAAAATAAATTCTATACCAACACATTGGAATAGACAACAATGTAAATAAGATTCATAGAATAACAAAGGACAATATTTATTGTACAGAAATCTTCTTCCACCATCAGTGGCGTTCCAACAGTCTTCTAGAAAGTTCTGAGAATGTCATGAGTCCAACCCTCTTCTGGCCTACTTCACCTTTAGGTGCGCTGAACCACAGTCATGAGAGGAACCGTTGGGCATTCACCTTCAGCATCAGTGACTTGCGGTCCATCACAGTCAAAATGGACGCCTGGTCCTACCTGTTCTTCAAGCTAAAGGAGGCCTCCGTCTCCCTGCCTACTCTTCACTTCCACCAGGGCGGCAGCACTGAATTCCTGGACAGCATCAGAAGATGTGCCCTGCTAAGCGAGTGAGTAGAATGTCTCAGAACCATAAACCACAGCTTTTCACACAGCTAGAGAGTTGTGTACATACCTTCATTTAATTGAAATAGTGCAATTTCCTCTTTTTTTAATTCAAGCAAAATGCTTACCTGCCAATAGTGTTTGTCCTATGATGACGCCTCTGTGAAAAGGGTCGATTGCTCGGCAGAGATTAGCTTAATTATCTTGATTATTGATTGTCTTCAGCTGGAGCCCATTATCTGCTGTTGTGAAAGGGTATCATATATTTATTTATTTGTATAAAGGAGAAATATAGTAGTTTTGTGTTCATTGCTTAGCTAGTTGTGTATGTCCTGAAGGTTTCTATTCATAAACACAAACAGTTTAATCTTTCAGCCTTCACCTAAAGTGTTTACTAATTGAGGCAATTGGCCCATGATGGTGTTCAGTTATGTGTCCTGCCTTCTGATGTCTGGCCTGGTAGACACTTTCACCTTCCACTCTGAACATCATGTTAGATTACATCCTGGTGAGCCCAGGCAATGTGCATCCCCCCTATCTTGGCCCAGATAGCGGGTTTTTATTAAAGTTCTTATCAAAGCCCATTCATAATGGATGTGGTCTGTATTGAGTGACAGGCA
>JAOPHQ010004982.1:0-31372 GCA_030340625.1 Merluccius polli
TGACTGTTTTATGTTTGTTTTTACATGTTTTTATTTATTTTTTATTGTTTGTATTGCTTTGATTGTTTTTAGTTCTGTGTATTATACTGTGAAGCACTTTGGTAAGCCACGCACTGTTATAATTGTGCTATAAATAAAGCTGACATTGACATTGACATAAACGTGAGACCGGTGATCAAAGTTACAAATATATCCCAAAGTAAACACCACACTATATGTGCGCCTCCATTCACCTGCTATTTAAAATAAATACATTTCAATAGACACTTTAACTTCTTAAAGTAAAACTTTCACTTAAACTTCGCAATGAGTCTTCATTGTCTCACAATAAAGATTCCCCCGGTCTATTGTCTAGCCGCACGCACGTGACACGCGCGCAGGGAGCGGCCAGGCACACACTCGCGCGCGCGCGCACACACACACACACACACACACACATGTTTTTTTCTGTCTTTATTTTTCGTTCTTTCATTTTATTTAACCTTTCCCCGCCGCCACCAGAACAAACACACACACACACACACACACACACACACACACACACACACACACACACACACACACACACACACACACACACAAAGACACCCACACACGTACACGTACACACACACACACGTACACACACGTACACACACACGTACACACACACACACACACACACACACACACACACACACACACACACACACACACACACACACACACACACACACACACACAAAACATGTTTTTTTCTGTCCTTATTTTTCTTTCTTTCATTTTATTTACCCCCCCCCCCCCCTCCCTCCACGCCACCAGGGGAGATTTCCAAGATCAACATCTTTGTCTCACATTACAAAACACTCATCGGTTAAAAATCCCGGCACGTGCGTAGTAGTGGGCGTGTCCACATCCACCGTTGGGAGCGTCCGCCTCATTGGTCAGCGTCGACGTCCGTCATTCCCCCTCGCCTCTGGAAAAGAGGAAGCGCCGTCGCGTCCAGAGAGAGGTGCGACATTTATAGTACAGTAACCACGTATGGACAGGGGGAGATAGAGAGAGAGGGAGATAGAGGGAGAGAGAGAGAGAGAGAGGGAGAGAGAGAGAGAGGAGGATAGAGGGAGAGAGAGAGAGGGAGAGAGAGACACCAAAAACCAAACGCAAAGCAGCAGCCGTCCCCCTTGTTATATTTCACGGTGCTCCTCAGTAGGATGTGAACTTGGTCCCGGCCGCCATGGAGACCGCAGACCTCCTCCTCCTCCTCCTGCTGCTTAGTCACGCCTCGGCGGACGGTGAGTACCCTGGACCAGGACCAGGACCAGGTCCAGGTCGTGGTGGTGGTGGTGGTGGTCCGTATAGCTGGGTAAAGCTGTAGCTTATAGCGGCTGGGGGGTCGCCCCGGGTCAGGTCGTGCTTCATGGGTTGCGATAAGAGTGGCCTCTTGGTGACACGATAAGAGTGCGATAAGATGGCCTCTTGGTGACACTCTTTACCGTTTAAAGTGACTAAAAGTACAATATACAGCCATAAACCCATGAGTATAACCATAGTGGTCATGGATATAAAATAGTAATAATAATAATAATAAAACCTTGTATTGTTCATTTTGCACTTACCGGTAGTATCTTAGCGCCTAGCTCTGCTGTATACTGGAAGTTATTATTATGAATATGAATATGATTATTATTGTTGTTGTTATTATTATTATTATTATTATTATTATTATTATTATACACTTAGCCATTATGAGTGTTTGAAACCCGTGACGTCCTTACTGTAACTCACAGTGTTGTTTCACTTTCTCCTGTAATGTACTTGTTGTCCTAGTCGCCATTGGACAACAGCATCTGCTAAAGTGCCCCAACGATGTGCATGTCCATGTAAAATACACCTGACCCCAGGGGTCCTCGGTGTACCCAGGGGGACCCCCAAGTCCTTACAGGTCCTCGGTGTACCCAGGGGGACCCCCAAGTCCTTACAGGTCCTCGGTGTACCCAGGGGGACCCCCCCAAGTCCTTACAGGTCCTCGGTGTACCCAGGGGGACCCCCAAGTCCTTACAGGTCCTCGGTGTACCCAGTTGACCCCCCCCCCCCCCCCCCCCCCCCCCAAGTCCTTACAGGTCCTTGCCATTGGTCATGTGTCATGATGGATGTACTGGTGCGTTTAAACATGTATGTGTGGCGGGCGAATCGCGTAGATGTGGATTTAAGTGGCAGGGTTAGGTTGTTGTGGTTGTTGTGGTTGTTGTTGTTTTTCCCAACATCTTAAAGTTGGCTGTGGTTGTTGTTGTTGTTGTTGTTGTTGTGGTTGTTGTTTTTCCCAACGTCTTAAAGCAACACTTTCAAGCCATGTGAGATTGAGATATCACACCTCGCACCACAACTTCCTAGGAACTCATGCATGATGATATCAACACTGATAGTAGTAGTAGAGTAGTAGTAGTAGTAGCGCTAGTATTAGTGGTAGTAGTAGTAGTAGTAGTAGTAGTAGTGGTAGTAGTAGTGGTAGTAGTAGTGGTAGTAGTAGTAGTAGCGCTAGTAGTAGTGGTAGTAGTAGTAGTAGTAGTAGCGCTAGTAGTAGTGGTAGTAGTAGTAGTAGCTCTAGTAGTAGTAGTAGTAGTAGTAGTAGTGGTAGTATTGGTAGTATGAGTAGTAGTGGTAGTGGTGGTAGTAGTGTGGTAGTATTGGTAGTATGAGTAGTAGTGGTAGTAGTAGTAGTGGTAGTAGTGGTAGTAGTGGTGGTGGTGGTAGTAGTAGCAGTAGTAGTGGTAGTAGTAGTAGTAGTAGCAGTAGTCGTGGTAGTAGTGGTAGTAGTAGTAGTGGTGGTAGTAGTAGTAGTAGTAGTAGCAGTATTAGTAGTAGTAGTAGCAGTAGTCGTGGTAGTAGTAGTGGTGGTAGTGGTAGCAGTAATACATTAGTAGTGCATGACCACGCTGCTGATGGATTTGACATTTGGTAGGTCAAAACATGCAGGTATATTAAAACAATTGCTTGGTCCGTAGGTTTGTCCAGGCTGGCAGGTAAACAGACACAATTCTAAAAGTTAATTTTGGACGCTGGTCACACCTGGACATTAGAAATGGAAACCATTGTATGGGAGTCAATGGAGCTAACTTTAAATTGTTTAGATTTAAATCTGAATCTCCATGAAATGTTCCTGGCAGGGTTTGTCTAATTTAAATTGAAGTAGGCTAGTACCCATAGTATGGGTACTAGCCTACTATAGACTGTGTGTTTTCATGTATGGGTCCCATACATGAAAACACACAGTCTATAGTAGGCTAGTACCCATACATGAAAACACACAGTCTATAGTAGGCTAGTACCATACATGAAAACACACAGTCTATAGTAGGCTAGTACCCATACATGAAAACACAGTCTATAGTAGGCTAGTACCATACATGAAAACACAGTCTATAGTAGGCTAGTACCCATACATGAAAACACACAGTCTATAGTAGGCTAGTACCCATACATGAAAACACAGTCTATAGTAGGCTAGTACCATACATGAAAACACAGTCTATAGTAGGCTAGTACCCATACATGAAAACACACAGTCTATAGTAGGCTAGTACCCATACATGAAAACACAGTCTATAGTAGGCTAGTACCATACATGAAAACACAGTCTATAGTAGGCTAGTACCATACATGAAAACACAGTCTATAGTAGGCTAGTACCATACATGAAAACACAGTCTATAGTAGGCTAGTACCCATACATGAAAACACAGTCTATAGTAGGCTAGTACCATACATGAAAACACAGTCTATAGTAGGCTAGTACCATACATGAAAACACAGTCTATAGTAGGCTAGTACCATACATGAAAACACAGTCTATAGTAGGCTAGTACCATACATGAAAACACAGTCTATAGTAGGCTAGTACCCATACATGAAATAGTCTATAGTATATAGACTCTAGAGATCTAGATTTAAATTGAAACTCTTTAAATTTACCTCTGTTGAATACCATAAAACTTAAAAAATATTCATTAATTAGTCATCTGTCAAGGAACCTCATTACTTGACACGTGGTTATTTTCTGTAAAGATGGAATTTGAGTACTTGCTTTAAAATGTTGATCCACATACTCAAATGTCATCTGCTGTTGCAATATCCTTATCTCCACAATCTAAATACATGGGAACATTAACGGTAAAATTTGTGAGTAAGTACTGTGCAGGAATGCAGGAAACAATTCAATGTAGGGGGGGGGGGGGGGGTACTGAAGTAGGGGAGGGCGCCTGGGGAGTGGAGCCCTGCCTTGAGTTTTCACAGTGGTACGGTGTTCATTTTAGGACATCCTCAGATATCAGACTCAGGTGTCAGACATCAGACGAAAAAGCATCAGGTCTCAGGCGAAAAGGCATCAGAGTAAGCCAAAAGTCGTCAGGTCTGAGAAAAACCTCTGTCATCGTCAGACAAAAATGCATCACATTTAAGGAAAACAGCCTCCTACCAAAAGTATTCAGTCTCAGAAAAACCTCTGTCAAGTTTATGAAAAACCTTTATCAGAACAAACGGCATCAGACAAAACGGCATCAGAACAAACGGCATCAGACAAAACGGCATCAGAACAAACGGCATCAGAACAAACGGCATCAGACAAAACGGCATCAGAACAAACGGCATCAGAACAAACGGCATCAGACAAAACGGCATCAGACAAAACGGCATCAGAACAAACGGCATCAGACAAAACGGCATCAGAACAAACGGCATCAGAACAAACGGCATCAGACAAAACGGCATCAGAACAAACGGCATCAGAACAAACGGCATCAGAACAAACGGCATCAGACAAAACGGCATCAGACAAAACGGCATCAGAACAAACGGCATCAGAACAAACGGCATCAGACAAAACGGCATCAGAACAAACGGCATCAGAACAAACGGCATCAGACAAAACGGCATCAGAACAAACGGCGTCAGAACAAACGGCGTCAGAACAAACGGCGTCAGAACAAACGGCATCAGACAATTGTCAGGGAAAAAACAGGCAGATATTGGCCAGCAGAGGGGGCTCTCTCTCCACATTAATATTGCTGTATAAACTGGTGACCAGATTTGAATGGGAGAGAAAAAATCTCCCCTTTTTACGGTAGCCAGTTAAACTAACGTAGCTAGTAACGTCACGTAGCGGTATCCAGAAACAGAATACGTAGCAGAATTGTTTACTTTGGTTGCTGAGGCAACTGAGGATGAGCGCTATGGGACCTGCTGAACCAGTTGCGCTATGTGTATTCAGATAGTCGAGTGGTTAGCTCAGTGGCGCAAAAAGTGGGTATGCGCTGTATGCGGCGCATAGGGGCGCCGCATCAGGGGGGCGCCGAAGGGGGGGCACCAAAGCGATGGATAACATTACCCTCCCACCCTCCGCCAACAATCGCGCAGCACCCCCCCGTCAACAATCGCGTTATTGTACCCCCGTCAACAATCACACACCCCGTAAGTATATTTATGGGGGCGCCTAAATTGCTGCTGCATACCCCCCTGACACTGGGTAGTTGCACCCCTGTGTGTGATTGTTGAATAACGCGATTGTTGACGGGGGGGTGCTGCGCGATTGTTGGCGGAGGGTGGGAGGGCCCCCTTCGGCGCCCCCCTGATGCGGCGCCCCTATGCGCCGCATACAGCGCATACCCACTTTTTGCGCCACTGAGCTAACCACTCGACTATCTGAATACACATAGCGCAACTGGTTCAGCAGGTCCCATAGCGCTCATCCTCAGCAACCAAAGTAAACAATTCTGCTACGTATTCTGTTTCTGGATACCGCTACGTGACGTTACTAGCTACGTTAGTTTAACTGGCTACCGTAAAAAGGGGAGATTTTTTCTCTCCCATTCAAATCTGGTCACCAGTTTATACAGCAATATTAATGTGGAGAGAGAGCCCCCTCTGCTGGCCAATATCTGCCTGTTTTTTCCCTGACAATGTTTTGTCTGATGCCGTTTGTTCTGACGCCGTTTGTTCTGACGCCGTTTGTTCTGACGCCGTTTGTTCTGACGCCGTTTGTTCTGACGCCGTTTGTTCTGATGCCGTTTTGTCTGATGCCGTTTGTTCTGATGCCGTTTTGTCTGATGCCGTTTTGTTCTGATGCCGTTTTGTCTGATGCCGTTTGTTCTGATGCCGTTTGTTCTGACGCCGTTTGTTCTGATGCCGTTTGTTCTGATGCCGTTTTGTCTGATGCCGTTTGTTCTGATGCCGTTTTGTCTGATGCCGTTTTGTCTGATGCCGTTTGTTCTGATGCCGTTTTGTCTGATGCCGTTTGTTCTGATGCCGTTTTGTCTGATGCCGTTTGTTCTGATGCCGTTTTGTCTGATGCCGTTTGTTCTGATGCCGTTTTGTCTGATGCCGTTTGTTCTGATGCCGTTTTGTCTGATGCCGTTTGTTCTGATAAAGGTTTTTCATAAACTTGACGGAGGTTTTTCTGAGACTGAATACTTTTGGTAGGAGGCTGTTTTCCTTAAATGTGATGCATTTTTGTCTGACGATGACAGAGGTTTTTCTCAGACCTGACGACTTTTGGCTTACTCTGATGCCTTTTCGCCTGAGACCTGATGCTTTTTCGTCTGATGTCTGACACCTGAGTCTGATATCTGAGGATGTCCTAAAATGAACACCGTACAGTGGACATTTTGCTATACACACAGTTTCCATGCAGTACCTTTCTGCCCTCTAGTGGAAATGTGTTATTGTTAAAACCTTTATAGGCTGAGATAATCAACTCACCCTATAATGCACCATCACTCTCTAACTGTGAAACTGTCTTCCAGTATGATGCTGTACCATCTTTAGAATATCTTTATCCTAAATAAAAAAAATAGGAACAAATAATAAAAAAGTGAATATATTCAGTGTGGTGTTTATGCAAATCAATGATTCAAGAGCAAGGTGGTTGCTAATATAGGACCACCATTAAAGGTGCAACGTGTAAGATTTGGCCAACTGTGTCTTTTTGTTACCGGGTTCGTCATCGTTATGTGCATTTCCCATGAAGATAAATAGCCTTAAACAGCCTTCAAACATCCGTGTCATGATGATGCCGTGTCATCTCATAGCTCCCCCCTTCCCCCCCAAACCACAGTGCCTCCAGTGACCAACGTGACCCTCGACTGCCGCAACTTCCACAACATCCTCCGCTGGAACTACAGCAACGATTCTTTGAAGCCAGACAAGTTCAGAGTGGAAGTTTATTTTCTAGAAGGGTAGGTAGGATAAGAAAATGGAAACCGTACTTTGTCTTTAATTGATAAATAAATGGCTGATAAAGACTTATCATCATCATCATCATCATCATCCTCCTCCTCCTCCTCCTCCTCCAGGAAGTTCAAGGTACTGTGGGTGGATTATCCAACCCTCCAGATCGACCTGTCCTCTTTCAGCATGCCAGACAACGAATATTTCGCCACAGTGGTGGCCCTGGTCGGCCCGAATGAGTCCCTTCCTGCCCCGCCGGATGGACTGAGTTTCAGTTACTACTCTGGGTGCATTGGGTGCAATGTGCAATGTGAGTGCTTGGAACGAGTCAACGCATTGTAGCCAAATAACTTTCTTGTTTGACGATCAGCTTTGACCAATAGGCTAGATGCTCGCAATAGGACGACATAAATGGCGGTTGGCCCAACAAGTGAATAGCGCTCGTGTCCTTTCTCAGGTTTGTTGGACCTCCCACCAGTCAACGTCACGGCCCAACCAGAGGTCGGAATCAAGTACCGATTCACCAATCCTTCAGTGGTCTACCGCCAACCAAATCTCAAGAAGTCCATGTTTACCTACAAGGTGGCTGTGAACAACAAGGTGGGACCTCGCACGCTGACATTTAACCGTGCAGCGTCTATCGTTACTCATTCCATTTGTTTCATGGTTTTTTTTGTGGGTTGTTCCTATTGTTTTACATAGCTTTTGATTTACCCGGTAAGGCCCAGATCACACCGAACACATCTTAACAGCTGGGGGCGGCTGTTTTGTCATTGAGCGCAGCGTCGTTTTTCTAGGCTTCAACAAAAAGGCAGTGCAGTGCACCGTGCCTTTTACAGCCGGCAAAAGGTTTCAGTGTGATCGGCACCCGATTACTTTATGTAATTGTATCAAGCATCCCAGTCCCAGACCCAATCCTTAGCCGTGTGTGTGTGTGTGTGTGTGTGTGTGTGTGTGTGTGTGTGTGTGTGTGTGTGTGTGTGTGTGTGTGTGTGTGTGTGTGTGTGTGTGTGTGTGTGTGTGTGTGCAGACGTATTCCAAAACCTGTAGGACAGATGTGTGTGAGGATAGCATCTCTGCGGGGCTCCTGCAGGACATCCAATGTTTGAGGATCAACGGCAATTGGCAGAACATAAAGGTCTACGGCACCCATGACTACTGCGCCCTGCCCAGCATGCCTGTCGTGTCCCCCACCACAAGTAAGTAAGGGACGGGAACAGGCAGGGAACTCACAATATGATTTCACAAAGATTTTTGATATGCCAGCTGCCGAGATCCTAACCAAACAACGAAAAAGTGTATTTGTTTTATATTACGAGAATGAAATCACATTTAGCATTTATTTCTTGTATTTATTGGTTTACTTGTTCAGGGACAATGCACACCAATCGCCAGTCAAACTGTTAAATGAGCCAGAGTTAGCCTGGAAGGCTAGTTTTCATCTGCTGGCCCTGGCCAGATGTTTAAAAGGCATTGACTTAGAATGGTGGCGTGTCTTTTTGCGAGCCATCTATAGGCCGTTAGAGGAACTGCACGTCAGTCGCTTCTGCCAGGGCTTCACAAACAGGCGGTCATGGCTGCCGCTTTTGGGTTGGGGGGCGGGGTTACATCTTATTTGATTACCGCTATTATGTAATGATAATACAATAATATATGTATTTTGGCATTGTGGCAGGGTTAGTCCGGCCACACGCCACCGAAGTGGCTTTCCTTTGGGGCCCTCCGACACAGGACACGGGTAGATGTAGTTCAAGGTGTTTATTGGAGTTTTACAGGCAAGATGTTATTCGCCGAGCTGATGGTACTTCTTGTCATGACAGTGCTCCTCCTCGAGTGTGTGTGTTGATGGCTGGTTTATCCTGGGTGCCATGATTGCTCATGCACCACAGGTGTGCAGCCCCACCCAGCCAGAGTCCAATTAGTCCGACTCAGGCCAGGTGAGGCTGTAAACCAGCCATCAACAACACACACTCCACATAAACCCTCCACAGGCATCAATTCATTTGATTTAACCATGATCAAATGAATAATCATTTGATGTGTTTTTTTTCCCCTTTGCTCGAGGTTACCTGCCTCTTTACATTGCGCTTGGAGTGTTTGCTGTAGTGGTCTGCGCTGTCCTGCTCTCGGTGCATTTCTTCAGGAAAATCTCTCACTTCTCCACACCAGACACTTTGGTAAGTTCATGTCATGTCAGTGTTTCTGTTTCTACCCCAAGGGCTGTTTTAAAGGATTGCAGGGGTTACTTTCAAAGTCCTCCCTGCAATTTCAAACAGATGTTGGTGTTAATATTGGTTATAAACCCCCAAAAAATAATTCCATCTTTAATACAATTATTTGAATCTGACTACCACCCTAACAACATTTAGTAAACTGAATAGTAACATACAAGTTTGGTAAATCGTTCCAATGAATGACCAAAATCTAAACAGTGAAGCACAAGCCCATGTTTTTCCCTAAACTTCGTATTTGCACACCTCATTTAATGTTCATGTTTACCCCGAATAACATGCACGTGCACATTATTTACATTTTCTCCAACATTTTGTTTTGTGCTGGTAAAAGCAGTACTTGGCTGAAAACATCTGTTGTGAGGGTGTAGTAGAACTAGTTTGAGAATCACTGCTCTGTGATCTAAACGCACGCATACTAAGCCTCACTCTCTTCTTCTTCTTCTTCTTCTTCTTCTTCTTCTTCTTCTCCTCCTATGTCACCTCTTCTCCTCCCCCTCTGTATCTCTCTCTGTCTCTCCTCTCGCCGCGTCTCAGAATTTCTCGAACGGCCGACAGAGGATCGTGGACACATCGAGCCACGCCCCGCTCATCCACAGCCCCAGCGTGTCGCCACCGGTGTGCACCGAGCCCGCCTGGCCCATGACCCCCGACGATGAGGCTGCAGGAGCAGGCGACACGGGAAGAGGGTCCACCTCTGACGGGCCCAAGCACCCGGCTGTAGGAGTGGGGAACGGCACCCGGGAAGTAAGGGAGGGCGCCCAGGAAGTAGGGGAGGGCGCCCCAGGAGTAGGGGAGGGCGCCCCAGGAGTGGGGGAGGGCGCCCCAGGAGTAGGGGAGGGCGCCCCAGGAGTAGGGGATGGTGCCCCAGGAGTAGGGGAGGGCGCCCAGGAAGTAGAGGAGGGCGCCCCAGGAGTGGGGGAGGGCGCCCAGGAAGGCCATGCAGCTTACGAACAACGCGACAGGATAGTGACGATGGCGGTCGAGATTGCTCCAGACGATACGGTCGACGCCTACCGCAGTTAAACCAATCCGAGAACAACACAAATGTGTTCACGATGGTGAGTGCTCGTGCGTAGCTGTGTGGTTTACTTGGCTGAAATCGACAGCATGGCTTAAGGAAACTTGAGTGGATTACTTTGTATGTTCTTGTCCTGTAGACAACTTTGTTTGCTTTAACGTATCAATATGACGTAAATGTTGATTCTATAGTGTAAGGGCTACAGAATAATGACACCATCGGCGTTTAGATCGGTTCCCTTAGCTTCCCTATAAGCCTCGCGTTCACTATGCAGCTCTGTCTGCCACCGGGTTACGACCTCCCGGGAAAAATGACGGCTCACTTAAAACACAAAGGAAGTGCGTCGACCATTGCACGCGCAACCAAACCAGGAGGGATAGCACTTTTGTTTACCCGGTAGCTATCCCCAGTAGTTGGAAATGGCGGACGGTGGAATAACCGAAGTAAAGCCAATCTGATGACACTACTTATATCTGCGTACGCTACGCTTTAGCAGCATTGAGTATACTACCCGAATAAACCGCATGTCGCGACTCGCCTGGCGGTCCAGTCAGGCTGCCAACCATCTGCTTTCATGTCTCCATTATAGACTTCCACTCCCCCCTCCACCCTGACGCCAACCCCTGCTGTCCATACTTGTTTGTATGAAGCAATATTTAACCAATGGTATTACATTACAATAGCTTTCGCCTGTTCCCAAATAAAATGATCCCAATTGCACTTTACCTCCTCAGTGAACGTGCTTTTTGCTTTCTTTCTTCCTTCTTCTTACAAATGCTTGTGGTGTTTGTGGTCGCTAGGCTTTGAGGAAACGGAAGCAACCCGGTTTGTCTTTGCGAGAGCGGCGCAAAAATACCACTTTGAAACGCTAGGGTGGGAAAAGTTGAGAAGTTGTACAGCCCCTTTTAACGTCGGTGAAAAAATAAGGTGTGGAGGTGTGACTACCTTGCCCTCCGTGACTCTATACACCTTGTTCATGTGGGTTTCGTCCGGTTTCCACCCACACCACAAGACATACACGTTAGGCTACGTCACTAGCTGCCCACTGCTCCTATAGTGCAGCAGCTAGCGATACGTCAAATGCATAGAGCTTGTTTTTAATTTTCATTCGAAAGAAATTAGCTCCTGCTCTATGATGCTGTCCTTTCTTGCCATGCTGCTATTGGTCTATTGAGGTCAAAATTGCAAAGTGTGTGTGTGTGTGTGTGAGGGAGGGCCTTCACAGAGGCTGTTGTCATGTCCGTTGACTTCAAGAATCAAGAAGCACTTGTCAAGTGAAAAAACCCAAAAGTATAGTAGATAAAAATGTAATTCCAGCACCAATTTATATACATTGCCTGCTTTTATAGTGTTTTTCTAACCTGTGGCCACTAATTGTAAGTCACTGTAAGTTGCAGAGTGCTGATGTTATTTTTATGTGCATCTACTGAACAACATGCAATGTGTATACAGAATTGTAATTTGTGTCATGTCAGAGAGCCCGAGTCTACTTGAATTCTCTCAGTCGACCAGTCTCAGTCAAAATGTTGTATATTTAAGAATTTACTAAAAACAGGTTGCAAGGAGCACTTTGGGGGGACCTGCATGACGATGTTGGCTAAATGTCATGTCATGTCATGATGCCATGGAAGATAAAGTGCAGCAATGAACCAAGCACACTGTTTTGTAAAGGCCATAGGTGACACAGCTTATTTGTATGCAATAGATGCAGCTTATTAAGTTATCCCTCCTTGTGATCACTTTATAAGTCTTGAAGTCATTGTTATAAGTCTTGGAAAAAAAAAACAAAAAAACAACATTGCAATTATTCTGTTTGTATGTCCTGGCACTTGATATTTTGCGCTTATTATTTTTGCACGTATCTCTGTTGTATACTAGCAATGGGTTAACTTGGCAATTGGATGTGCTTGAAACTTTTGTGAAATCCTTACTGTACCGATAGTGATTTACTGTTGCACTTTCTTCTGCAAATGTACTTATTGTAAGTCGCTAAATGCCCTAAATGTAAATGAATATGCCAAGCAAACTAAATTGTAAAGGTTTACCTGCTTACCACCAGGCCTGGTGGTAAAAGCTCTAGGGGAAACCCTACAATATGAATCAATATGAACTTAATGAGCTTAAATAATAGCAAACAGTATGGCCGTGTCCACACAAGGGTTTTAAATTAGATTCAAATCACCATTTCGGGAATGGCAAAAGGCAGCAAGACAAAGCTGACATTCGATGAAATTAAATGGGAAGCTTGTGTGTGTGTAGTTCCAGGTCTAGATACGGCAAACTGGCGTAGCCCCTCTCGTTGAATAAACAGCCAAATAATGACGTGGGGCTACGGTTTTATGTTACTTACACATAATGTTACTTACTCCATGCACTTTTTGTTTAAATATATTATGTGGCCTCTGGTTGGCATCGAACCAGCCGTAGTACTACAACTCATATTGGCTAAGTGGGGCCACAAGCTGCCCAGACCCATCCAGGTCCAATCCAGTCAGAATAACCTGAAGGAATCCAATTAAACCAAACACTGTTGTGCCTCAGTATGTGTGTAGTCTAGTGAGATAATTTTTTTCATTTTTCAATTCATTTGCCAAGTCGTATATAATCATGTTTGTTTTATCCAAGTAAAGATTATATGATTTTTTTGTAATGCAACATTTTTTTTCTGTGATCTACATTTCCTTTCATTTCTACAATAAAAGCCAGAGAATGGAAGAAAAACTGACTGACACAGTGCTGAAATGCCTTCAAAATATTCAGTTTGTGTTTTCTGAATTACAATGATGATTTGTTGGATTAATTGTTGTTGTGGGTAAAGATAAAACCAGATGCGCTTTTGGTGTCCATATTTAATTAATGTTACATCTGCAAGTCGTTCTGACGGCACATCGTGGGGCTTTGTCCATTGTGTTGTGAATTGACAATAGACAACGTTGAGCTTCACTTAGGCTAAGTAGGACTAACTTGTGTTCCTGTGATTGTTTTGAGGCTAAGCATGGGCTGTGTATCGTTTAGTTGACAGGAATTGATCACTGCTGTGAAACTAACCGACATTTGTGGAGAAAGCGGCAGTCTTTGTATTGCTGTATCGGGAAAGAAACTGTGTGTCTGAATGAGTTGTGACGTCACATTTTGAGATATGTGAAGTGTGTGTGTGTGTGTGTGTGTGCACTTTCTCTCTCACACGCTATCATGGTTTTTATGACATCTTCCGCTTTGTGGTGCCTTCCTGTTCTGTCTGGCTGAGTGTGTGTGCTGAACTACAACTGTCGGTCTGACCTTAAATAACACGGCAGATAGGCTATCGGAAGATGTCCAGAGAGTTAGGCCTACATTTCACATGGATTTAGACTAGACATCCATAATGTTTTTTCATGGGCATAAAGTGTCCTAGTATTGTTCAAACAACCCAACATTAATTAGGCCTAGATCAAAAGGATGGTCCAGATTATATATGCCTAATAGGCCCCAATAAAGATGATGAAATAATAAAGTTCTGAACCAATGTTTGTTCCAGTGAAAAGTCCAGAACATTGCCTTCTTTCATTTATAATTACAATAAATATTTGTAAAAAGACAAATATGAGGCCTACATTTAATGGAAAAGTCATTCTGTAAAGAAAAAAACTAACTCCCAGTCAAATAAACCAATACATGAACAAAATGTTATAGAGGAAGTAGTGAGATCATAGATGATAAAATGCACATTTAAAAATGAATTTGAAATAAAACGGAAGAGTAAGAGTAAATCCACTCCGCCGCTGGACAGAAACAGCTGCATAAACACAGCAGGTGTCATTTAAATGTATTTATTTTTGATGTACCAGGGCACAGGTAGCAGACTGAGACTAGTGGAGATATTACACATTGACGATATTACCATGGACCCTGTGCTGGTACATACAAGCAGACCCATAATAATTGTTCTAAGTGTGTGCAACATTGTCAGTTAGGTCACTTTGGTTTATTACTGCTTCACTAAACACATGGTCCCTTTATCAAACGAGTGAAGAAAACTGCAAAAAATGCATAATACATACATAATTATCTATTTGCATGGTGTCTTTCATACAGAATTTGCAGTGCTTTTACATTTTTTTAAAATAATTTCATATTAAAACAGATAGGGAAACAATAAGAACGAATGACATAATGATGTCACATGAGCAAGAAACATAACACAATAAACAAAGAATACGTAAAGGTTGAGGAAGTCCAACACTGACCAGGCGCCTGATAGAGATGTGCCAGGATCTGCGTGCTGATTGGCTGCAGGACAGCTATACTTCCCCTGTACCACTGGGGTGGGAAGCCGTGTGTTTTCTAGTTGGTCAGCCGCAGATCACATTGTGGGAAAAACGTATGTTGTGATGTGAAAGATCACTGTGGTAAAAACATGAAGTGAACTTAAAGGTCAGCTTCTCTGTTCTGTCTTTTAATAGCCAATTACCATCAATAAAGAATCGCCATCAATACAGAACTACCGTCTCAGGGTACATTATTTAAACAGTTGCAATTCATGGAAACCCAAAATATAATACTTAAATGATTATTAATAATAATTAAATGGTGCTATAAACCTGACAATAAACATGCAATACATTTTAAGCAACAATCTGATAATACTAGTTCCCCCTCCCCCTCAGAAAGAACGATGTCACCTCTAAGTGAATTAAAGCCCCCCCCCCCCCCCCCCCCCCACATCCCACAACAGCCGTGACTATGCACCATATGTCCAAGGCGTTGTTCATAGTAAAACAGGAAGCAGCCGGTGCGCTGCCCCTCATATAAGGCTTGCCAACATCCCTGTAGTGTCGGTGTGCATCATGGCTTTCTGTGGCTTTCTGGGTCCCGTCTGCAGCATCATCACCACCATGGTCCCCTTGATGCTTGGGGCGCTGGTCTCGGGGAACCCCCCCCGCAGGCTCACAGCACCGGGTAAGGTTACCCTGGTACTGCGTTGTTGTTGTTGTTGTTGTTGTTGTTGTTGTTGTGTGTGAGGTTGGCTGTATGTGTGGTGTTGTGATTTTGTTTTTCTCTTTAGATCCATGTCATGTCACAGTAATGAGCAGGTAGCAAGGGGAGTGTGTGTGTGTGTGTGTGTGTGTGTGTGTGTGTGTGTGTGTGTGTGTGTGTGTGTGTGGGGGGGGGGGGGGGGGGGGGGGGGGGGGGGGGGGGGCATCTTGCTCTAGGGTGGCCGACAGGTTAAGAAGCCATCACAAACATCGTGGATCGAACCAGAACCTCACACCCGACGACTAAGACTAAGGGTGAATCCATTTAGGTGGATTTCATTTCGGTGGGCACTGTAGTGTCTGTTGCTGTGCCGTGTCTCTTGGTATAGGGATGCACACACTCTATTTAACAACTGAACTATAGACATTTTCCCACGTCATCATCGAGTGTTTGAGGATGAATAATTAATTATGATCGGGTCCGTCTGTGGCCGCAGGGTTGTTGTCCTCTCCTGTAGCTCTGAGGTTGGACTCTGTGGATTATAAGAACGTCTTACACTGGGCCCCCCCGCTCAGCAACACCACGCTCACCTACTCTGTCCAGTGGAAGATGTGAGAACGCACGCACACACGCACATGCACACACACACACACACGCACACACACGCATGCACACACACGCACACGCGCACACACACACACACACATAGAATATATACACAAACACATACACACACTATATTATTTAAAAATGATGTTTTCGACTAAATGCCCTTCACATATATCTGCTCTCCCGTAATAAAGTGTATTAATAAAGTACATCTTACGTCTCTCATCTTACAGCTATGGGGAGTCCATGTGGGTGGAGGTGCAGGGCTGTCAGGAGATCCAAAGTCTCCAGTGTGACCTGAGCCGGGTGACCTCCAGGTCCAGGGAGTGGTACTACGCCCGGGTGCGCGCCTCCTCGCTCCTCCCTGCCAACCACTCCGCCTGGGCCTTCTCCCGCCGCTTCAGCCCACGCTGGGACAGTATGTCTCTGTCTCCTCCTCCTCCTCCTCCTCCTCCTACCGCCTTCTCCTACACACTCCCTTCTCTTCCAACTCATCCTCCTTCACCTATCCCTCCTCCTCCTCCTCCTCCTCCTCCTCCTCCTCCTCCTCCTCCTCCTCCTCCTCCTCCTCCTCCTCCTCCTCCTCCTCCTCCTCCACCTATCCCTCCTCCTCCTCCCTCTCCTCATCGTCCTCCTCCCACCTTCTGCTCCACCTTCTCCTCCATTTACTTTGTTAAAATAACAATTACATTTATAACTGTACAACAATTAACAATTCAATCATTTATGTACATTAATATTTTTCATAATAAAAAAAGTATCTCAAATTGTGCATCAACGTGAAGTACTTTTAATGTAACCTCATTCATTCATTGGATGTTTTTTTTAAATTAAATGTATTTATTATACATAATGTTTGTTTTTTATTTCTATTAATATAAATAAAAATATACAAATTACATGTTTTTTTTCTAGCCAAAATCAGCCCACCGACGTTAAACCTGACCGTAACAGACCAGGGCATCGTGGTCCACCTGAAGCCCCCCGCTGCCCTGGTGCAGAAGCTGCACAAGAAGCTCTGCTGCAGGATCCACCTCCGACACGGCAGCGGCGAGGAGGTCACCACACTGTGACACGTTACTATAGCAACAACAACAACACAGCGTCAGTAGGGCAGAACTAACCTGAGGAGGTTATGACCGTCTGATCGCAGATTGACAAAAAGTTTGTCAAAACCTTTGTCAAGCAAGGGATGTGACCTTTTGTGACATCTCCCTCCCTTTCTAAATACAATGAATTTCAAGTTAGTGCGGTGCATTTTGAGAATAATATTTAGACATTTTGAGGACTAAGAATACCACTCATACACATTTTAAATAAATCCACTAATGACAAAAACAATTACTGTATTTCCAATCTATAACTTATTGTCTTACACTACAGAATACATTGTATACATATATCTGCAATGGCATGACATGATATACAAGAACGGTATTATTAAAGGTATACCTACCTCCCACTGGTTTCTCTCTTTTCTCCAGGACCAGTATGAGAGGAAGTCTTGCACCAAGGAGCTGGCCCTGGCTCAGCTGAGCGCCGGCACCACATACTGTTTTCAAGCCCAGACTGTGGTCTGCCTCCAGGGGAAGAGCAGCACCCGCGGGCCCCTGAGATGCGTCACCACTCCCTAACACGCAACCGCCGGGTACGTTTACACGCTTACACTTCATCTGTCACTTTGTCTGCATCTGCATTCAGGCACTTCATCTGCAAAGTCAGATCGCCGGACGTTACGCTGAAATATTGGGGGTGGGTGGGTGGGGGGGGGGGCAAATTAGCTCTCTTTGAACATTGGTGGGGTCATCATGTCCCCCCGGTCCCCCCTGGGAATTTCGCCCCTGACATTCTGTACGAATAAATGCATCATTAAATAAATACATACATACGTAAATGAATAAAAACTTTAAAGACAGCGTAAAGCAAATTCTGAGATTTGTTTCTCAACATGCGAAAAGACTGTATAACCATTCAATGTGGAATTGTGGAGTCAGACCGTTTTTCTAGTTTTCACCATTTTCGCATTCAGGATTGTATGGGGGCGGGGCTTAAAGGGTACATGATGGCGTAACACGCTACCCCATAGCATCGCCCCGCCCCGGCAGTTATTACTTTGACAGTTATTAGTTTGACAGTTGAGGCTCCGCCCCCATGCCAAATGGGCGTGGTTTAGCACCTTCAGCAGACACGCCCCCAGCGTCTCAGAGCTGAGAATAATGCTTGGTGGTTTTTCAACAGTGTGTCAAACTCTAAACACATATTTACATCTGGTTTACACAGACTTTAATGTGAATGGTAAGTTCTGGACGATTTCAGCTTTTACTCTGTCTTCCCCCTGTAGGAGACCGTAATGGAGATCAAAATAAGCGTTTGACTTTATTCGTGCCAATTTCCTACACATTCTCAGTCAAGTGAACAATAAAGGAAAACCACAGACCTCCAAACCACCCAGTTCCCTGAGGACTTAGTGGGGACGTCACTGCCTTTAATAACCTCCCAATACACAATAGCCTAAAAACAACTAAACTCTTCTCCTTCCCCTCTCTTCCATCATCCAGTTTATTATTTCTGTATGCATCTCCTACAGATCTTGAGTCCTAGCTCAGGAGTGTGCGAGGATACGATGAAGACCCGTTGGATCGCTACCCACACCTCTGCAGCTCGGGTCGTCTGCCTCTAGCCGGAGGGCTGCAACGGATCGGCGCAGAATGGAATAGCAACACACTCTGAATATTTCAAGCTTTATTCGTAATGATTCATGTAACATTCTGTTAAAAAACAAACCTGATCCAAATGTCTGCCACTGTACACAAATCATTTTGACGTCATGTTTTTTGCTACAGAAGAATGTTTTTTTTATTACTTAAAACTCACAATATGACTAAACATCTTTTTCTCAGGCAATATAAATTATTCAATCTCGTAAACAAAACACAAAAAAAAAAAGAGTCAAATCTATGTCCTGATTTACACTTTATTAACATTGTTCAATACTCTCTTCTTTTGATCAATCAGGCGTGAAAAATAACCAATACTGTTGTGATAACAAAAATAACGGTACAGATTTACATAAGAAAAAAAAACAAAACACATCATGTCTCCACACTTTGTTCGTTAAAATCATTCTGACATCTTGGAAAATGCGTTGCGCATCAAGGAGAGGTTCGTAGGGTTTCATCCAAACGTGATGAGATGAAGTCATATTCAGATGTCTTTAAAAATATATATATGTCATCTATATAAGCAGCTGGTTTTTCACGTAGTGGTTTTGGTCAAATACACGACACAGAGAGCCCTTGTTCAAAAACATTGTGCTTAGTTACAGATTTGTATTTCACTGTAAAGATATCCGGGGAAATGCATCAGGCAGTTCTGCTGGGCTAAGATTCACCTTTACCAATAACAGTGCGTAGACCTCAGAGATAGTTGTAGGCTAGTAATGTTATGTGTCTCTTATTCGCTGGCTGCTAAAAGAAACAGAAATCTTAACTTTGCTATACAAAATAATGTTACAGTATATGGATTTGTGGCGCTTCGTGTAGTAAATCAGTAAGGCAACGGTATTTCTTTGAATTGATATAAAAATATCCTACATTATAATGGCTTTTTCTCTACTACTTCAGAATGGTTTTTAGTGGTCATTAAAGCGACAGCAGTGGCATGAGTCCCAGTTTATATAAGAGAAGGAGAACTTGATATGAACCACACACACACATTATCTGGCCTTTACACAACTTCTAAATCATTATCTTTAGAAAGTGTCGTTGGTTGATGAAAAGACTTCCCATAACACCACAAGAAAAGGCAAACAAATTGGTTATCGATTGGTTTTCAAGTCATCATTACAATTATCTTAATATAATTATATTTTCATGTGGTACCACTGGTCTTGTACTTTAAGCTGCTACTTGGTTTACACTTCCTAGCGTATTATTAAGTTCAAAGAGTTAAAAGGTCATTTCCAATTACATTACTTATAATTTCTTGATCTAGATATGAAGCTTCACACAATTGTGAAAACACAGTTGAGGAGAACTTGAAAATAAATATTTGTTTAAAAACCATATCAGCAACATACAGCTATTTCCTAGACAGGAGGAAGGGTCTTTTTGATTTCATTTCAGTCTGAATTTTAAGTGGGAAGTTTCCACGCCTGCATTTCTAGGACTTAAAGCATTTCTATGGATCAAATTCTCCAAACTTGGATCATAATAAGTCATTTGTTCTGGAATGCAACCTCAAACTAACAACAGCATCTGCAACAGCTGACGTCGAAGCCATATGACAACACAATTACCAGCATTAAATTGGAAACAGATAAAACAAATATTTACATGCGATTTCCTTCCTTTCGGGAAGATGCATCCACACTAAATGCATCCATTGTTCTGTAACAAATCCGCAGTGTTAAAGTAAAGGTGCCGTCGAGTCCGTTACGAAACAAGAGGGAATGTTTACCTTCCTCCATGTTGTTCAGCCGGCTGCTCGATTGCAACAGCAAGTCTCTTCAAAATTACCTTTAACAATATATATAAATAAAAAAGGTGAAGGTATTGTGTTGCCATGGCTACAGCGGCGGTCAACGTTTAGCTGTGCCAATAATTGAACAAATGGAGGAAGGCGGGAAGGGAGGAGACAGGCCAAAAATGGCATGGAGCACCTGAACGACGACGACTAATGGTAGAGCTGCCTTGACAACTCTTCCTCTTCCTCTTCCTCTGGATGCAGGTCTTTGATCTGGAATGAAACAGGAACGCCTGATGAATGAATGCGGTCCCTCAAACGAAAAAAAAAAAAAAAAAAACCTCTCGCATCACAAGGCAGTGACTTCCAAGTCTGAGGTCTCCAGCTCAAGACGTTGACAGGGCACCAGAGCCCTTCCTCTTGTAGAACACTATGGGTACGGACCAGGCGGTCGGCTAAACAACCAGCGGTAGCAGCAGCAGCAGCATTTAAAAGACACTCTGCAGAGTCCCCCCCCCCCCCCCCCCCCCAACCCGTCTTAGGAGAGGAACTCCTTCTCCAGCTCGAAGACAGAGGGCCGGCCGGGGGAGCTCTGGATGCGACACAGCGGCACGGTGCAGTCTCTCTTCTGGCCCTCCGTGTCCATGTCCAGCAGGGAGCAGCCCGCCACGCCCGGCCCCTCGGGGCCCAGCATCACCGTCAGGGCCTGGGCGCTCTTGTGTCCCGAGTAGTGGCCCAGGGAGTAGCTCTTGTTGCGGCCCCGCAGCAGGGCCCAGGTCTGGGGCTTGGCTCGGAGGGACAGGGGCCTGGGTCTGGAGCACGGCGGCTCGGCCGGGGCGGGCTTCTTCTTCTCCAGCGCCGCCGCCGAGCCGTTCTTGTTATCCTTCTCCCACTTCTTCTTCTGATTGGTGGATGGAGGAGCCTGCTGTGGCGGCGGACCATTGGCTATAGGAATGAGACAGATTATTCAGATTCAGATTTATTGAAAGGAATACCAAAGCCTAAAACAACTCATTTTACATGAAACGTGATGTAGTGGGTTTCATAGCTGTGCTATGGATTGATCCTGGTCCAAAGCTCGACCTAAATGCACAAAGTTTTAAAAACTTAGGATAGGATACGAAGTAAATATGAACTCAATTGCCCTCTATAGGTTACACAATGCTATTGCATGCATCGTCTGTCACTGGTCATTTTGGGTTACCAGGTAATGTCAATCAAACATTCTGGCTACACCCCCCTTAATCTAATTGTTAATCTAATATATAATATTTTGATAGAAGATGGGGACGAGCTCTAACACGGTGTTTTGTTTCCTAAAAAAAAAGAAGATAATTATCATGGTATATTTATTATTTTACCATTATATACTTTTATTTTCATATTTTTCTTTTAAATGATTATTTATTTATTGTCTTTTAATGATTGTCCTTTTAATGTTTTTAAAATGTGACTCCTGGTTCTGTAGTCCCCTGTGTTACTCACCACTGTAGTCCCTGTGTTACTCACCACTGTAGTCCCTGTGTTACTCACCGCTGTAGTCCCTGTGTTACTCACTACTGTAGTCCCTGTGTTACTCACCACTGTAGTCCCTGTGTTACTCACCACTGTAGTCCCTGTGTTACTCACCACTGTAGTCCCTGTGTTACTCACTACTGTAGTCCCTGTGTTACTCACCACTGTAGTCCCTGTGTTACTCACCACTGTAGTCCCTGTGTTACTCACTACTGTAGTCCCTGTGTTACTCACCACTGTAGTCCCTGTGTTACTCACCACTGTAGTCCCTGTGTTACTCACTACTGTAGTCCCCGTGTTACTCACTACTGTAATCCCCTGTGTTACTCACTATTGTGGTTGGTGAAGGAGGGCTTCTTCCTTCGCAGCCGTGGTCCTGGGATGGGGTTCCCCGGCTCCGGCGTCGGGCTGGGGGTCTGCACCATGGGCTGGACCTGGACCTGGGTCCTAGCTGCCGTCTTATCCTGTTGCCCTTCCGCTCCGTCCACGGCATCCGGCGTCTTGCCCTTCCCCCCCGGGCCACCGTCCGCACCCCCGCCGCCCCCCGTCTGCAGGAGACATTTGGTGGAGTTGCATTCCAAGATGGCCGACATGGAGATGAGGTTGACGGGTCCGGGGGCGTGGCTGGGGGAGAGGCCAGAGGCGGGCTCCTCCTTGCGGGGGGTGCGGCCACCCGGCGGGGAGGTGCTACGTCGGAAGCGCGTGGCGCGCTGGAAGAGACCCTCCTTCTTCTTCTTCTCCTCGCGCAGCGCGGGGGGGGGCTCCCCGGCCTCCTCGGGGCTCCTGAGCGCCTCCCGCAGGTCGTAGCCCAGCGCCAGCGAGGCCAGCAGCGCCCCGCAGCCGTACAGCACGGAGTCGGTCCGGCGCCGGGCCGAGGGCCGCTTGAGGCTGTTGGTGGGCGTGAGCTGGGGGGTGGTGGAGGTGGAGGAGGTGGAGTTGGTGGTGGTGCAGGGGTCCTCGGGACACTCCGGACCTCCCGCCCCACCCGTGGCCGCCGTCTCCCCCCCCGACCCACAGGGACCGCCCCCGCACCCGCCCCCAGGGGTCTGGGGCTGCTGGTCCTCCCTCCACAGAGGTAGGTCGATGTACACCTGGTTGGGGAACTTGAGTTGCTTTGGTTTGGAGCTGCTGCTGCTGCCGCTGTTGCCATCCACGCCTTCTGGGGAGAAGGCGTCCTCTTTACCTCCCCCTGGTGGTCACACACACACACACACACACACACACACACACACATTAACTAAAAAAACAGATGTACTGGCATGATAGTGCATGTTGATACCTTTATACAGACATCCCAAGTCTCCCGGAAGTTCTGGGAGTCTCCCGCAAATTAATAGCGTCTCCCTGATGCAAGCAAATCATGTACAATCTCACGGAAATCCCCCCCCCCCCCCCCCCCGTCGGTCGTCGGTCCGGGGTGTGTTGCGATTGCGCGCACCCCCCCCCCATTGGCAATCGCGAACACTCCCCCCCCCCCCCCCCCCCGGTGGACAATCGCGACCCCCCTCGGAAGCTCCCGGAAATGACTTTTTGCAACTTGGGAACCCTGTTTATAGAGAGGCAGAAACACAGTGACACAAAAACTTAATCAGTGTACCAATGTGCACAAAACATAATTGTGTTTATACTAATATATATATGTAATACAAATTTTAAATGAATAGTATCCAGAATCCTATAGTACTACTAGGGGTACTAATACCTCTGTTTGTGAAGCACTACAGTAACACTGCACACATAGAATACTAGTTAATTTATGTATATACATATATTTTTGATGAAAATGAAAGGAAAACCAAACACTCATTTGAGCTAGTGCCCACCCACTATCAAAATAAAACAATGCCGTCTCACTTCTGGTAGAATATAAATCGGCTATATCGCTGTCGGTCAGGCTCAGTTAGCTCCACCTAGCTAGAATCAGATTTGGGGGGGGGGGTCGCCAGAACGATTGACTTGACGTTACCATGGTAACTGGTTGTTAACAGCCAGTAACTAGTAGCTCATGCAATAGCATGCGTTTAACCTGTAGAGGGCAATCTGAGTCCATATTTACATCTCATCTGACAATTGTGCATTGAAGTCAACAGTTGGACCAGGATAAATTCATTTCACTGCTATGTAACCCACCCACTACACAATTTTTCCTCTAAAATAAGCTGTTTTGGGGTTTGGTTTTCCAAATGTAAAATGTATCTAAAAAAGAAAGGCGACATGTTGTGTTAGGAAAGAGTGGGGGTTCAGCTGTGCAGTCCCTATAACAATGGCTGGTGATCCTCCTCACCTTGTTCAGCGAAGAGGGCAGCCAAGGGGACTGACTTCTGGGCCTTGAGCAGGCTGGTGGACCAGGGGTTGCTGCCATCAGAGAGTGGCCGCACTCTGGTACACACAAGCACACACACATGCATACGCACACACGAACACACACATACAAACACACATCAGCTACAGGCAGCTGGAAGACCCATCAAGCTAGTATTTAGCAGGTTGTGTAAATAAACATGTACATTTAATGAATGTTGTATGAAAATATAAATAGACATAATTAATGAACATATATATCATAACATATATATCATCTACATTTCATGAAATAATTAAAGGGTAAGTAAACCCTCAGATCCCTTTGGTTTCGTTTGGGTCCCACTTAGTGTTGTTGGTGAACAATTCTTTGTTATTTTTGACTGAAATGTATTAAGTTATCAAACGGTCTGTCCAAACTTTTCCAGAGTGGTAGTTCTCTATTGGCTGTGCACCCTAGCTCAACGTAACATGGACATTGACCACGCCCCTCACACCACGACCTCATGCCCTCGCTCCCATGCTGAAACAGAGGTTCACTTACCCTTTAACGAATGAAAGTACAACTATCTACATTTCATGAATGAATCATGTAAATCTACATCTACATATAATGAACCAATGAAAAATATAAACATGTACATACATGTGTGTGTGTGCGTGTGCGCGAGTGCCCTACCTCTCGGCGGTGGCGGGCCGCTCCTTGCTCTGCACCGAGCTGGGGCCCCAGGTGCGCCCCTTCTTCTTGATCCCCTTTTTCACGTCGTCAAACTCCTCCGGCCTGAAGAGGGTGCTGCGGCCCCACGTTCGATTGCTCTCGTCGAGGGTCACTGCACAGAGGAGAACAAATATGATGCGAAAGAAAGTAAACCGCTCCATTCACCCAGATTTGAGCTCGTCTGCCATCAGTCTAGGGCTGAACTTTTTTTCTCCAGATGTAAGAAAACATGTTTGTTTGGTACAGACCCCAACAAATGTCACATCATGATTTTAAGCGTTTTCAGTGAAAATGAAAGTTGTGACGAAAAAATGGTAATTCCTTCCAACAGTGAATCATATCGCAATCGCAACATCTGTCAAGGTTCTGTCAGGATTATTTTACCATATCGTTCAGCCCTACATCTGATTTGTGAGACTACCAGACCCCAATCTCCGAAAAAGGTGAGGTTATTGACACACAAAAAAAGAGATGTTAAGGTGATGTGAAGCCATCCTGAACAGATTAAGGCCACAGCACACAGTACAACGCTGGTTAGAATCACACACAGGGAAACCGGCAACACCCAGTGGTTCGCAACCGGTGAGCCAATCACACGCAAAGACAACCCTTTCCCATGGTCACACGAGTTATTAGCCAACCACCGCAGACAGCTTGTTGTTTTTCTCTGTGCTGTTATTATATGCCGGAGGACAGCACAGGGCTGTGTCCAGGCAAGGGGCGACAGAGCAGCCAATCGCTTGCCTTTGCTTCTGAGCCCTGAGAAGTCTGCAGTGAACTCGCTGGTCAGATCGACCTCCTGCTGGTAAACATACAGACTGTCCCTGGGCGGACGACACTGCACTGAGGGAGGGAAGCATAGCACACAGAGCCCGTCATACCGATGACACGCTTCAGCAACAGTTTTCATTCTAATCATTTAAACAGGCATCCTGTGTAGCATGTATTGGATTGAATTGTTTTTTGTTTTGTTTTTTTCTCCCCCGATACTCATCATTAGTGTAGTTGCAAGTCCACTGAATAGTGAACATTCACAACATGCTTTAAAAGCCATGATCAATCATGACATGTGTGTGTGTTTGTAAATGTGAGTGAGTGAGTGTGAGAGAGAGAGAGAGAAAGTGAAAGATAGAGAGAGAGAAAGTGAAAGATAGAGAGAAAAAGAGAGAGAGCGAGAGAGAGCGAGACAGAGAGGGATTGGCCCTCTATTACACTTGTAGTGACCTGAATCATGTTCAAGAACGATCGGATTGGTTGTAAACACTGCCATACAATCACACATTTTCTTTTTAGAATATAACTTGCTTTCATCCCATTCTTGAATGCACTGTGAGCTCACACAGTCAGGGAACTCCAGACAGACAGAACGCGTGAGACGGCGGTCTTACGCTGAATGGCTCGTAGTCGTGGGATGAGGGTGGGGCTACTAGGAGGGGAGGAGTTTGTGCTGTGAAGGCTCCGCCTCTTGTCCATGGAGGGCGACGCCTGCACTGTTATCTTGTGTTGAAAATCTGTGACATCACAACAAATGGGCATTACACATCATGTAAAGACATGGCTGTAGCAGTGGACTCTAAGCACACGCCAGTGTAGCAGTGGACGCCGAGCAGATGTAATGTGCTGCCATGACAGTGGCTGTGTGGGAGTGGGTGTGTTGATAGCTGGTTTATCTTGGGTGCCATAATTGCTCATGCACCACAGGTGTACAGCTCCACCCAGCCCAGAGTCCAATCAGTCTGACTCAGGCCAGGTGAGGCTGTAAACCAGCTATCAACCACACACACTCCACAATGGCATACGTACAAACATATATATGTTATTTGGTTGTTCAATAAGAATGCACACGCACATGCGCACACACACTTACCCGAGGGCAGGCTGATGCGGTTGCCGTCCTTCAGCTTGAGGCGGGAGCGCTTGAACTTGCCCTTCCTCTTCTTGACGTTGGGCTTGTCCTTGTTGAGCTGGAAGATGAGGATGTTGAGCTCCCGCTCCAGCACGTTGATCTCCCTCTCGGCCAGCTGCTGCTCCCGCCGCTTTAGCAGCTCCTCCTGGGACTTCTGCTGCAGGGCCGCCCTCGACAGCTCCTCTTCCCGGGAGCGCAGCTCCTGGTCGGGCAAAAGAAAAAGAAAAGAGGGGTTCAAACACTGCCCATGGTGAAGAGGAACAAGCCCCCGGCTGTTGTTTCCCATGGAGAAGTCTCGCAGAGCGCAACGGCATTGATTCAGATCCGCCCACTTATCAGGAGGAGGTCTTGATTGACATGCAAGCACAACCGGTCACGTACGTCGGGAACATACGTGATTTTAATTGTGATTTACAACAACTGCTGAGCGGCCTGCAGGGGGGAAAAAAATAGATATATCGGCAGATGGAAAAAAACCCATGGATGCCAATACAAGAATAAACCTGGTTCACCCGTGTTACGCCGGAGCTACGTCTACGTTTCTGTGCGTGACTACGCTGACAACCAATGAGAATGGTGTCTTGAGTTGCTTCAAGACAATTGCACAGCTCAACTTGCTCTATGTTTCAGAAGTTCAGGGCGAATCGCATGGTGACGTCGTGCAAATGAAGGGAGGAGGCTGAGACTACCCATAGAGGAACGGGCCCAGTTTTCTGGACAACACTGCTTCCGGTGGGGCTTGCTGATCAGGGGTGCTGCTGCTTGGGGCGGAGGTGGGTGAGGACACGGGCCCAAGAAAACAGACAGATTGGTCTCTAAAGAGTGGCCCCAGTTATGGCCCTCATCAGGCACATAACCGGGAGGACCACAGCCTCAATGAAGATAGGTTTGGTCGATCAATGCCTTGATTAGTTTTACAGAGGATGAATTTTTAGAAATAAAAGGACTACAGACTGTGGTGTCCTTAATGGCGAATAATGGAGGACTGTGGCCTCATCAATTTCCATTAGACAGAGAGAGGGAGAGAGGACAGGGAGGGAGGGAGGGAGAGATAGACAGTGTTGAAATTGCAGCTTGAGGAAATCAAAAGCCACATTAATAAGTGAAAGGAACATATGGGGTTTTTCCATACACATGTGCTGGCTTGGTTTGACTCCGTTAGACTCGGCGCATCAGCCCAGCACGGCAGGGATTTCCATCTCCATTACAACAGGGCTACCCGCTTGAAGGTGTGCCTTTAACTGATGACGCGCTTAACTTGAGTCGATGACGTTTAAAAGCATGCCGCTTAATCGTCACTGAATGATAATGCGGTCTCTGAATGATGATGCAGTCCCTGAATGATGATGCGGTCCCTGAATGATGATGAGGTCCCTGAATGATGATGCGGTCCCTGAATGATGATGAAGCCCGTCTATGGAACGCGGATCCATACCCATCTGACGTCACCACAACCCACTTGGAAGCGGGTCGGCGCGCTTCAGCCCAACTCCAGATATGGTCCATCTCGGGCACAACTCTGCACGTTTAAACTGGTAATGGAAACGCAAAACAGCGCGGCATGGTTTGTCTCGGTGCGGCCAAAAGTGCCAATGGAAAAACCCCAATAGACAAACCCAAAATAGGGACTTTGCTTATTAAACTGTCTGAAGGGGCAAAGCTCATTGACAGGCAGCTATGTGTCTGCGTCAAAAAGAAAAACACACTGGGGATAAGAGAAAAGACCCAGGTATTGACAGACAAACAGACAGGCAGAAAGCTGTGTAAGATGAAGCCTCTACTGTGATATTGTAATGTAAGTGTGAGCGCTGGTGTTCTGTCGTCACAAAAACAAAACGGCTTTTCTGTTTTTCTCATGGCTTACCCTGCTCTTCATCCCCTCTCTATTCTTCTTTTAATTGCTCTTAGCTTAGCGTTAATAATCCTTACTGGATGACTTCCATAAAGCAGCTTTAAAGGAGTCCCCCCCCCACCAGCCACCCACACAGATGCAGATTACTGGCAGATCTGTACAGGAAATCGGCTGTTGGAGTTGCTTATGGAGTGGCTTATTTGGAAAGCAGTCACATGAAATCACTGTGGGAACGACGCTCACTGTGCAAACAAATAGCATTACAACATTTCATTTCAAGCAGTCCCCCTCATAATGCGGTCAAACTGTGATGCTGAGAGGGTAAATTAATTATGGATGTGGCCATTTGACAATTTTATGCGACACCAAATGCTACAGTATATATAATAACAGAACACCACCAGGTATTGATTGAAAGTTAAGCATCTCTTGTATGTGCCATTAGAGGATAAAGGAAGGATTTGTAAAAGGGCACAATTAGCCATGAAGCCAACATGAAGCTAAAAATAGTTTTACTTTTCTACACCCAACGAGATGAAATCGTAGCCAATAGGAGAAAAGTCACTTGAACCCAGCAGAACGTGAGCTGAGTACTTCTCAGTGTTTCGAGTTATACGGTTGTACCCCATCTCAGCCATCCCACTCAATGTGCTGATCCTGCCCTCCCCCTCCACCCCCCACCCCACCTTCCACCTTCCACCTAATTAGCGCCTCCCTCTTTTAAGCTAGCAATGGGAGGCTGAAACAGGAAGCAGATTAAAGTCTTAACAAGGGGAAGTGCGCTAAAGCACCTCAACGCTAAAGGCTCGTTTTTGTTAAACGTGCGATTAGCCCGTCTGTTGGAGAGCAGGCGATTAAAAATGTTACGTCCAACTAGAGCTGTCCCAAGCACTACTACAGAGCCACGGCCTACAGGACCCAGGGTCGATCCGTCTCCCTTGCATAAACAGTGAATTATATGGGAGTTTTCAATCACACCTTTTTAGTGTCAGGGAGTGAAAGAGACATATGAAGAGAGGAGAAAACACAACCCTAAAGAATGAATCGTTAATACATCTTCTCTATATCAACATCAATCATTAAGTTGTCACATTAGGATTGTGTGTGCAATCATAATGCAAACTACACACACAAACGTGTGTGTGTGTGTGTGTGTGTGTGTGTGTGTGTGTGTGTGTGTGTGTGTGTGTGTGTGCGCGTGCGTGCGCATGCGTTGCTTTACAGCACACAAAGACACTAGGGCTGCAGCGATTAGCCGATTAATTGAGTGACAGAAAATTAATCGAATCAGATTTTTATAATCGATTAATCGTTATCGGTAATATATCAAGTACAAATACCAAACATTTGCTGCTTGAGAAATGTAATGGTTTGGTTCATGGATCATTCTAAAATGAATACAATAGTTTTTCTTGGCTGCTCGTCAGATAAAGCAAGCACATTTAAGACATCACTTTGGACTCTGGTCACTTGTGACGGCATTTGCTATTATTAATGACATTGTCTAGACCAAATGATTAATCGATGAAACGGAAAAATGATCGTTAGATGAATCGAACCATGAAAATAATCATGAGTGGCAGCCTTAAAACACACACACACACACACACACACACACACACACACACACACACACACACACACACACACACACACACACACACACACACACACACACACACACACACACACACACACACACACACACACACACACGGTCTATCTGCCGCCTTTTACCTTCTCTTTGGTCCTGAGCTCGTCGAACATCTCCTGGATCTCCACGCGCCAGTCGTCCTGCATGCTGTGGAAGGAGTCCTGGGGCATGGTGGCCATCACCGCCTCCTCGATGGCCGACAGCTGCTCCAGGATGCAGGAGAAGGAGGGCCGCACATGGGGGTCCTGGTCCCAGCACTCTGCACAGTGACACCCCATAATGCATGGGAAACCAATCGTATAGGAATGCATGTTTATGATGGATTCATGTGGATTATTATTTTAATACATTTTGGATGATGCATATATTGTAGTGTTGCACCGATACCATTTTTTGGCCCCCGATACCAATACCGATACCCGGCTGTGCAGTATCGTCCGACACCGATACCATACCGATACCACGCCGGAAAAAAAAAAAAATATATATATATACACAAGCTTTTTTTCTTCTAATACTAAAGAACTGCATACTCACTTGGATGTAAAATCATTGCTATCATGGCTTAATTACTAGTATAATTAGATAATATAGTATAACTAGAGATAATTACTAGTATGTAGCGGGGGTGGGGGGGGGGGGGGGGGGGGGGGGAGACCCTCCGCGTCTCCGGTGCTTTTTTTTCTTTCTTTTTTTTGGTACTTTGTCGTCGTCGCTTGTCGGTCGGTCAACATGCGCGGCCGGGCGGCCGGAGTGGGCCAATAGGATAGCTGCTTGGCACGGCATGCACTGAACACGTGTGATCACACGCAGCAGTGAGTGAAGGGAGAGAAAGACGCAAAGCGCTGCGTTCCAAGTTTCATATTAGTATATGTAAATGGCATCGGCGCATTATTTGTTCGTACTCGCCGATACCGATGCCAGCATTTTAGCGCGGTATCGGGG
>JAOPHQ010004983.1:0-34702 GCA_030340625.1 Merluccius polli
TTCATATACAGTATGTATGGCTGGGTGATTCAGAAAAATGTATTATCATGACACTTATGGGTCATTTTACACAATATTGATAAATACGTATCATGCATCACAAGAATATGGAAATGTAAAGAATGGTATCAGACTAAAACTAGTTTTTCTTTCTTTTTTCAGTTTAAGGGCATATCTTATCACCGTAATTCATTTATACCATAAAACTGGGTATCACGATAAGTCGATATATTAACTTCATGACGATACAAAACCATCCAAAAACAATAAGCGATAATACTGATTGAATTATTGCCCATTCCTAATTCAGAGATACACTTACGAAATCCAGACTCTACATGGTGGAACGAACTACCTAGCTCCTGTTATTCTGCTGAATCCCTCTCTCTCATCTTCAAAAAAATATCTGAAGACGTTTTTGCAGAACACGCTTAGCACATACTTGAGAAGGTAGCTGTGATATCAACACATGCCGGCGTCATTTCACGTTAACTCTTTTAAAAGGTATGAACGCTACGAAAGGCAGGACAGCGCCCTTTATTCTGCGCCAGAACAGAACAGATGTGCACTCAACACGAGACGTCCGCTTGTACGTACCAACTCCTCATCCTTGATGGAGGACCGGGCCGCCATGGAGGACGCAATCCCTGCTTTCCGGGCTTGGACCAGGGACTGGAACCATGAGGACCGCAAGGCAACCACGGAACCACAAATCAATCTCCAACATCAAAACATGCGCAACCTGCACACTTTCCCCCCCCAACTTATCCCCAGACTATTCCACAGAGAATTAAAGTAGGGAGGCAGGGTATCCAGAGGGTATTAGTGGGTTGTTTTGGGGTAAGAGTGTGAAGTTAACAGAAGATTAAAACACCGGCTAACCATCATCAGGAAGACCAAAAAAACTCAAAGGGAGGGGGGGGGGGGGGGGGTAATGGCGGGACCCATTAGTGAGAAGATATGGAGCGACGCTACAGTCGAAGGGTTAGTACTCACCCATGTTAGTTTTTCAACACAACCCCTAAACTTGTACGTGCGCACGCTTAACAGCTCACCAGGTGACCAGAGGGCAGCCCAGAGGGGGGGTAGGGGGGGATGTAACCGCTCTAACGGTTACATCTTCGTAAGGGGAATATCAAGCAGGAACTAAACAAACCAAGAGCCGTCATGGAAGAATGAAAGCGCTTTGTGTTCGTATTACTGTGTTGAAAGGGCGGAAGAGCCCTTTGCTATGCACCGTCCGGTACAGAGGTGTCGATGCGTTAGACTTTATTTGTCCTACTTGATATTGTTTCTGGAGTAGAAAAGGGTTGGGGGGGGGTATGGGGGTGTGTTCTATTAACTTACCATAGCCTGACCAAGGAGTGTGAACGCATTCGAGAGTTGTGGGGGGAATAGTTTTGGGTTTAGGAGAGGAGGAAGAGAAACATTAGCACTTGGATTTTCATATTTGGTGCCATTTTTGTTGTCGTTGTTTGTTGTTTGTAACATTCTCATCCCAGATGTACCTCTAAAAGGTCCACGCATAACACACACACACACACACACACACACACACACACACACACACACACACACACACACACACACACACACACACACACACACACACACACACACACACACACACACACACACGATGAACAACACAATGGAGGGTGTAACGCACCACGTCGCTGACCAAGGGAATGGGTTTCTTCTTGCGAAGGTCTGGCATACTGTCGATACCGTAGAGACCCGTTCCGCCACTGTGGACACACACACACGCAAAGTTCAGATATTATACGTCTTTTGTGTGTTTAAAAATGTATTATAATCCAACACCAACATTAATGATCCTACATAATTATTAATAAGCGTTACCCTGGTTTGACCCACGCCTGTCTGGCACAGGACTCTTCATGGCTGACCTATGAGATTAAAATGTGATAATGTTAGCATTCAGAACAATAGCATTCAGAACATTATCATTTAGAACGTTAGCATTCAGAATAATAGCATTCAGAACGTTAGCATTCAGAATGTTAGCATTCAGAATGTTATCATTTAGAACGTTAGCATTCAGAACGTTAGCATTCAGAATAATAGCATTCAGAACTTTAGCATTCAGAACTTTAGCATTCAGAACTTTAGCATTCAGAACTTTAGCATTCAGAACTTTAGCATTCAGAACGTTAGCATTCAGAATAATAGCATTCAGAACTTTAGCTTTCAGAATAAAAGCATTCAGAACATTAGCATTCAGAACTTTAGCATTCAGAACATTAGCATTCAGAATAATAGCATTCAGAACGTTAGCATTCAGAACGTTAGCATTCAGAACGTTAGCATTCAGAATACCAACAATATCGTTTTGTGGGGAATTGGAGAACATTTTGAGGTGAGTGGTAATGCATTTTGGTTGAGAAAAAAAAGGATTTGTTTGTCTGGTTGAGTTTCACACCTTGGTTGTCAGAGTGCATGCACTGTGTAGTTGTATGAAACAAAATAACAAGTCATGATGAACAGAAATCACAAGACAAATAAAACTTTATTTCGGTGATTCGAATCAAACAAATCTTAAGCAACTTAAGCAAACAGACCATGAAACTGAAAGATTGAGCAAAAACAGTCATAGCGCATATATGTCTATGACGCTAGAAGCAGGATATAAATAATTGTTAAATTACAGGTGAGGAAGTGATTGGTATGTATGTAAAAAGGAAAATGAAATAAATAAAATACATAATCATGCTTGACGGTGAACTGGATCATATGAGCAGCCATATGACCAGTAAATAACCGTGCAGTAATGGGATGAAGAAAACATGAAGACGCATAAAAAGTGAATATATTTATTTGTCATTAACCTGGTCATCTTCTCTGCTGAACTCTGTAAAGAAAATACAAACAATACAATCATGGCTGTAAATATTGCAGAAAATCTAAATACAAAAGAAGTGTATGTTGCCAAGAGTAAAAAAACGACTTACATTTCTTTCATTATCAAGTATATTAAAGTTGAATGAATATAACAACTGTAATGTCAGGGAAATCTCAGTACATTAGTACCTGGGTAAAAATCCTCCTGAGAGTAGGACCCTTGTGACCCCTGGGAGCCTTGCGACCCGCGTGACCCAGCAGCACACCTGGACAGTCTGTGGGTCTGCCTCTTCTCCCTGAGAATACGCTGGAAGTTGGCGAATGCGTTCTCTGTGGCCGGCATCCTCTGGCCTTTTCTGCTCCTTCTCGTCCAGGGCACAGTCTTCCTCTATGGGGATCAAACCCGGCCCACTCGGACCCAGCACCTGGGCCGCCGCTGGTCCCGCCAACAGGCTACCGGCCTGGTCGTTTGAGTCGGGGTCCAGGGTGCGATCCGGGACAGACACTTCTCCGTCCCCGATACTGGTCGGGACCTCGGCTCCACCCTGCGAGAGCTCAAGGGAGTGATGCTCGGTCGGGGTGCAGATAGGGGGAGATGCTTCATTGGGGGATTTTTGAGGAGAACTGTTAAGGTTCTCATTCTTTTGACCACAGTCCACATTGAGTGATGCCTCGCTACAGTCCTTCTCTGAAGAGACAAGATCAATATGGTTCTTCTGTGGTGGATTGACCTCTCCTTCTGCATGCTGGGATGGGCCCGCGTCCCCCTCATGGGGCTCAGTGGACACCCTCACTGGAGAGGTAGCTGCCTCAGGCTCATACCCAGTGACATCGTTGTCAAATTCTGGATTGGTTCCCTCCAGCTTTTTGAAAGCCCCTTTGAAAGCCGACTTGAACGTGAGCACGGCCTTGCTGAAAGTCATGACATCGAAGCCAGAAGCGGTGAGCGTCTCTGTCGCGTTTTCAGGATTGTCTTTGACGCGGTGGTCGCTCGATTCTGGCTCCATAGGGACACCACTGTCCCTGGGGACGGAAGTGTCGTCGACCCACTCCCTAACCAACAAGCTCTCCGCAGACCAAGCCAGTGTGCGGGCCGAGGAGTGGCAGGTGCCCCGGCGTGAGTCCCTCTCCAGGTAGCTGTCATCGCAGTCCGTGAGCAGCACGGTAGAGCAGCTCAGACTCCTGAAGGCGCCGCTGCTCAGGTCATCTGCGTAAGCGTCCAGGGTGTGGTACCCAGAGCTACGCGAGAAGGGGCAGTTTGCTGCACAGTCGCACTCCAGGTTGGCATCTTCGGCATGCTGGGGCCTCCAGCTGAGGGTGCCGAAGGAGCCGGAGGGGGAATTGTAATGTTGGCCGAACAACAGTGAGAGATGCTCCGAGCTGCTGTGGGTCTCCTCTGTGGTCCATGTGTCCCACATATCTGGACAGTCCTCACTGTTGGTGCATGAAAACATGTCCTCCTCACTCCAACCACCCTCTCCATGCTGCGCGCTTGGCTTCCTGCCGACGGAGGCCCACCGGTCGAAGAGTCGGTTGGCAGGCTGGTATCCGTCGCCTCCTTCTGGACAGACGGAGCTGAGGCACGAGGACAAGGAGCTGGTGCTCTGGTAGTCATGGCCACAATGATGCTCTAGGCAGCACAGGTCGGCCGACCTGGGAACCGAGGGTGGAATCCGTGGGCTGTTACCCGAGTCACTGAGCTCTGGTTGCTTCCACTTACTAGGGCTTGGGCTTTCTCTCAATTGTTTAGGCGATGTATGGGTGGGTATGAGTCCGGCTTCTTTGCCCCACTCACAGCGATTCAATAGTGGACTGGTGGCAGTGCGGTGGAGGGTTTCGATGGCGTTCTGTCTGCCCAGGCTGCCTCGGCGGACTATCGGCGTCTGGGAGAGAAGAGGTTTGGGTTCCGGTTCGGCTGCAGCACCCGAGTACAGCTCCCCTATCTCACTGAGCACGGCGTCCACACAGCAAGACACCTCATCCACGGATCCTCGCACCGACGTCAGATAGTCTCTCAGGTCCGAAATCTCCTCCTGGATTTTATTGATGCCTCTCAGTTCCTTCAGGATGTGGTGTACTATGTTACCGGAGCCTTCTCCTGCTTCTTCATCTCGCTCCTCCCCTTCTTCTTCTTCTTCTTCTTCTTCTGGGTCTTTATCAGCCCTGGGTATGTTGTCCTCCACCACTCCGATGCCATCCTGGCAGTCTGAGCTGCTGGTTTCCCCCGACGGGGTGAGATCTGGGGGTTCAGATGTGGAGGGGTCCACGTGGACAGTACAAGGGGCTTTCAGGTGGCCGCCTCGACTCAGCTCCAGAAACCCTATGACAGGTGTCTCCAACGTCCCTGTGCGACCGTGGCCGTTGGAGAACCCCTGGAGCTCAGCCAATGGGTCTCTCCGCAGAGGCCCACCGGTGAATGACATCTCATTCACTCGTTCAACCTCGATCAATGGCTGGTGGTGAGGAGGCTCATGGCTGCTTGGTTCTCCCGGGGACTGCAGTTTCTCCCGAGGGCTCTGGGACCTCTGCTTGGACAGCTCCCTCCTCTTGGGGGACTGGTGAGGGGGGGAGCTGCCAGTGTAATGCCCATCATGTCCACCGAGCGGCGCTCTGGAGAACATCCCTGAGAGGTCAGGGGGTCAGGGTCAACCCGGCTCTACACATGGGCCGACGGCTAAGGAAATGGCAGTAAAAGTCCAGGCAAAGCCTGCATTCTGACATGGGATCCTACAGGCCGAGATCCTTCTCTCTTGACCTACAGGAAATGCCTGAGACACAAACTGTGAACAAATTCCAACAGTCATAAAAAGAATAGCTCCTCAGTTAAAGGTAGACGAGAGCACAACATTGAAACTAGTGTTGCACCGATACCGATACTAGTATCGGGAGGGGCCCCGATACCGCACTAAAATGCTGGCATCGGTATCGACGAGTACGAACAAATAATGCGCCGATGCCATTTACAGATACTAATATGAAACTTGGAACGCAGCGCCTTGTGTCTTTCTGTGCGTTCACACCGAAAGCACACAAAGAGGAATCCTCCTTGTCCACTCCACCTAAGTCGCTTTTGTCGCATTTGTCTCCCTTCAGAATGTTCGTTCTTGCTCTTTTTTTAATTTAAAAGGCCAGCGCGCCACACGCGCACCACTACTGCTGTAGCACAGCCCATTTACCGACATCGTTGATCACGGAAAGTTACTTGATGGAAAGTTGCTTGATGAAGTCATTAAAAACAGAATTACTCCGATTGGCTGGAGAGTGTAGGTTAAAAAGTGTTTATTTACACCATCTTTGATTTACACCTAGGAAAGACGTTGACGCTATGAAGACGCTATGGCCACGTTGCTTGGCAACGCCTGCATACGGGAGATATTAAATAGTCTGCTCGACTTGTAAAAATAAAAAAACCCTCACGATTTAAACTCTAAAACACATTAAAGTATTATTAATTGATTACATATTTCATTCTTTCGTAAGTGACCATGGTACTTCGCGGAAGCAACCCTCCGCTTCGCGTCGGACGGTTCACGCCTCCGCGTCGTCCATTCATTTCTGTTAATGGACACCTCGTCGGGTTACTCCCCAATCATATTTAGGGAAATGATCATCCCAAATAAACACCGATTTTGCCAAATGTAATGTTGTCAAATCATAGAGGACATCATAGAGACATTCTCTCCCTTCACTCACTGCACTCACTGCTCGTTTTAGTTTTTTCAATGTGGATTTTGGAGTTGTAACTTGTTGTCATAGGACACCTTTTATTTATTTTACCCTGGCTGCACTTAGAGGAGTGCACATCAGCCTAGACCTTACAGGAGGAAGTAATTTCTTATTGCAATTCTGATTTGTTCTTACCTCAGATAGGCCTTAATGCCATGCACTCTCTACCTCATATGTATATTATTTCTTATTTTAATTTAATTTAACTTCTTGTTGCACTATGATTTACATGTTGTAATTACATGGATATTGCACTATTTTGGCATATTCAATTATTGTCACCCATAACAGGTAGGCAATAAAAAAGTTCTTCTGGATTTACTGCGTATTCCTGACCAAGCCATGATAGCAATGATTTTACATCCAAGTGAGTATGCAGTTCTTTAGTATTAGAAGAAAAAAAGCTTGTATATATATAATTTTTTTTTTTTTTTCTCCAAACGGCGTGGTATCGGTATGGTATCGGTATCGGCGGATACTGCACAGCCGGGTATCGGTATCGGTATCGGGGGCCAAAAAATGGTATCGGTGCAACACTAATTGAAACAAACGAAAATAGTATAATAAGTACAATCGGCTGTTCAAAATAACCTCAGACTCGTGTCACAATCATTTTTCCTTTCTCTTTTTCCTCTCTAGAAAACGTGTAAAATAAATGTGAACCTCTTCTCCCCTCCATCAATTGGTTTTATACATTTATATAAATTGAATTCACATTGAACTGGCTTACAGTATGAGTCCGACTGCTGCACAGCACCAGGCAGCAGCAGCGTAGCACATGGTGCAGCTGGCTGCTCTGTCATTAGGGGAGAAAGACAGCTTGGTAATTAGATGGCAGATCATTCCTCTCCTCCTAAGTCATGTCACTGTTCTACTCCCACATCAGCCCAACGGATCCTTCCTGCTGGCCTAACTAACCCGTGCGCGTGAGTGTGTTACGTACGAGCTTCTCTCCGTTATATGTGATGTTTTGCATGGTGTTCGATGGCTCAACCTTCTCCGACATGAGCCGGTATATCAATTGATAATAATAATCCTGAATTTCCCATCTGGGATTAGTATTGCTGGTATTCGTATTAGGATAAGTATTATTTTATCTCTTAGCTTAATAATAATTCACTGCAGTAATCAAGGCACTCAAACCTCTTTACATAGTGTTATATCAACAACTATTGAATTAATATTCATTATGTATTTTGTATTCATAAAAGCACTTTCATCAGGCTTTGGCAATGATTGGAGAGATAATCTCTGCACATAATGTTGGTGTCAATAATATGAATTTGTTACTCAAAAATACAAGGGACATTAAACTAATATGACCCTTATTTTATCCATGTTTTCATCAACTGACTTTTTCACTAGAGAATGGCTAGAGTTGTAAATAGTTTGTTCTAAATTAGTGTCAAAGTGTATGAACTCATTAAATACCTTGTTAAGTCACACGGCAGGGGTCAGAAGTTATTCATGTCCACATTGATGGTTACTCAAAGTCAATAAGTAAATATCAACAACTGCTCTTAATCTCTGTGACACATGTCAAATATCAATTATTTAGGAAAACACATTTTCATGGAAGAGCAGGGTGAAAAGTAACCCTTTCCTTCATAACTTTCCTTTATACTTAAGTCCCACAGAAATACCAGACCAAATTGCAGGACAATGCAATGCCTATATGGCTTGTACATCGCCTTGTCACATCGCAACGACCACCTCCATTTTGGAAGCATAGGAGCATTGGAATTCAGTTATTATGTTGGTAGTCACGTTTTTTTGTCATTGTTAAGTAATTAATCATGAAATGATTTGTCATAATGAGGAGACATTGTTGTGTTTGAAACGGCTGCAGCGTTTCTAATGCGAGATGTAGCAAATCAACATTTTAATTAGCCTAGGTTACGGTATATTTACGTTGATTTAGGATTTTACACCACTACAACTCTCTGGAGTCCTCTCAATATGGCCAAGTATCGCCAATAAAAAAATCCCATGATTTGAAAAATCCCATGAATCCCTGACGTACAAGCCCTGTAGTTTTAACAATGTCAAAACTCCAGGAGAAGAATAACTTGAGTCCTTGTCATTTGGGTTGAACTGAGTTCTGAGAACTCAGCCCAGACTACACTCAGGTTAACTGACGGGCTGATTGACAGAAGAGTCATCCTGCCTCGACCCATTACAGGACCGGTTCCTCAAGGTACTCAACCACCACACGTATACAATACAATAGAGAGTAGACACAGCTCGACAGACCAACATCAGCCACCAGGACTAAACAGTTACCAACACATTAGTGACACACTCTAGTCCAATGGTTCTCAAATGGGGGTACTCATACCCCTAGGGGTACTTTGAAGGATTGCAGGGGGTACTAGGGGTTATATTTGTATTTGTAGTTGTTTTAATATTTGTTATGAACAAATATTTCAAATAATTCCACCTATATACAAATAAGTCAATCTGAATGCCTTTTTCACCAGCACAACCTGGTGAAAGGGGTACTAGACTGAAAAAATATCTTGGAGGGGTTACATTAGTAAAAATGGTTTGAAAACCACTGTTCTAGTCTACAGTATAGAACATGCAGTCTTTGAGCAGTTTGGACTAATGGGCAATTTAATAAAGGGCTGACAAGCGATAGACTGTGACAATGCAAGGGGAATGACTTCCCAAGTTACTTAACCAAAAATAGGAGCAACTCGTTTGTTGACAGTTGGTTAGCAAGCTGACAGTTCAACAGTTACAAAACTAACTTGCTGCAATATCTCTTCTATGAATCATTATGTATTAGCTAACAGTTAATATGCTCATTAGTTGTTCACCAGAACTGGTCCAATCAAATTTTCACACACCTAAAAAATAAGGTTTTATTCAATTTAAGAGTGTAAAACATATGCTTTGATACATACACCTTACCTTGGGGGTGATAACAAAAAAACAAAACTAAGAACAAAAGAATGAACTGCTTGAAGAGATCATATTAAGTGATTTGTTTAATCCGTCAGGAGTGTAGATCAGTTGGGGGTGGGGGGGGAAATATCCCCCAAAAATATCCACTGGTGAATTCAACGTAATCCATGGTCACGGCATTTCCATTCTGTGTGAGCTGGGGGTGAGGAAGAGGATGCAGGAGCCAGAGGACGATGCGTCCCTCAGCAGCGCTACTGACAGACCGTGAGCGACTGTGTTAACTCAGAGCATTTAGCGCTCTGGCACTTAGCAACCCCTCCCTTCTTCCACTTTGGTGATCGCTTTCTGCTCCCTCCCTACTTCACTGTCCCCTCTCTCTCTCTCTCTCTCTCTCTCTCTCTCTCTCTCTGTCTCTGTCTCTCTCTGTCTCTCTCTCCTCTCCCTCTCTCTCATACAAATTACTAAATAAACAAATACACACTTTGGGGAGTTTATGGCTTGGTGTGGTTTCGGCGTATAAAGAATTGCTGTGATACAACATAAATTTCACATCGGGGTGGATTTACACACCTCACAAGGCTGTAGAGAAAGGCATTCTGGGAAAACAGTCTGTCCACAACGTGTGCTGCTCTGAATGACAGAATTCCTCACGTACACGCACACACACGCACACACACACACACACACGGTGTGAGCTCTCATTTATGAGCCAGCCACTATGACAGCCGCGTGGCAGATTAACGACACATCCTAATTCATTACAGTAGTCTCAACAGCCAGCCTGGCTCCTTAAGTGCTTCCCTATGTTCCAATAAATAATATCTGGACTGCTTTCACCTTGCCGGCCTCCCTTCCTCCGCCGCCTGCGCTCAGACGTCGCTTACGCCGGTCACCGTATCAACCGGTCCTTGCAAACCAATCATGGTAATGGAGACCGACTTGGAATAAGAAACCGGCGCCTGGGGAGTGGCGTGAGGCCCGCTAGAGAGCTGATTAAAAGACCCTCAGGTACAGGAAGACCGACCGACCTCAGGGTCCTCATGACGGAGCCATATGGGGCATCTGTAAACTACTACGGTGGTCCAGACATGATCCAACCTACCAGAGGCAGTGGCCGGTTACCAAGCCCTACCTGTGCTGTGGTACAGGAGTGCTTTGAGCGTCATCACTATGACGTGTCAGAGACTGGACCAGGATATAGGGAAGGACAGCAGGTTCTGTAGGCCTCCTGGAACCCCGAACTGCTCCATCATTACCCGAATCAAACTTGACTGTGCGTTGTTTTGGATAAAAGCATATGAATAAATAGTATAGAGTAGACTCTGCATTTTGGTTGCGTGACTTGCATTGACATGAAGGCTACAACTAACAATTATTTTCATAGTCGATTAATCTAACGATCATTTTTTCGATTAATCATTTAGTCTTGAAAATGTCATAAATAATAGCAAATGCCATCACAAGTTACCAGAGTTCAAAGTGATGTCCTAAACTTGCTTGCTTCATCTGACAAGCAGCCAAGATCGATTTACTTTCTGTTGATCGCCTAATCGATAAATCGACCCCTAACCCTCCCCGTCATTAATGAGCAGGGAGGGGATGTCTCCAGCTAGGCAGCTGTGGACATTGGGGGTTTGCACCTAGCAGCAACTTTGGGCTGGGAGTCAAACACCCCTAACCACTACACTATCCTGCCTCAGCCATTTCCCCTCCCCCAGGCCCACGTCCCCACTCCACTAGTTCATTAAACCACAGAACAGAACGAGGGCGATTTGAAGGGACAAGAACAAAGAAAAAAGGAATGCAATCTCACATAGGTCCTCATTAGGAGAGCCATTCATCTCCTTATAAAATACATTGCTTCACTTGATTCAACCTGACGACTACTTAACAAATGAACATTACAGATCGAGACAAATTAGCCTTTTAACTCACTAAGTGCTTCTCTATAATTGGACATGTGTGGCGAAAAGGAATCGCACCCTAGCTATGATACTCACAAAATACACAACATAATACACAGGTACAATTTGGCCAAAGATTGATTCAGGTTCCTCGTGGAACAGGATATATTTTTATAGATGACCTAGTGATATATTTAGAGACTCTTGACTTGGAATAATTTCAATTTCACAGAGAGACAGAAACTGAGCGACACAGAGAATTATACAAGAACCAGAGGTGAAACTCAACCCATATTTTGGTGACCAGTGTAATCAATGTTTCTTCTGAGTGATTTAATATGTTTGTCAGAGTATTTAAGCCCCATCGCTAAATTAAATGTAGCCCAAATGACAATGAAAAAATGATGTTATGTTTAAAAAAGGTTTTCTTATGAACCCACAGTTATAGCTGTAAAACATTGTTGACCAACATTAATTTTCTCCTGTGGTTCGTAAATAAACCCAGAATAAACAAACATGTTTGGTGTTGAGGAAGATGTCCATTCAGACCAGCTGTTGAAGTGTTTAGGATTATAGCAATAATCATATCCTACCTCGCGGAGTTGTACTCTAACTTTATTGATGGCCATCAACCAGCGCACCCTGGAGGCCGAAAAGGGTAGTGGCGGCCCATCGTCATGGAAACTGAGGACCAAGAAACCCTTCATGAACCTCTTAACTCCAGGGAACTTTCCATAAATGGCAACACTAGGAGATCACTTCTGAGGTGAAATAAAGACTGAATAACCCCCACTGAATTTATATTTTAGATTTATGTTTATATTGAATGGCTGAATGGTTTGCATTACAATACAACTTCTGAATGAAGGAGTGAATGAATGAATGAGTTTCCATACCGTTGAAGTTTAGACAAGCGTCTATCGGCTGGAGTGTCGTTCTTTGCGAAGCCGCTAAGGCCCTGAGCCACGTCCGAAGCGGAGGTCCTCTGGACGGCCTCCTCTCCCCCCAGGGAGTGGCCATTTGTGGGGTGGTGAAGTCCATTCGCTGGTGGCTGTCCGCCGGTAGAGGAGGAGGAGGGGCGTAAGCCGGGGCTGTGGTAGGAGTGGAAGGACTCCTCTGGCTCAGAACCTCCAGTGCTCTCCTGACCCGTCTCACTGAGCTGGGAGCTCACCTGGCTCAGGTTCCCAGAGGAGCCGAAGCGACTACTTTCCACAGGACTGGTGGCGGAGGGGGAGAGAGTGAGGGAGGCGGCATAGTTAGAATGTTATACTTCATGTTCAGGTGGACAACACACTACAACGAGAAACTTGGAAAGTAAGGGGGGAAAAAAGTACAGGACCCAAGAACCCTTACCCCACCACACTTGCTCATCTAAAGCCAATTCTGTGAGGTTTGGGTTCTTTCTCACAATGATTTTGAACATCCATACGACTAATTTCAAATATTTAGTAGAGGGGAGTAGGATTTGAGATATGAAGGAGAGTTAGGTGAAGACAGGGTGAGTTACATAAAATTGTGGAAAATGTCACCAACAAAACGTACATGGTACTCTTGGACAGTCCTACCAACGTTCTAAAGAACATTAGCTGAAATCTGTTCAAATGACCAATGAGTCTGCTTCATAATAATCTAAAGAGATCTTAATTAAGCCTGACAGCATCTTTCAACCTCAAAGAAACATTTCTCAAATGATTTACCAATCACTGGCATATGATACTACAAGTGGCTCTAGAAAGTATCTGGCTATTTGACATTTGTCCAAGGTTGTCCATGGTATTTAAATGTACATTTTGTTTTGGGACATACTTTTAAGGTCACCTATACTAAACATTAACACATACAATGCAACACCACACAAAACTAACAGATGGACTGCAGAACTGGACAAGAAATGATTTCCAAAATGTCACCAATGCATCATAAATGGTAAGAAATGAGGATTGCCATTTATTATGCTTTTACTAGCCTTTTTACTGCACTCAATAGCTCCGTCTTGGACAGGGTGTCCAGCTGCACTCCAGAGGTGGGGCCCGTGGAAGGCCGGGTTTCTACAAGACCTTCCTGCTGCTTTGGGGACAGGGATTCTGAAGGATCTACTTCAGGAGTGGAGATGCAAATCTGGGGATGGGCTACATCACCCTGGCAACCTACCGATTCTTTCCTCTGGGCAGCAGGAGGAGTATGAACAGACAGAGCACTCGTTGCGGTGTCATTAGGTTTGGGCTGGGGTGTACAGACAGAGGGAGCTTGGGGTTTTGCGGGCTCCGTCTGCCAGGGGAAAGAGATCTTGGCTCCAAACAAGGAGGTGGTGGTGGCAGGTGACTCTTGCTTCTCTGCAGCAGGATTTTCCTCTTGAAATATCCCCGCTGATAAGGTTTTAATCCCTGTGAACAGACCACTAACTGCATCTGTCTGGGGCATTGAGGGGGAAGCTGTGGGCAGTGTTGGTGTGGAGTAGAAAAGTGATCCTAAAGATTTTCCTGCATCGCCTGATGTTGAAATGAAGCCAAATAGGGACTTGGCTTGAGATGGGTCTGGATTTGTGGGGAACTGATCATCAACAGTAGCTTTCCCAGTATCTACCTTTTGGCTATCTGATGGTGCCGATTTGTCCAAGTCTTTATTTTCAGCCTCCCCTTTAATCTGGATAGGCTTCTCGTATATTACATCCTCCCCTTCGATACCCATATTTTCTTTTACAGTGGCATCAGCCGAATATCTCTCAACACTTGTTACAATTGGAGGAACCACATTACTTACTACTTCCTGTTTATTTTCCTTAGCCTCAGCATTCATTTGATCTACTTTGAGTGGCACACTTTCGCTTTTATTTTCTGGCTGTGGTGTAGTGTCGGGTGCTTGCTTGGCCTCTGCTGGTTTTGGTCCTTGTGCGCCTTGGGCCATGCCCCCAAATAAGGATCCACCAATCCCCCCAAGTCCTGCCCCAACCTGGGAAGCTGCAGTCTGGGCGGTTGCCCCGCTGAACATTCCTCCAAGTAAAGACCCACCAGCCGGAGCTGTTGCTGTTGGGGCAGAGGAGCCTCCAAAGATCCCACCCAGCAATGTTCCTGCAGCCTGGGGACCTGTAGGTTTGGCAGCGGGTCCTCCGAACATCCCCCCTAGTATTGAACTTCCAGTCGGAGGTCCAGTTGTTTGAGTAGTAGCCTGTGGAGCGGCCCCACCAAATAAACCTCCCAGTATTGACCCTGGGGTTTTGTTCTGGGTTGTGGCTCCTCCAAAAATACCCCCTAATAAAGATCCCCCAGTTTGTGGAGGTTGGGATGGGGCTCCTCCTACACTAGAAGGTGTCGCTTTTTGCTGTTGTTGTTGTTGCTGCTGCTGCTGAGTACCTTGTGCGGGGGAAGTTGCTGGTTTGAAAAGTGTGGACATAAATCCTGAAACTGCATCAGCTGAGGAATCGAGCATAGATTTATCTGGCTCTGGGGGCTTCTCTTGTTGTGCTACAACTGGAGTTGTTGACTGAGACATAGGCATTGGCTCGTTTGATTTAGGTGGCAATTGATTATTGCTGTTTAGGTCTACCACGGGTTCTGGTTTACTTGGCTCCTCCGATTTGACGGGTTGCTCAGTTGCTGTATCAATCTGTACATCTTTAGATTGACTTTCAACAGTTAATGCAGGTGGCTTAGCATCTTGAAAAATAGCAATGTTGCTGTCAGGTTTAGTTGAGCTTACTGCCTGTAGGGCAACTTCAGCATGAGGTTGTTTGAGTGCACCTTTCTCTTGGCCCACAGAAGCTGTATCTGGTATTTGGCTCTCAGTGGGTTTTAGTGGATCAGTCACTGTGGGAGATGGAGTTGGACCTCCAAACATTGACAGCAATCCTTTAGCAGGGGTCTCCCCAGGTGCAGAGGGAGCTCCAGATAATAAACCACTTAACAATGACCCACCAGTCTGGGAAGGAGCTGGCTGAGAAGTCAAACCCCCAAACATACTCCCCAGTATTGAACTGGCAGTCTGGGGTGCTGTACTTTGGGAAGTAGATCCGCCAAACATTCCTCCCAATATGGACCCACTAGCCTGAGGTGGTGCGGCAGCGGAGGCGGCAGTGCCTCCGAACATCCCACCCAGTACAGATCCTCCAGTTTGAGCACCAGAAGCTGCTGGAGCATTTCCGCCAAACAAACCTCCGAGCAATGACCCGCCAGCTTGTGGAGTTGCTGTCTGTGGACTGGAGCCTCCAAACATACCCCCAAATAAAGAACCCCCAGTTTGGGGAGTGGCCGCTTGAGGAGCAGGTCCTCCAAACATGGAAAACAAACCATTGGCAGTTTCATTTGAAGCTGGTGGTCTATGTGTACCACTTGCAGGCAATGCTCCTGTTTTTGAGACATCAATGCCAGCTCCAACTTGGGCAGCTGTCCCCTGTGGACTTGAGCTTCCGAGCATGGAATGCAATCCTGAGGAAGTTGGCGGTGTAGGAGTAACAGCCTCTTGAGGTGTAGGTTCTAGGGTTGATTCCCTTTGTGCAGTAGAACATGCTGATTTAGTTTCTGAAACTGCACCGTCAACCATCTTAATTGTGGTGCCATCAGCAGAAGCAATTTGCTTCACAGTAGAGTCAATAAATGGTGTTACTTGTGGTTCCACTGATGCAAGACCAGGCTCATTTGATGTTGAGATTTTACTTGGTGTATCACTGGTGGTTGACACCTCTGTACCAAGACTAGAGTTTGATGATACTTGTGATGGTGTTTGTTGTAAAGTAGAAGTGAACATTGACAGCAGGCCTGCTCCTGCAGTTGAAGTTCCAGTGCTTCCCGGTGGTGGAGGTTGGGGGGAACTAGGACCACCAAACATTGAGAATAAACTTTTTGCTGGACTTTCATTGGACGTTGCCAAGCCACCAAATAATCCCCCAAGGACAGAACTGGCTTGCTGTCCATGTGGTTGGCCTTGTGGTTGTGGCTGTGGTACACCTTTTGTTTCATTTTGTGATTGTGATGTACCTTGTTGCTGAGGTTGTGTCTGTGGTGTTTGAGCTGGCTGATGAGGTTCAGGTTGACTGGGAACACTAAACATTGATAACAATCCCTTTGCTGGTGATTCACTTGAACTAGAGGCACCTGGTAGAATCCCTCCAAGTATAGAACCCGTCTGTGTTTGGGGTTGTGAACTGGGACCACTAAACATGGATAGAAATCCTATGTTGGCTGGCTCCTTGGGCAGGGCAGTTCCTTGGGATGGCAGTTCAGCACTAAGCTTGGTTTGGGCTGGGGCCTGGGGGGGACTTGGGGCTCCAAATATTGACATCAAACTTTTACCAAATGATTCTTGTGGAGGTACTTGGGGACTAATGCCTGCAGCAGGTGTTGTAGCTGACGGTACAGTCTGGGGAGAACTTGGACCACTGAAAATTGATAATATACTTTGACTAAGTGATTCTTCCTGATTAGATTGGGGAGCAGCTTGTGGAGCAGGATGTGAAGCTTCATTTGGTGAAGGTGCTTGGGTTGGCGGCCCAGTTTTATGAACAGGTTGAGCAGGACTTGGGCCAGTAAATAATGAAAATAAAGTTTTACTGAGTGATTCTTCCTGATTAGCTTGTGGAATAGCTTGTGAAGCTTCATTTGGTGAAGGTGCTTGTGATGTGGGGCCAGTTTTAGAAGCAGGTTGTACAATACTTGGGCCAGTAAATAAGGATAAGAAGCTTTTACCAAGTGATTCTTCCTGTGGAGCCTCAGAATGTGCAACTGTTTCAGGTGATGGACCAGCTTGAGCAGGCGAAGATGTTCCTGATAGCATCTCACCAATAGAAAACCCAAACAGTCCACCAGTTGACTTGGGTACTGGTTCTTGTTTGGTCTGTCCTGTTGGTGGCATGGTTTGGGATCTTCCTGGCCCAGGAACTGTGGCAGAATTAGAAGTAAATACTTGTGACACACTTTTGATTGGTTGCTGAATCGGAGTTGACCGAGAGGAAGAACTCTGGTCCATTGTCCGTTGTCTCTGTATACCCTTTGGTCTAGATGCTGTTGTCAGAGAACTCTCTTGAATAGTCGGTTTTGGTTGTTGTTGCTGTGTTGAAGAAGTGTCAGAACCAAATAGGCTGCCTAATGATCCAAACAGATTTGATACTCCTGTAGCTTCTTTGCTAGCACTGCCTGGCAAGGAATCAGTACTGCCAATCTTACTCTGCTGATCAGTGGGCTCTGGTTTGGGTTCCTCTATTCCTACTGCAGACTTAAAAATGCTCATGAAACCTGTTTGTGGTTGTTCCTTTGGTTTCTCTACTTTGATTTCTTCAGCAGACTTTGGTTGCGTCTGTGTCAGTAGTCCAGATTTGTTTAGGGAATCTCTTGAGCTGAATGGTCCTGTGACTGGTTGCTGAACCGGTGGGGATGCTTGCTGTGACATTGTGGACTGTCGTGCAAGTCTAGGTTTCTGTGCAGTAGTCTGGGATGGACTCATTTGACCAGCTGTTGGAGGTGTAGGCAGCATTCTTGAGTGACGAACAGCTGTGACCTCTGAGTTTTGTGCTACACTCTGTGGCTGTGCTACAGGGGGAGCAGGATCATCTTTAACTATCTTTGACCTAAGGCTTTGCAGACCCGATGATAAAATGTTCTTAGACTGCTGGTCAGTGGCTTTATATGCTGCTGTTCGTTGCTGCTCTTGGCAGACAATGCCAGAGTCTGGCTGAGATGTCTTTGTCACAAAGGATGATATGAGAGATGATATGTGTCCACGGTTAGGCTGTTCCTCTCCTGGAGTGACTCTCTTCCTCCATTCCTCCTCTGATGTGTCTTTTATGTGCTTCACAGTGACAGCAGCAGATGAGCGTCGCCGATGGCTAGGTTGATAACAGTTGTTAAGTAACTGCTGATTGGAATCCACTGTAGGGGTAGAGTTAAGTGAAACGGCAACCTTTTGGGCGAGAAGATTCTTTGTTTCTTGATTGTTCCAACAAGGGCCAGAGTAATCTTTATTATGACATGAGAGGTCAATGACTTGTGTGTATGGGTCCTGGTCAATGTAATTTGACTCTCTGGGATCCATCCTAACTTTGTTTAATCTGTACGATGCCAGGTCTACACTGTGCTCTCCCTGTGACGCAAATGAATTTTCAAACATTTGCGAGAAACGTTCAAGGTTCAAATTCATGATCTGGTTTCCCTTTCTATATGCAGCTGATAAATCTAGTGGTGCATTCAGAAGCTGGGAATGATTCTGGTCTTGTCCAGGTAGCCACAGAAGCTCATCTTCATTGTACAGTGGAACTTTAAAGCCACACACAGTCACGATTTCGTTGTCCAACCAAGCACTAGGAAAACCGTCCACTTGCTGTACTTCTTCCGAGGGCATTTCTTCAGGGGTGCAGGCGTAGACATACTCCCCAGCTGCATCCGTGAGCAGGGTGTAGATGTATTCATGGTCAGTGTATACAAAGTAGCCACAGTCACCTTCCTCCGCTGGCCACCACATGCCTTGCTCCAACAAGGCAAGCCACTGCTGGTACCACTCAATATCTTCAAGATACATAGAGTCGTCCATCTCACTGTTGGTATTTTGTGGGAAACTTGACTCTGTTCTGTTTGATGTATATTTGCTATGATGAATCACACCATTAGCAGGGACATTCTGAAAAGCATTGGTTCCATATTGCCAATTGGCAGAGTAGGATAGGCTTGGGGGGGTTTCCTTGTAATAACCTTCGTGGTATGAAACTCCACTAAGACTGTAACAGCTACCGTTATTAAATGAGTGCCATTTCCCCAGTTTGGCATTACCTTGTTTGGTGGTTAGGTTCAACGCACTCTCCTCTTTGTTTGCATATTGTAAGTCATCATAGCTGTTCCACTGTTTATTTTTGCCAAATGGGTCATTATTGAAACTTCGGCTTGTTTGGAATTGATGAAGCTGATGCTGCTCTGGTTGGAAAGTAACATCTTGGCATGGTTGCGGCTGAGCTGCATTGAGCTGGTTCATATTGGAGGGGTTCCACTGGAGAGAGAGGTTCTGCAATGAATCCCTTTGGCTCCACTGTCCACTTCCTTGGTCTGTGACAAGTTGATAATTCTGGGACTCATTCTGAAACTGCTGCCAAAGTTCTGACTGCTGGATCCACTGGTTTTCATCATAAGTGGGGCTAATTGCGTACGGTGACAGCTGACCTTCATACAAAGATGAACTGCTCCCCTTGATATGTTGCTCTGTTGGTATTATAGCTGGATTTGAGTAGCCCTGTAAAAGGGATTGGACATTACCAGCGCTGTAAGCCATTGGTTGAACAGAATGAAGGGACCCTGGATAGTATGACAGCTGTGTTAAATTCACTGTGCTGATTGAAGCGTACGTTGCTCGACTCTGAAGAGATCGAGCAAAAGTTGTGGAAGTTCTTAAGTCCAGACTTTCTCTGTCAATTGAAACAGGGGCTCTTACCAAAGCATGTCTGCTTTGGTTAGAATGCAAGACATTTCTCTGTCCATCGTCTTGTTCAGAATTGGCAATATTTTGTACAACTTTATATACTCCAACTCCAGAAGACACAGATGGAACTAGATTTTGCTCTGAAGTCTGAGCTGCTGTTTCTGCTTGTGTATGTGCTGAAGATTGCCTTGATTCATTTTTGTTGAACAGCCCCGATAGAAATCCTTGCTGTTTAGCAGGCTGATTAGGCTTAGCAGGCTGAGTAGGCTTATTCTCCATCTCTACTTTCCCTTCTTGAAGAGACTGATAGGTTTCATGAGAGGGTGACTGAGTTTGAATTGTGGACTGTCTTGACAAAATGTTCATTCTCGATCTTTGATGCAACGGTTGCACCGTTGACCCCTGACTGATGGTGTCAATGTTTTCAGTTGGTTTCTTTAACTTGTTAAACATACCTGAGAGTATTCCAGGCTGACTGGTAGTCTCATGTTTTGTCTTAACATTCTCACTATTTTGGAGGGGGTTAATCTGATGATGTAGGGTTTCTGCCTGTTGCTGTCCAGAAAAGGGCCCAATAGGTTGATGTGGTTCTGGTGCCATACCATCTTTCGGTTTATTTGTGGCCATGGGTTCTCCCTGGCAGGACCGACTTGGTGCCATGGAATGTTGTTGAGTGGATGTGGACTGTTTATTGCTAACGTTATCTGCAGAGGCAAACTTGAAAAGCCCGGATAACAGACCATCTTGGTTGGATGGGGGTTGCCGGAGTGGAAATGTTTGTTGTCGAGTGAAACCCGGCTTGTTAGTTTGTTGCTGGTAACTTTCCCTCAGAGGAGCATGAAGATTTGAACCTCGCCTATTTTGATTGTAATTCTGTTGATAATGTGGATCACTACTTCGTGGCTGCTGAGTCTGAGCTGTTGGGCTGGGGGTTACCTTCTCAGATGATCCAAATTTTAACAAGCCAGAGAAAAGCCCACCTTGTTGTGGTTGTTGCACTTGTTGTGGGGGAGTGGGATGTATGGCCTGTTTGTCATCGAGGGGAGTCCTCTGTGGTTGACTCTGAGGAGATTGTGGGTTTTGTGATAGATTTTCATTTGATGAAAACTTCAGCAGAGCTGAGAGAAAGCCTCCCGTTGTTGGGGCCTGGGGGGTTTGTTGAGGGGGATGTTGCTGGTAGACTTGCTGGGGATTGCTGGGTGCTTGATTTCTAAGGGTGTCTTGATATTTTGAATTGCTAGATATGTCACTCATTGATCCAAACTTCAGAATCCCAGATAGAAGTCCTCCTTGCTGGGGCTGATTGGTTGCCGTACGAGACAGGTCATCCGTGGAGCTTGCTTTAAAAAGACCTGTTAAAAAGCCTTGGGATTCAGGTGGTGGTGGTGTAGCTTGCTGTCGCATCCCATGAGGTGTGGCTGCTGGGTTCTGGTTCGGTGAGGGTGTTGGATGTGAGCCCGCTGGAACTTGGTTCCTTTGGGTCTGCTGTTGACCACTGAGGATGTTCTGGGTTGAGGGAGCCGAGTTTGGGTTAAAGATGCTGGAGAACCAACCAGTCCTCTGTCGCTCCCTGTGGTTGCGTTGATGGGGCAGTAACAACAGAACTATGAGGTAAAGGATCTGACATGCCTGAAGGACTGTGTGAAGGATTCGGGTGATATGACGGCATAGGGTTCTGTGCGTTTCGAGCACTAATATCTTCACTGGATGCAAACTTTAGGAACCCTGACATAAGTCCTCCCTCTGCTTTGGGGGGTTGCGGATGGGATACGTCTTCAGATGAACGGAAAGGGAATGAACGTCTACTACAGGAGGCGGATGGCTGTTCCACAGTTCTGACATCTGATCTAAACACAGGGTAGATTGCCACAGGTGGTGGACCCTGAGGAGGAATAGGGGCTACAGGTGTTATAAATGTGCTTAGAGACTTAAGGCTAAAGAAGCTAGAGTTGGCAGGTTCAGATTTCACAGTAGGCCTCCCGGGCCCTGATCCTTGTGCATTTTTTTGTTTGAATGCCATTTGGTTCTGCCTCTCATTCCTCAGTGTTTCGTCATCAATTTGTTTTTTTGTATCCTCCGGTTTTCTTCCGCCTATCAGCTGTTGGCCTCCTTTTGTATGTTTTTCATCACCATGTTCATGGTTTTGAAATCCAGTCTCCACTGGCAGCTGTTTTCCATCTGACTTTGGTACATCAGGTCCAGAAAACAGCTTCAATGGGTTCAATTTCCCCAAAACGCTCCCTGTGTCAGGTTGAGGGTTATCAGCAAAATCTGGAACCGTTTCAACCAATTTAATTTCCCTCTGGAACATCACCCTAGCATTGTTTCTTTCCTGGTTAGTACTGTGAGGTTTTATATCACATTGACTTTGAGAAGGAAGAGAACTCAATGATTTTTCTGGAGAACTTTCTACTGGGGAAACCACAGCTACGGGAGCTGCACTAGTCGACTTTGGAATAAAGGAGAAGAATTTAGAGATACCAGATGTTTGTGAGGGTTGTACAGATTGCGGTGCTACAGGTCCAGACTGTTTCGGACCGGTACTAACTTTCTCTGTGATGGAACTAAACAAAGAGCTCACTGCATTTTTAACACCTGAAATACCTTGCTCAGAGTTTGCCTGTGTTTTAGTCTCAGCTTTGGGATCTTTCGAGGAGCCATTTGGTTCATCTCCAAGAGAATCTGTCCTGTTGCTTCCCAGAGACGACAGTCTGGATTTGCTAGTTCTTGGGAGGGAACCGTATTTGCTAATTTCTTCCTCTTTCTCTGCGAGGTACTCTGAAACGGTTTCAACCAGACATTGCAGCTCGTCCATTGGGTCCACAAATTCGTCACCAGGCTCCTCCACGGGAGATAGCAGGGTCTCTGGAGTCCATCCTCCCAGCTTGCCTTTACCTGCCCTCTTATCCCGATGGCAATGAGGAGCATCCGTGGGATGTCCACATGAAGAATACCAGTTCATGCCATGACCTCTATCGTTTGACGACTGGAGGTCATCTGCTAAAAAGTCAATGGCTTCCATGTCTGTTTCCATTGGGTATTGTCCATCAGGGCCTTCAAAGTCATAACCGAACCCTGCCCTGAGTCTGGCAGCTTCTTGCTCTTTATACGCCACATAGTTCTCCAACGTGTTCTCCAGCTCATTCTTGGCCCACATCCGGGTCTTGTACAGAAGCCCGTTCTTGTATGGCCGGAGACATGGGGTCATCTGCTCCTCCTCCTCCTGGATCTCCACCACCTTTCTCATGACCAGCTCGCCTCTCTTCTGCCGCAGAACGGCCCGGTCCGGGGTGTCTTCGTCGAGTGTTTCTGGGTCTATGGTGAACACCCCTCCGGGGTCACGGGTCTTTTTCTTCCGCCGGCGCCGGTCGATGGTGTCGTAGGCCTCGGGGTAGGTGGCTGCGACGGGGAGGGGGAGGACGCCGCTACCATTGGAGGCGTTTCGGTTAATGGTGCTACCTTGGGACTCGGCACAGGCTCTGGCCATGCGGAGGATTACGATGTCCTCTTCCTCGTCGTCTAGGAAGTCCCTCAGCTGAGGCTTTGCCTGACGGCTGTATTTGTTCTCCCATTCGTCCATCCCCATACCAGAGTCCAGTGGGATGATCCTAACCCTGCCTCTCTGGTTTAACAATCTAGTTTCAGTTGAGGGAGGATGGTCATAATAAAAATAATAGCAAGCGAAAGAACGGGACAGACAGGGTGAAGATAAAGAAAGAGAAAATATGGAAAAGGAAATAAGAATCAAAAAAGCGGAAAACAAGCAAAGTAAGAAAAGTAAGTTGAGCAGTGCATGCAGACAACACAACAACAGTCTCATGCAAATTAGAATCAAACATCAAATTCCACTTGAAACAAATTATTTTCAGTGCAGTATTATAGTGTGGTAATGACTTGAAATGACCAGTTAAAAAAATGGACAAATAATCATCCATATCAAAGCAATATTTAACACAAGAACACTGAATTGTTGCTGAACTAACTAACCCATTGTGCTTTCACAATGTTAAATAAATAAACATAATATATCACAGAAAATAAACATTGATGTGGAATTAATGCTCAGGTTGCATATGTATCAATGTGTAAAAGTGTTGTGCATCTGTCTGTGTGTGTGTGTGTGTGTGTGTGCATGCATGTGTGTGTATATGGATAGAGGGCATGAGTGGGTGTGTTCATGTCTAGATGTGCACATGTGGCGTTTTGGCAACTGTGGCAACAGTCATGCATTTGGACACTTCTCTGGCAGAAGCGTGTACAGGGAATACAAACTAAAGTAACCAACCTGAGGCCTAAATCCTACTAGAGAGATGCTCGGTCACGGAAAATTAGATTAAGATTTCCGGACACCCATGTCTGAGAAGAGGGGTGTCCTCAACGATGTGGGGTACACCAAGTTCAGAGCCAACCAGCCTAGCATGGGGTAATTCCCCCCAAAACAATAGGACCCCAGAACAATAGGAAGAGGAAACTGGAAGCAGAAGGCACTTCAACTGTTGTTTCTAATCTCCTTCAACTGCGTTTTGATGTTGTGGAATTATCCGGATCAACGTCCCTATCTGTCCACACAGGCGCGTTTGTGACGCTCCCTCTGAGCCACAAACCAACACCCAGATGGTAAACGCCATCTTGGCTAACACCCAACAAGCAAGTAGTGTGCCAATGACGAAATACAACTCCCCATCTTCAAGAAACATCTAAAGACCCACCTCTTCTGGGAGTCTTCTGCAGCTGTTTGCTCTACCACAAACCAAAAGTGACTAATCTTATTTTTCTGATGCCGATAGCTACTCTATTAGCTATTCTGCCTAGTTGGCTATTGAAACTTTTTGTGTAGCTACTCCATCTTCAATTGTATGCTTTGATCAATTTCTAAAACATAAAAATAATTGATTTATCTTTTGTTAAGTTATTTATATCTTAGATACACACTGTTGCTCACACAGTAATTTATTTGCTGTGTGTGTGTGTGTGTGTGTGTGTGTGTATTGCTGAGACTGTTTGTGTAGACTGAGTTTGTGTGTTTTGTGAGGTTCTTCTGCATGTGTGTTGGCAAGTATCCTGTGTTTACGTTTTAGCTTAAAGTTCATAGTCACAGGTACATTCATTTCCTAAGTAACCAACAGTGCAAATGACAATTTGCACTGTTGGTTACTTAGTTTCTGTGTTGTTTTTTTGTTGTCGTTTGTTTTGCTTTGCTTTGTGTTGTGTTGGGGTCTTCTGTTGTGGGTGATGTGCTTTATGTTGTTAAAAGTCTTGTTTGTGAGATTAAGATCAATAAAAAACTTAACTGAGAAAAAAATTATAAATCAGTGAAAATAAGAAAACGATGAAATAGAAACCATAACCATAAAATGTAAAACCCTGGTCATTATTCACAGGGAGACCAGCATGTCTGACCTGCTCCCCCTGGGCGCCCGGTTGTCCATGTCGAAGCTGTGCACCGAGTCGGCACACGACCCCCCTGGGTTCAGGCCCTGGGGGGGGTGGTTGTGCTGGTTCTGGTGGTTCTGGGGGGCTCTGGGTGGCCTCACATGGTACTGGTGCAGCGAGGAGTTGGGCTGGGCCGTGGTGTGGTAGCGCGGTGGGGGGGCCCCGCTGCTGGTCTCGCTGCGGTAGTCACTGTCGTGGTCGTCCACTGCACTGTCGTGGTCGTCCAGCGCTGCGGGGCGAAACAACCAGTGGGTCAACTTCAGGAGGCAGGTGATGAAACCATCCATCGCAGCCAGGCTCCAAAGTTTACTTTTACAATTGTGTCTTTTTATCTGCCGGAGTGGAAAAATGTACCGGCCAAGCACTTGTTTTAATATGTGACCCTGCATTTATTTTACCTGCCAAAATGCTTAAATCCATCAGCCATTGGCCGGTGGCAGGTGTTCATTTTGGACCCTGAATGGCAGCATCACCTAGTCGCTATTGATGACGAGTTTAGTATAGTCCTGATCATTGTGGCCATGATGTTACGGTTCAGTATAGCTCCGTCGCTCTGCTCATGAGCCACCAGTGTGGCGATAAGAGATGGAGACTAGGGACAAAGTAGCAGTGGGACGTCTCTGACACATGTAAACAGAGCATACACCCGATGCTGACGCCTGTGTTTACTCTGCCGTGTCACCGTGTCAAAGGAGACATTGTTCTCCTGGCACACTGAGGAAACTCTGAGCCAGTGTGAGAGTGTGTGTGTGTACTTTGGGACTTGCAGTGTAGACAGTGTTCACTAGTTTAGTCATTTAGGACGTCAAAGTGTATCCAAAGTGACTTACAGTGAATTTAGATAAGTCATTATTAAGCAGGTAGGGGTTAGGGGGCATCTTTCTCTAGGATGTCGACAGGCAGACTGAGGACGTTGGGGGGCCGACCCCAGGAACTCCCATGGCACTACACTATCCTGCCTCCCTTGTATTGTTGATATTAATAAGCAATAAACAAGTCTGGATTGTAGCTGTTAAGAAACAGTATTGTCCGCATGGCTATGAGATGCTCTTCAGTGAATATTTGTATGTTATTTACATTTTTAGGACTGCGCACCTGCAAGACTTCAGAAAAAAAAGAAACCACACTGACGTTAACCACATTGTTACACAAATATTGTACCAACTCAATGATTTCTGCAGTCTGTTAGTAAAGGAGAGCTCCATGGAAACATGACTCAAATTAAACTGTTAGCTGTTAATACTGTAGCCAAAGTATGATAGAGGATATATGAATAACATTTGTTGTATAAAGGGAAGTTTCTTTATAATCTTTAGTTTATAATCTTTGGTATAATCATTTTAATACGGTCTTAAAAATGCCAGACAGTGAAGACAATAATAATAATATAATTATTTTCTATTCACGTGAAAAAACAAAAAGTATTTGCAATTTCAAGTGCCACGATAAGACATAAAAGTGCATAAAAGTATGAATTGATATGTAGAATCTTGTCAATGAGAGGACAGAGGGACGCATGGGGACACAGGTCTTGTGGAGGGGTTTCTTGTCGTGTTGCCGGCTCTGCGTTCTCATTGGCTACTACTCATGGAGCCTTTAGGAGCAGTAGCCAATGAGGAGAGGCGCACAGGCCGTCAGGGCTGGGTCACAACCTCGTCTCGGGACGGACTATAATGAACACGCTCCCGGGGGGGGGGGGGGGGCGGAGTACACGGGTGTGGACTCAACATGGCGGGCGTCGGTGTTTGTTTTGGGAGACGGATGAAACCGAGGGGTGAACTCATGTCCGCAACACGAGGAGGACAAACCAATAAAGCCGCTAACGAAAACAATCTTCCTAATGCTGCCGGTGACATCATACTAGGCGGGGGCGGGGCTTTCGGCAGCGGCAGCAATGCACCGTGGGTAGGAGAGACTGCCTCAGACATAATAAGACGTCCTGGTATGTCTGAGAGTAAAAAAAAAAAAAAGAAGAAATAAAAAGAAAGGAACATATTTCCAAGGTGACACCCAAGGGTGGATGGGCGGAGCTGGGCTTGGCGGAGGAGTGGTGTTGTATTTCAATATTTCTCCATCTTTTATTGGCCTGGACACTGGAAGACCAGACAGACAGACAGACCAACAACCACAGACTACCTCTGAAAGATCTCTCGATTAGATTGAGTGAGAATATGTTAATGTCATTATTAATAAAGTTGAGTATGTTTTGTTATTAGAATATGTCTCCTTTGTCTCTTAATTCTATAAAACGTTTGCAGTTGAAAGGAAAATTTTAAAAAAGTAACGTAGTAGTAGGAAAAAGTAGTCAGCTGTTGTATAATATTACAACGTTTAATGTCAGTGTCCAATTAGAATCCAATTTCATTTTAGGATATTAGATTTTATTAAGACTATTAAGAATAGTAGTAGTAAGTAATAGTTGATTGTATTGACTTTTAAATGAACGAAGTACCGTAAGAGAGAGATGTCCATCATCAGAGATTATTGATCGTCTGAGCAAAATAAACAACAATGCTAAACAAAATCAGATATCATAAAACTTTCACAATAAAGACAAAACAAAAACCAAAGCTGGAGGAACAGAGGGGAACACGACTGCTGAGTGAAGCGTGATGCGGGAATTTCACCAAAACATAACCAAAATCAAAACCAGAACAACAGCCATTGGTGTAACATTTGTAGGGGATAGATATTGATTATTGGGGGGGGGAGGGGGGGGGGGGGCAGGTTCAAGGACATGCACAAGGTGGCAGCAGGGAAGGTTTTTGGGAGAGTACAACAGTGGTCTGTTTTACATACTCTGAGTGTCAGCCCATCCGAAATAGCTGCCTGGTGAGGTGGTGGCAGGCGTGAGGAGTGAGACGTTTGTTAGACCACATAAGAGACAAGGAGTGAGAGAAGACTGACCCTGACATGGCAGACGGGGAGTGAGAGAGGAAGACTGACCCTGACATGGCAGACGGGGAGTGAGAGAGGAAGACTGACCCTGACATGGCAGACGATGGGGAGTGAGAGAGGAAGACTGACCCTGACATGGCAGACGATGGGGAGTGAGAGAGGAAGACTGACCCTGACATGGCAGACGGGGAGTGAGAGAGGAAGACTGACCCTGACATGGCAGACGGGGAGTGAGAGAGGAAGACTGACCCTGACATGGCAGACAATGGGGAGTGAGAGAGGAAGACTGACCCTGACATGGCAGATGGGGAGTGAGAGAGGAAGACTGACCCTGACATGGCAGACGGGGAGTGAGAGAGGAAGACTGACCCTGACATGGCAGGCGATGGGGAGTGAGAGAGGAAGACTGACCCTGACATGGCAGACGGGGAGTGAGAGAGGAAGATTGACCCTGACATGGCAGACGATGGGGAGTGAGAGAGAAGACTGACCCTGACATGGCAGACGGGGAGTGAGAGAGGAAGACTGACCCTGACATGGCAGACGGGGAGTGAGAGAGAAGACTGACCCTGACATGGCAGACGATGGGGAGTGAGAGAGGAAGACTGACCCTGACATGGCAGACGATGGGGAGTGAGAGAGGAAGACTGACCCTGACATGGCAGACGATGGGGAGTGAGAGAAGAGTGATGCGTTGTACACGTGCGGAGGCCATGAGGAAAGTCAGTAAGTTATCAGAGTGGACAACACAATGTCTGTATTTTAACAAATTCCTTTTCATGGTTATTTCTCTGTCTGTGTACGCACACAAGGTGGAGTTACGGTTAGACATCATCGAACTGATGCAGTCTTGGTTAAATACAACTCAAGCCATCAAATCATACCATAAAGTCTGTATAAAAACATGAACAACAAAACAAAAACAATACAAATAAAGACGGCTTATAAATTTGCTCCAAATGCAAATTTTCCGGAATATTAAAAACACCCAGCTGATGTCCGCAGATTGGTGGAGATTTTAAACCGTACTTAATATTAGGAAATGGCGCCCTCTAGGGGGCCCAGGGTGGTACTGCAGGGCATAACTCACAGCACTGGGAGGCGGCGAGATGCAGCGGTCGACCCGAAATGTCATCCCGGGGAGGGAACTGGAGAGAAATATGAATACAAACATTAGTAACAACATTCATATATTAGGACAAAATACATAGTCAATATTCATCCATTAACAAAAGATATATAGTCAGCATGTACACACAAAGAAAAAATACATCGATAAAATTCATGTGTTAGGACAAAATACATAGTCAACATTTATATATTATATACAAGATAAAATCTGTACATTTTCTCATCATAGATTTTACCTTCTACTGACAAACGTACTTATTGTAAGTCGCTTTGGATAAAAGAGTCGAATGCCCTGAATGTAAATGTGTGTGTATGTGTACCTCCTCGTGGATGGGCATGGAGTTGAAGTGCTCCAGCCTCCAGTGCTCAGCTTCCTCGTCTGGGATGTCTGACACACACACACACACACACACACACACACACACACACACACACACACACACACACACACACACACACACACACACACACACACACACACACACACACACACACACACACACACGTTAACATTCTCAATCAACACCTGTGAGGACAGATCAGCAAACTAATAAAGCAGGAACTACATCCTAATTCCTCCAAACTACCACATTACATAAATATGAGGCATGTTTAGTTATTCATGAGGCCCATAGGAACGGGACGGCAAACCCAATAACGAGCTCACACTGTTTAGAGACCAGAAATGTCAGCTTGCTTTCAATTTTAGCATTGATCTCTCACTGATGCGCAACTCATGAAATACACACTCTGTAACTGTTGCACACAATTTCCATTTCCACATGTCGTACAGTTTGAATTTGTAACTACAGTTACAATTGAGGTTGTGATGAACCCAAGGAAGAGAGGTAGGGTGGATGTGAGAGACTGTGGTGGATGTGAATACTGTGTTTTCCTGTGGAGCCACTATCAGCATGTTACCATACAGTACATGCACCTCCACTCCTACAGGTTTACCTGTAGCTCATTCTATAGGAGTGCCTACAGCTCCTCCTAGTGGACAGAATTACACAGACAGCATACTACCAAAGTAAACTCATCTTTGTTAGAAAAGTAATCATTGAAAACAAACACCACTACTTGCAGTGGCAGAAATGAGCGGTTTGATGAGTTGGACAAAACCATTTTTAAGTAAAGATTCAAACTAAAAGGACATTGATAAAGGATTGATAAACGTTATTATATTCATTGATATTTATTATCTATCAATAACTGTCTGTCATCCATCTCTATAGCTATTAATCAATCAGTCAACTACCTATATATATAAATATATATATAAATATATATATATAAATATATATATATATATATATATATATAAATATATATATATAAATATATATATAAATATATATATATATATATATATATATATATATATATAAATATATATATAAATAAATGAATATATATATATATATATAAATATATGAATATATATATTTATAAATATATGAATATATATATATATAAATATATGAATATATATATATATATATATATATATATATATATATATATATATATATAGGCCCCACTGTTTTCTCCCTCCCAATCAACCAGCCACTAACTAAACGCCGCTGTGTTGTACTCCCACGGCGGGTCGCAGGTCACGACGTAGTTACCGTAGAAACACACACATCAAACGGCCCCTGAAGAACAAAGACCAGGGGGCTTCAAAGTCTGCGTGGCTCTGGGGGCCCCGGGGGGGGGGGGGGGGGGGGGGGGGGGGGGGGGGGGGGGGGGGGGGGGGGGGGGGGGGGGGGGGGGGTTAGCGAATGAGGAGCGCTGATGGAAACAGAGCCCTGGCGCCACCCAGAAAGGCCTCGCTCTCCAACCAGACGCTACGGCTAACTCGGGAGAAACCAGATTACCATTCACCTCTTTGATGGATCAAAGGGGTTAGCCTAGCGCCAGAGAGGTTAGCCTAGCGCCAAAGGGGTTAGGCTAGCGTCAAAGGGGTTAGCCTAGCCTCGAAAGGGTTAGCCTAGTGTCAAGTGGGTTAGCCTAGCGTCAAAACGGTTAGCTTAGCCTTGAAGGTGTTAGTGTAGTGTCAAAAGGGGTTAGCCTAGCCTCGCAGGGGTTAGCGTAGTGTCAAAGGGGTTAGCGTAGCGTCAAAAGGGTTAGCGTAGCATTACAAGGTGTAAGCCTTGTGTCAACGGAGATAGCGTAGCGTCAAAAGGGGTTAGCATTGTTTCAAAGGAGATAGCTTAGCCTCAAAGCGGTTAGCTTAGCCTCAAAGCGGTTAGCTTAGCGTCAAAGCGGTTAGCCTAGCGTCAAATGGGTTAGCCTAGCGTCAAATGGGTTAACCTGGCGAGAAAGGGGTTAGCCCAGTGCATGCACACCACATTAATAGCGTAGCGCCAGTGCTAAGCTACGCACCTGCTAGTACAACGTATTCATATTGGGGTGTTGAATATAGTACCGGTACTTTCTGTATTTTCATGAATCAAAGTGTGTACTGTTCCAAATAGTACTAAACTGTAAAACTGCTTAGCATGCATGGAAGGAAAATCACCTCACATTTATAAATAGCAATTGTGGCGCCACATTGAATGTGTTGGTTCACACCCGTTTAAAAAAAATCAAATCTTCCTCTAAAATATGAAAGAAATATTATTTTAAAAATGCGTTTTAACAGACCAGAGGAATACAGAGATTGTCTAAGATTGTAACCGGTGATTAATACACCATGACCAACTGCAGGTTATGGGTTCGCTTCCCAGTGAGACAGCAGTGGCATTTACCAGGACAGACCAGATTATGAACCGCTGGCATTTGTGGTCACTGTACGAAATGCCTGAAGGTTTTAAATCAATGATTTATTTACTCTTCCATATGTATGGAGCAAATTCTGTACTGTATTCCTGTATTTTAAACCGTCTTTTCAAAGAGTAGTTTTTATGACCTACGCGGAGTATCGGTTGAGAAATGTAAACGTCATAGTAAAGAAACACAGCTCTCCCGTTTACTTGTATTTGTTTACAGGCTTTACAGTCTTGACCTCTCCAATATGGCGGCGACGTTAGCGTATCGCAGCAACGGGCCGAAGCAGTCAATGTAGCGTCTATAGCTGTGTCCCAATTCAGGGGCTGCATCCTCCGAAGTGCACATTCGAAGGCCGATTACGTCACAACGCCGCGCGAAGGCTGTCCCAATTTCGAAGGCTCCTTCAAATGCAGCCTTCTTTTCCCTCTTTTTGGAGGATGCACCGCAACTATCCTTCGCGGCCTCAAATATCCCAAGATCCTTTGCGCGCCGCTGTTCAGTGGCGGGAAAATAACAATGGCGACACCAAGCGGCGATGAATTTATATTCAAATGTAATGTAATGTAAGTATTGGGTTTATATTTAATTACTTTTACTTTACTACTTTTACTAGTAAAGTAATACTACTATTACTACTTATACTTTTACTAATTACTTATATTTTATTGCTTTTATTATCCCTGCTGTATTTCCAGACTGTAAAACTGCAAACTCTAGTTAAACGATTGGATTGAATAAAGAGCTACGTTTAGGATTATCACTATTATATGTTATACTTCATTATTATCATTATTATGATCATTTTTTGCTTTATTAGAACCCTTGCTATAGTAGGTCCCTCAGAAGGAGTCGCCTTCGAAGGTCCCCCGGAAGGAGTCGCCTTCGAAGGTCCCTCGGAAGGAGTCGTCTTCGAAGGTCCGTCGGAAGGAGTCGCCTTCGAAGGTCCCTCAAAAGGAGTCGCCTTCGAAGGCCCCTCGGAAGGAGTCGCCTTCGAAGGCCCCTCGGAAGGAGTCGCCTTCGAAGGCCCCTCGGAAGGAGTCGCCTTCGAAGGCCCCTCGGAAGGAGTCGCCTTCGAAGGCCCCTCGGAAGGAGTCGCCTTCGAAGGCCCCTCGGAAGGAGTCGCCTTCGAAGGCCCCTCGGAAGGAGTCGCCTTCGAAGGCTGCGACTCCTTCCGAGGGACCTTCGAAGGCGACTCCTTTTGAGGGACCTTCGAAGGCGACTCCTTCCGAGGGGCCTTCGAAGGTCCCTCGGAAGGAGTTGCAGCCTTCGAAGGCGACTCCTTCCGAGGGGCCTTCGAAGGTCCCTCGGAAGGAGTTGCAGCCTTCGAAGGCGACTCCTTCCGAGGGGCCTTCGAAGGTCCCTCGGAAGGAGTTGCAGCCTTCGAAGGCGACTCCTTCCGAGGGGCCTTCGAAGGTCCCTCGGAAGGAGTCGCCTTCGAAGGCCGCGTCCTTCGAAGCGTGCAGCCCCTGAATTGGGACACAGCTAATGTGTCTATGCTGCTATCTCCGGTGTCCAAGCTCTGTACCAACATGCACTACACCATATTCTCTCCTTTACATACATGCGTTTTAAAATCGCTTTCATAAACTATAAGCTTTTATATTTAAAGCGTCTTAGAGTGAATTAGTAGCAAGTAGGGTTCAGGGCATCTTGCACCCTAACCACTAGACTACAGGGCTTGTACATCAGACTGCATCATGGGATTTCCTGTTGGCGATACTCCGCCATATTGAGAGGACTCCGGAAAGTTGTAGTACTGTAAAATCCTCAATCAACGTAAATATACCGTAAATTAGGCTAATAAAACGATGTCTCGCATGAGAAACACTGCGGCCGTTTCTAACAACACGACAATGCCTCCCCATAATGACAAATCATTTTTCGCGATGAATTACTAAACAATGGCCAAAAAAACCATGACTACCAACACAATAACTACCATATAGAGCCCTATAGAGAGGGGTGGAGGCGGAGGCGGTCGCTCACCGAAAGGAAGCTCGAAGCGGGTGTCCAGCAGCAGCCGGTGCGGCGTGGGCGTCTTGGTGCCGTAGATCTCGTCCGCCTTCATCAGCACCTCGGCGTAGAGAGGTATCCAATTCCCCGATCCCTCCTGACCCGCGGGGACACGGTACCGCCGTCAGAGGACACGCTACTATACCACGGGACTCGTCAGCTCATTTAGCACAGCGTTTCAACACCTTTTCGACGGCCCGAGACGCACCACCGTCCCCAAGGAGTCACTCTGTGTCGACACTGACGTAATTCACTTATCAGATATCTGACAGATTCACAGCTTGCGCTGGACCATGATCCGTAACACAACATGAGGCAGCGCTAGGCAGCGGTGCCGGCAGTGTGCAGATGCATTTCTCCACACAGTTCTTGCACTTGTATTGAATTGAATGAACATTCGATTTGAAAACCTTACAGTTGTTGTACTGTAATGTTTCTATCTTTTAATACGTTTAATGCTGTGTGGTTTACTACGGCCTCATGTAACCTTACACATAATACCAACAACAACAACAACAATAATAATATTCAAGAAAAAAGAGCTGGTATCGGAATCAGTATCGTGTCAGCAGATATATCCAAATTCAGGTATCGGAAATCGGACGGCTGTTTTTACATAGTAACAGTATGATTGACGGCGTGCTAGCGAGCTAGCGCGCAGG